>JARFIW010001117.1:2400000-3000000 GCA_036346225.1 Platerodrilus igneus | reverse complement strand
ATAGAGTAGAGACGCTAAGGACATATGCAGAAGTAGTGGCAAGACCAGGACCAAGTAGGGAGAACAGACCTGGACAGGATTTTTAGACAAGGACAAACCACTAGACGTAATTGTGTACAAATACGAACATCCAAAAGAATTTTAGAAAATTGAGGAAGAAGTTGAGCCAGAAATTAAAGAAAATTTTTGTTTGCCAGTAGTTGATGTTAAAATTGTTGAGCAAAATTTAGGAGCGTTGTTGGATTCAGGAGTTGGGTCGAGTTTAGTATCGGAGAAATTCGTCGGTGAAATTAAAGAAATAGTGTGTGACAGAAAAATGTCACTAAAAAGAAATCACCTGGTAGCGCCGAATAAAAAGCGATTTGCTGTAGTGAATAGTATAGTTGTTTTGAAAGTAGAGATTGGTTCAGTAAGCTGTGAACAAGAATTTATAATTGTACCTGGATTGAAATTTAAAGGAATATTAGGGGTTGATTGTATGATGAAGTTAGGAGTAGTTATAGATATGGAGAGGAAGGTGGTTAGGATTGGGGATAGGATATTGTCCTGGAAGGCAAGTTATGAGGTCACAGAGGATGACATGGAGTTATGTATTAATGTTATGGAGGTAGATGAGGAACAAGTGAAAGAGATTGACACTATTAAATGCCCTGAGAAAAAGTTAGAAAAGGTACAAGAGTTATTACAAAAACATGCTAAGTTAGTAGGAGTAGAGCAAGCATTGCGTTAAATTACAAACATGATTTAGAGGTAGACAATTCTGAACCATTTAATGCAAAAGTATATCTAATACCGGCAGCTTATAGGGAGCAGGTGAATCAGGAATTGACGAGAATGTTGAATGATGGCATAATCGAGTTCTGAAATACACATTTTATAAATCCATTAGTTGTGGTTAAGAAAAAGGATAATAGTATTCGTTTATGTTTGGATGCAAGGAAGATTAATCAACGGACGTAACCGCAATTTCATTGTCCACCGTCCATGGACACACTTTTGACCAGACTAAGTGGCAAATTTATATTTAGCAAATTAGATTTAAGGAATTCTTTCTGGCTAATTCCATTACACAAAGAATCTAGAAGGTATACAGGGTTTTCCGTGGAAGGGAAAGTGTACAACTTTAAGGTAGTACAGTATGGTTTGTCGACGTCGAGTGCAGCATTAATTAAAGCCATGCATGCAATTTTAGGGGCGTATGAGCAGTTTTGCATACATTATGTGGATGATATTTTGATTTTTAGCGAAACTGAAAAGGAAGATTATGCTCATTTAGAGAGGGTTTTACTAGAGCTGAAGTTAGCAGGATTAGGGTTAAACATTGACAAGTATGAGTTATTTTCAAAGACAGTGAAATTTTTAGAATATGTAGTAAATCATGAGGGTATGTGTATAGACAAGGAAAGATTGTCAGAAATTTTGAAATATCCGAGACCAAATAATATAAGAAAACTAAGAACATTTTTGGGAGTTCTCAATTTTTATAAGAAGTTTGTACCAGCATTTTCAGAGAAGGCAGGGCCGCTGTTTAAACTCCTAAAGAAAGGAGTCAAATGGAAGTGGTCAGAGAGCCAAGAGGTAGCGTATTGAACCCTGTTGAAGCAGTTTCATGAACAACTAATTTTGAGGCATGCCAGATTTGATGTAGGATTTATATTATGAACGGATGCATCGGATAGTGCCTTAGCGGCCGAACTTTATCAAATTCAAGATAGCGAGGAGGTTCCCATATCGTTTGTTTCACGGACACTTAAGCCGCATGAGTTGAATTACACGATTGGTGAAAAGGAGATGGCAGCAATGGTTTTTGGTGTGAGCAAACTGAAGTTTTATCTCATAGATCGGAATTTTGTCATCGAGACGGACCATTCAGCGTTGTGTGCCCTGATGAATACTCGATTTTCGAATAATAGAGTGTATCGATGGGGTTTGTTGCTACAAGAGTGTGACCTTGAGGTAAAATATATAAAGGGAAAAAATAATTTCATAGCGGATGCGTTCAGTCGGAGTAAGGATAATGAGAACAAAAGGCCGTGTGACATCATGATTGCTATAAATATTTTGCTACAAGATGGATCCATATATGGACAGGAGAAGGTACTGAGGAATCGGGAGCAAGGTGAAGAGCTACTACTCATTAAAAGACGTTTGGAAACTGAACCGGAGTTTAAGAATTACAGGATGATAGATGGATTTTTGTGCAAGAGGGTACAAAATCTTGAGTTGTATGTAGTAGATAGGGTGCAAGCTGAGCTGATTGTGAAAGATCTTCATGTTAGGTATGGACACATAGGCATCGGGAAACTTTGGCTAATATTTAGGGAAACATTTTTTTTGGTTAAAGATATTAGTATGGCTAAGTATGGCTAAACGGGTCTTTAGTTTTATTTTAAATAAAAATGCGAGGTTTGAAAGCATTTAGAGTAACTGGGTTATACTTAGCTTAAAATAGACCAGAGTAAAAATCAATTTAGGGTTGCACGACGGGCGAGAAAAGAATGTACTTAGGATGGTGGATATTCAAGAATATGCAGATTTCTGAACTAGCCAGGGTGTGCAGAATAAGGAGGTAAAAATTTTTTAATTTTTATTTTCAGAAAATTTTATGACGCCCAATCCGAAGGATGATAATTGGTTTAGAAGGATCCATTGCAATATATTACTCAAATTTAGACCAGGGTAGAAAATTAATTAATTTTATCAAATAATTTTAATCACCGTGTATAAGGAAGCTTTGGGAAAAAGTACGCGTAATTAAATGCCTAGTGTAAAGATTTAAATCATTCAATTAGAATGTAGGGTTTGCATAGAAGTTTATTAGATAATACGCGTTACTAAAACCGTGGAGCATAAAAATGTATTTGTTTCATTAAAAATAAGGGATTTAAATTATTCACTAGACGCTTTCTATAAAAAGAAGCAGAATTAAAATGATCCACTTGTATGTAATTTAATTGTTCCAAGTATAAAGAAACAAATAGAAATTACGTGCGAAATTTATATTAATTAATTCAAATTTTAAGTAACGGGTATTAAACAAAGTGCACAAATAATAATTAATATTTAATTTGTATTCACTAAAAATTAAAGGGTAGAAGTCAATGCCATTCATCATTATTTTAATTGGAGTTAATTGAACGATTATTAAGGTATTAAAAGCATAAAAGCTTTTAAAAACCCAATAATATTCAAATCGTAGAAGTGTTATTTAAAGTATTACGATTGAACACCTGCGTATTTTTAAATGTCAAATTCTAATAAATTCGAGCTGATAAACATGAAAATTCTGCGTATATTGCAAACGGTCGGATAAACCGTAGCTTATATTAACATATGAATCCACGTGGACTGAAATAACCGATAGTAAAGAATATCGATTTGCACCACTAAGGCCAGGTTAGAAAAAGACGGATACAATGCGCAAGGCAGAGACACGGGTAATAAAAGGCGCGATTTGAGCAACGTCACTGGGTTTGCGATTGGGTGAAATAAGTTGCAGATATGAGAGGTGAAAACACAACAATTTCTATACAAAATTAATTAGGTGTTATCGGACGTGTTTGCGAGCCGTGTGAAAATTTCTTAGATTTAACTGGCACGAGTGCAAAAATTTAGTAGAATCGCGTGCCGGACTGTCGAGAAGGGAACAGAATGCGAAATTCTAAAAACTGGCCGTCGCGGGACAAAACCAACGTGCAGGCGAGCTATTATATAAACCCGTGTTTATAGGAGTTTCGCTCTCTTAGATTTTGGATTTTTATTCAATACTTTAAACAGTTTTGCTCTCTTATATTTTTTGATTATTGAATACTTTAAAACAGTTTGCTCTTTAATTTTGTGATGTGATACCATACTTCAAGCAGAATACGTGCTACGATACAAGTTATTATGCATTAGTGCAATTAGAAAAGAAGATACAAGGTAATAAAGTCTAGTTATATTTGCGAGTATTACTGTACCAATTATCCAAATTTGTAACGATAAATGAATAAACAAAAGTAGGCAGTTTTGGGTATAGCGGGAAAGAAGTATGAATTTCAGTGCTATTTTCGGAAGTGAGTAATCAAATGTTATTAGTAAACGTGATTGGATCTACAAACAAGATTTAGATATACTTAAATGCGTTCCTGAGAAGCCCTGAAACTTTTTAAACGAATGGTGTTGTAGATGAATTTTAAAAGGCGACCAGGAATCTGAGGACGTAAACATAACCCAGTTGGAATGGTGAAATTAGCAAAGACGATGTACATTGAAGCCACGAGTGCAGTAACCTTCAGGTAAATTATACAATTTTGTTCGAACTTTGATGTTTTGGTGTGTGTTGGATATCTTTATAATTTGTTTGATAAAAAAAAATGGACAGTGGTGAATTTGTATAAACAACAAATTTTGAATTTTAAGGTAAAATTTTCTTGTTTAAGTAGAAAGGAGTATTTAGCAGTTTATGTTTTGATTATGATGAAAATTTGGGTCTGTCTTTGAGCTCAATTAGACTAACCTGTTTAATTAACGTAAAGGGGTGGGAGATGCACCCTTTTATTCAGACTTCTGCACATATTGTAACTTAATTAGTATGCATCCTACCAGGACTTTAATTCTGGATGCAAATTAAAAATGATGACAAATTTAAACTTGAAATTTTATAATACTGAAATTTATGCTGAAATTTAATTTTGAAATTTTAATGTCTTATGAATATTGATGTAAATAGAGTTAACGTCGATGTTTGTGGTAGGAATGTGTTTTTTTTTTATGAATGAGAATGAAAGTTTTGCTAGGTGAGCAGCCGAGGCGGAAAGAGTAAAAAGGCGACTATCTGAAGAGATTCAACAGGGCGAGAATCACAGCAAATCTTGGTGCTCAGTTCAAGAGGCTCGAATATTTTTTTTTACTCTGGTGAGGCTTTTTGTAGGTTTCACAGCAATATATATATATATATATATATATAAGGGGTTGTTTAAGGGTGTATTTTATAGCAATGGTCATGTAGTAATCCTAAATTATGATAGGAAGCAGAAAACTGCATTTATTCAGTGGAAAATTGAGTAATTGGGATAGTTTGTAAATAGTAAGCATTTAACACCCTGTATATAGAGTATAAGTAGTTTTAAGCGACGCAAATAGACACAATAGGACGCATAGTTAGCATAAAAATAGGTAATTCATGCATTAGGTAAATAACAAATATTTAACACCCGGTATATAAAGCTTTAGTAATTTTAAGTAATGCAAATAACGATATTTTTCAGTAAAAGCACGCGTATTTAGAAGAGAATGATAATAAATGTAATTAAACACGCATTCAAAAGAATTCTAATCAGTTATGATAATACGGAGATAAGAGATAAACCTTAAAGAAGCCTTGTGTAAGTGCGTACAAACAATCAACAATTTATAATAGTAAAAGTAATCAAACATGCGTAAATAAACATGAAAATCAAAATTCAAATTGCATCAGGTATTTTTGTATAATATGGAATGCGATTATTTACTCAAAACACCGCATGGTCTGATAACAAGGCATCTGTAACAAACAACCATTACTCGAAAAGCCATGAATGTTACATCAGAAAACCACTTTAAGTGTAGGAAATACAAAGACCTCATTGGTTAAGATTAGTAAGCCAAGCCCACATAGAAAGGGGGATCTAACCATATATTAACAGCGAGCAATGATAACGGAGCTCAGTTTCAACTCAACAAGGCCAAACTGCGTTACTCTGAATCTAAGAGTAACGCGAGTTAAGGTTCGTGGCTTCCAGCGGTCCTTTTTAAAAAGACTTCTTTGAACGTTAACAAATTTATTTGATTTAAACAGATTTGAACAATGGAATTTTACAATCTTGAATTAAATTATTCTAAGTCGAAATCTAATTACTTAATTGTACAATGAGTTATCTACGAACTGCAATGCAAAAGCTGAAGGTTTGATGAACTGACTGCGAGTGGAGCTCCCGGGCCTTATATAATCTCTCTACCCCCTCACAGTTCTGTGGGAACTTGCAGACCTAATGTCTGCTTACACTTGACTCTATTCATGATACATATTGCTAACTTAAAAGCTATTCATAATTACTTTGTTGCAGGCTTATTCTGTGTAATCTCGGTACGTGACTTCCTACGACCGTCTGTGACCTGACATCTGCAGTGACACTTATCCTTGTGCTACTTTGTAGCGCTTCCGTTCCCATGAACGTTTATAAACTAAAATAAATTGTAACAAATTGTCTTTTATGACATTGTTGCACATTTCCTAATATTTCCTAATAACTTCCTTAAGTATTAGTTTTATATTGATATAATAAATGGGGGATCACATAACTCGCGTAATAATAATATTGTAATAGTAAAATTGTTTAGTGACAGATAGTGCTACGAATATTTTCTATTGCCGATTAACGTAAGTAGAATTTGGGGAATTTGTTTAAACTAAAATATAATAAAAATAGGGATCTAAGTTTGACGAGAATAATTTTGAGACTGGTGATAATAATTCGAGGTGTAATAATATAATAGATTTGAGGCCGATGGTAATGATTCAAATGGGTGTATAATAAAGCGAGTGGATAGATAATATTTCAAATAGGTATATAATAATTGCGAATTGGTGGAAAATAATTTCGAATACGATGTTAATGATTTAAATGGATGGTATAATAATGCATGGAAAATTCTAATTGATGTTGGTTGATAATGGATGCGTCGATAATCTTGGTACAATTTTGAGTTGCGAGAAAGAAATAAAGAAGCACGAAGTAAACAAAGTAGGTTAGACTTTATTAGTTTTAAGACATTTTTTTTCTATTTGAATTTGAATATTGAATTTGCCTAATTAAGATAAACTTGTGTAACAGAGTCAGCAACGAACTTTGCATACGTTGAAAGTACGTAATATAATAAAGGGGTTTTGAACGTTTCAGACTCTTTGATAAAGAAAATAGTTTTTGGTGACTTCAGATTGATTGCAAAGCATATTATTTTTGATATAAATAAGAATTACAATATTGATTGATTGAAAAGTGTATTTTAATAATTTTCAAAACCTGTACATAATATTTGTTTTCATTATATGGAATTAATTAACTTCATTTTATAATTCAAACAAAGAGGTAATCATAAAGGGGTAAAAGCAAGAAGAATTGATCATCGTAACTTTGTGTAGAATAATAATAAAAGCTAGCCGTGGCAGAATAATAAAATTAGTGGGAGTGAAATTTGATAATTTAAACAGAGAGGTGGAGTTATAAGTAGAAAACGCCATTGATACCGAGTACGGCGTTATCATATCAAGTATTTATTGGACGGCGCAACGTCAGCGAAGTCGAGAGTTCCAGTTAATACATAGCAATATATATATATATATATATATATATATATATATATATTACTCATATTTAGACCAGGGTAGAAAATTAAATAATCACATCAAATAATTTTAATCACCGTGTATAAGGAATTTTATTAAATAATACGCTTTATTAAAACCATGAAGCATAAATAAATTCGGTCGTTTCAGTAAAAATAAGAAATTTAAATTATGTACAAGACGCTTTATATCAAAAGAAACAGTATTAAAAAACTCTACGGGTAATGTAATTATTCCTAAACAAATGGAAATTACGTGCAAAATTTATATTAATTAACCCTATTTTAAGTAACCGGTAGTAAAACAAAGTGTACACATAATAATTAATATTTAACTTGTATTCGCTAAAAATGAAAGGATAGAAGTCAATTTTAATTGGAGTTAATTAAACCATTATTAATAATAAGCATAAAAGTGTGAAAATACAAGATTATAATACCAGAAAATAAAGCTCTGAGAATTAATATTATTTTGAACACCTGCGTAGTTTAAATATCACGTACGGCGAAAATTGTGTAGATAACAAATGGTTTCAAAGAATCTTGAAGAAACCGTGGCTTAATATTCACGAGAAGGTGCGATACGGGGTTATTTAACCCAGATAGTCCACATGGACTAAAATATAATCGATAATAAAGAATATCAATTTGCACCAATACGAACAGGTTAGAAAAGGAAAGAGAAAATGCGTCAAGCAAAGACACATATAGTAAAAGGCGTGATTTAAACAACGTCACGAGGGTCACAATTGGTTGAAAATAGGATGCAAATATCAGAGGTAGAAACAACAATTTCTGTACAAAATTAATTAGTTTTTCTCGGACATGTTTGCGTGCCGTGTGAGAATTTCTGAGTTTTAAATGGGGCGAGTGAAAAATTCGTAAAAACCGACGCGCGAGCGACGGAATGGGAACATAGCATGAGAAATTCTTAGAATTACCCGTTTTGGGGAACAAAGCGACGTGCCGGCTATTCGCTATATATACCGGTGGTAATATGAATTTCGGCCTCTTAGACTTTTGACTATTCGATGCGTTAAAAGCTCTTACATCCGCGACTTGATTGAAGATGTTAAACAGTGCATTTTAGTTTGATAAAATAATTTAAAGTTTGCTCGTATATTTTAGTGATTCAAAATAGTTTGTTATTTACGTGCTAACATGAATGTACTTCAGTGCACTTAGATACAAGGTAATAAAATTTAGTATCACTGTACCAATTAGCAAAATTTACAACGACAAATGTATACACAAAAGTAGGCAGTTTTGGCGTATATTGGTGAAAGACGCATGAATTTCTTTGCTATTTTTCGAGGGTGTTAATAATTAAATGGTACAAATACGTGTCTGGATCCACGAAACAAGGGTCAGATATACACAGATGAGTTCCGGAAAAGCCCCGAAACAACTTTAAATAAATGGTGATGGAGAAAATTTTAAAAGCGTTGAGAATTAGAAGCCGTAAATATAATCCTGTTGGAATGGTGTGATTAACTAAAGGGACGATGTACATTAAAGCTACGAGGACAGTAACCTTCAGGTAAATTATACTATTTTGTTTGACATTTTGGTGTGTGTTGAATAACTTTATTATACTATTTTGTTTGACATTATTTGTGTGTGTTGAATTACTTGATAATTGATTTACTTTAAATGGACATTAGTAAAATTGTACTAACCATAAAATTTTAATTTTAAGATGAAATTTGCTTGTTTAAGTAGAAAGGGTATTTAGTATTGATGTTCTGGATTATGATGAAATTTTAGGTATGTCTTTGAGCTCAATTAGACGAACCTGGTTAATTAACGTAAAGGGTGGTAGATGCTCCTTTTACTCTGCATATATTGTTATATTAATTAGTAGGCATCCTACAAGGACTTTAATTCTGGATGCACGTTAAAATGATAATAAAATTAATCTTGAAATTCTTTTTAAAACTGAAATTTATGCTGAATTTTAATCTTGAAATTTTAATGTATTGTGAATATTGATGTAAATAGAGTTGACGTTGATGTTTGTGGTAGGAATGTGTTGTTTAATTTTATGAATGAGGAGGTTTATAAAATTAGGTGAGCAGCCGAGGCGAAAACAGGATCACAGCAGTTTATGACGCCCAATCGGTGGGACTAGAATTTTTTTGTTGAAAGGACCCAGTTCCCGCATTCACAGGAGCATATCACAGCAGTATATGGCGACCACAACGTGAGGGCTCGAGTTCCAAATAAAATTTTTGTGATTTTATTCCAGGAAACTGGCGATCTGAGAGAGAGAGTTTCTGTGTGTGTATAAATTTAAGAGTATTTTAGAGTGTGTGAGAGTGATTAGAACGTATGCAGAGAAAGGAGTGGTTAAGGAGTCAAGGAGTGGAAATTGGAAGTGACGATAGTGCATTGTGTGGGAAAAATTCGAAAATGGAAGAAGCGGGAGGCAGTAGAGATCAGTCGAGGACGGAATCAAGGGATCAAGGAAATGAGTTAATGATGAGAATGTTAGAGAAAATGCGATTAGCTAGGGAGGAATCCAATAGAAAATTAGAACAGCTAAGCGATGAATCGAATAGAGCGAGAGAGGACTCAAATCGGAAATTTGACCAATTAAATCAGGAATTTGGGGATAAAATAGAAAAATCGACGAGAGAATTTTCAGAATTTAAAATAGTCTTACCGTAAAGATGGGGAAGTAGAAAATAGGGTTGATAAAATGAGCGTGACATTACAGGTCTTCGACAGGAAATGGGACATTTAAAGTCCGAAGTACGCATTTTCTGTGAAGAAGAGATTAATGTAAAAATGACTGAAGTGACGGACTCATGTAGGGATCAGTTAGGCAGGGTAGAACGCGAAGTTAGTAGTATTAAATACAACATGTCAAATTTAACGGGGGATGGTTCCAGATTTTCTACAGGTGGAGTATCATTGGACCAACACATGAAGTTTTATGGCGATAACAGGGTAAATCCACAAATTTTTATTAATAGTGTAAGAAATCTAGTGGGAAATTTATTTGACGAACAGACTAAACTGAATACGATAAAGGCTTTATTAAAGGACAACGCGGAAGCATGGTACAATTTAGTAGGACAGGACATAGACACGTATCAGGACTTTGAAAACAAATTTTTAAAGCACTACTGGAGTGACCACAGACAAGACCAGGTACGAGACGACTTAATCACAGGAAATTTAAGGAGAATTTTCAGGAAGTAGGAGCAATATGCTATACGCAAGTATAGCATAGCAAAGCAACTGAACCCACCACTGACGGACCGACAAATTATTAAGTATTTATCACGACACTTCGAGGCAGAAATAAGACAACACGTAGCACTACAGAACATAGTGGACAGAGAAATATTTTTAGAATACCTGCAGAGGTACGACGACGTAAGTAGTGGACGACCTCGGGATAATAGGGAAAGACAGATCAACACAGTTAGGTTTGACAATAGACGGGACAACTATGCTAGAAGGGGGAATAGTTACGGATACCAGCGACAGAATTGGGAACAGAGACGACCATACGTTAGAAGTAATAGTTTAGGAAGGGGACCTGCACCGAGACCGGGACCTACCAGAATGAATAGTTCACCAGACATGAGCGGGACTGCTAATACAGACACGGAACGAGTGGAAACGCCTAGGACGTACGCTGAGGTGACGGCTAGACCAGGACCGAGTAGGGAAAACAGACCTGGACAGGATTTTTAGAACGCGACAGACCACTAGATTTCAGTGTAAATGTATATGAACATCCACGTGAATTTTTCAAAATTGAGGAGGAAGTAGAGCCAGAAACTGAGGAAAAATTATGTTTGCCAATTATTAATTTAGAAATTTTTGAGAATAATGTAGAAGTATTACTTGATACAGGGGCAGAGGCGAGTTTAATATCGGAGGAATTCGTCAGCAAAATTAGGGATAAGGTTTGTGATAGAATTATGCCTATAAAGCGTAGCCATTTAGTAGCTCCAAATAAAAAGAAGTTTGCTGTAGTAAATAGTGTTGTGGTGCTTAGGATAGATATAGGAGATTTAAGCTGTGAACAGGAGTTTGTAATTGTACCTGGACTGAAGTTTCAGAGCATTTTAGGTGTTGACTGTATGATGAAGTTAGGGGTTTTGATAGATATGGAAAGGAAGGTAGTAAGGATTAAGGATAGGGTTGTGCCATGGAAGGGCAGTTATGAAGTCACAGAGGATGACACGGGGTTTAGTATTAATGTAGTAGAGGTAGAGGATGATGAAGTTAAACAGATCAACACAATAAGATGTCCAGAGGATAGGAGAGTAGAGGTTCAAGCTTTAATACAAAAACATGCAGAAGCAGTGGGGGTAGAAGCAGCATATCAGGAGCAGGTGAAGGCGAAATTAAGTAAAGATGGCAAGTTTGTTTTTAATAAAGTAGATTTAAGGGATTCATTCTGGCGGATTCCATTACATAAGAATTCTAGAAGGTACATAGGATATTCCATAGAGGGAAAAATCGATAATTGTAAAGTGGTATCGTTTGGTTTGTCGGCAGAAAAGGAAATGATAATGAATAAGAAACAGACAAGTGTAGGGACTGAAGAAGAAGCAATATTTAAGAGTGAGGATAATAGGGATGATAAGTTTATTGTATGTGAGATAATAGGGATGATAAGTATAGATATAGAAGGGGGAGAAATAGGGATGAAGAGTATTAGGATGGTGAGAAGAAAGACTTGGAGGGTCAAGAAGAGAGTTAGATTTAAATAGAATAAGGGATAGCATAGGTGTATATAGAAGAGTAAAAAATAGGAGTTGATAGAAAATAGAGCTAGGTATAGGATAAATATGGGAGATAATTAGAAATAGGTTTAGGAGGAGAATAAAGAGTAAATGTAGGAAGAAAATAAGATAGGTTAAGTGTAGATATTTCATATAAGATTAGTGGAGAGTTAGGAATAGAGTAAGAGTAGGATAGGCATATAGGATTAGGTAGGATGGGGTAAAGTATAGTGAAGATTAGTTAAAAGTTAGAAATAGGATAGGCATATAGGATTAGGTAGGGGGACGTAAAGTATAGTGAAGATTAGTTAAATAGGATAGGTATATAGGATGTATATAGGATTAGATGGATGAGTAGGATGAAGTTAGGGATAATTTCAGTTTATAGAATTAGGTGAGAGTTAGGAATAGGATAGGGATATAGGATAGGTGTAAATTTTTTTTTTTTGATTGGAGACAAAGTAGGTAAGTTAGATAAATAAGGGTAGAGAGAGATAGGCAATTTTTTTTTGTAATTTTTTTTTGGTCTAAAGGCTTTATATTTGCATTCAAATAAGTGGGATTATTTGTATTCAAATAGGGGGAAAATACTCATATTTAGACCAAGGTAGAAAATTAAATAATCACATCAAATAATTTTAATCACCGTGTATAAGGAATTTTATTAAATAATACGCTTTATTAAAACCATGAAGCATAAATAAATTCGGTCGTTTCAGTAAAAATAAGAAATTTAAATTATGTACAAGACGCTTTATATCAAAAGAAACAGTATTAGAAAACTCTACGGGTAATGTAATTATTCCTAAACAAATGGAAATTACGTGCAAAATTTATATTAATTAACCCTATTTTAAGTAACCGGTAGTAAAACAAAGTGTACACATAATAATTAATATTTAACTTGTATTCGCTAAAAAATGAAAGGATAGAAGTCAATTTTAATTGGAGTTAATTAAACCATTATTAATAATAAGCATAAAAGTGTGAAAATCCAAGATTATAATACCAGAAAATAAAGCTCTGAGAATTAATATTATTTTGAACACCTGCGTAGTTTAAATATCACGTACGGCGAAAATTGTGTAGATAACAAATGGTTTCAAAGAATCTTGAAGAAATCGTGGCTTAATATTCACGAGAAGGTGCGATACGGGGTTATTTAACCCAGATAGTCCACATGGACTAAAATATAATCGATAATAAAGAATATCAATTTGCACCAATACGAACAGGTTAGAAAAGGAAAGAGAAATGCGTCAAGCAAAGACACATATAGTAAAAGGCGTGATTTAAGCAACGTCACGAGGGTCACAATTGGTTGAAAATAGGATGCAAATATCAGAGGTAGAAACAACGATTTCTGTACAAAATTAATTAGCTTTTCTCGGACATGTTTGCGTGCCGTGTGAGAATTTTTGAGTTTTAAATGGGGCGAGTGAAAAATTCGTAAAAACCGACGCGCGAGCGACGGAATGGGAACATAGCATGAGAAATTCTTAGAATTACCCGTTTTGGGGAACAAAGCGACGTGCCGGCTATTCGCTATATATACCGGTGGTAATATGAATTTCGGCCTCTTAGACTTTTGACTATTCGATGCGTTAAAAGCTCTTACATCCGCGACTTGATTGAAGATGTTAAACAGTGCATTTTAGTTTGATAAAATAATTTAAAGTTTGCTCGTATATTTTAGTGATTCAAAATAGTTTGTTATTTACGTGCTAACATGAATGTACTTCAGTGCACTTAGATACAAGGTAATAAAATTTAGTATCACTGTACCAATTAGCAAAATTTACAACGACAAATGTATACACAAAAGTAGGCAGTTTTGGCGTATATTGGTGAAAGACGCATGAATTTCTTTGCTATTTTTCGGGGGTGTGAATAATTAAATGGTTCAAATACGTGTCTGGATCCACGAAACAAGGGTCAGATATACACAGATGAGTTCCGGAAAAGCCCCGAAACAACTTTAAATAAATGGTGATGGAGAAAATTTTAAAAGCGTTGAGAATTAGAAGCCGTAAATATAATCCTGTTGGAATGGTGTGATTAACTAAAGGGACGATGTACATTAAAGCTACGAGGACAGTAACCTTCAGGTAAATTATACTATTTTGTTTGACATTTTGGTGTGTGTTGAATAACTTTATTATACTATTTTGTTTGACATTTTGTGTGTGTTGAATTACTTGATAATTGATTTACTTTAAATGGACATTAGTAAAATTGTACTAACCATAAAATTTTAATTTTAAGATGAAATTTGCTTGTTTAAGTAGAAAGGGTATTTAGTATTGATGTTCTGGATTATGATGAAATTTTAGGTATGTCTTTGAGCTCAATTAGACGAACCTGGTTAATTAACGTAAAGGGTGGTAGATGCTCCCTTTTACTCTGCATATATTGTTATATTAATTAGTAGGCATCCTACAAGGACTTTAATTCTGGATGCACGTTAAAATGATAATAAAATTAATCTTGAAATTCTTTTAAAACTGAAATTTATGCTGAATTTTAATCTTGAAATTTTAATGTATTGTGAATATTGATGTAAATAGAGTTGACGTTGATGTTTGTGGTAGGAATGTGTTGTTTAATTTTATGAATGAGGAGGTTTATAAAATTAGGTGAGCAGCCGAGGCGAAAACAGGATCACAGCAGTTTATGACGCCCAATCGGTGGGACTAGAATTTTTTTGTTGAAAGGACCCAGTTCCCGCATTCACAGGAGCATATCACAGCAGTATATATATATATATATATATATATATATATATATTAAAATCAATAATTTTAATCCTACAATTTAACTAATAATTTATAAAATAAACAGGACCGGCTTCACGAAACAAACGGTAGTACTTACTTTGCATATATACAACAAATAATAGATTAAATAAATAAGAAACGAATACTGGTTACCCAATAATTGAAAAAAACAGTTTACAGGTTAATTTGCTAAAGCGTTACAGATATTCGGCGCTGGTCTTTTCTTATTAAATTAGACTGTATCTGTTTTGACTGGGTTCAGTTTAATCCTTCGCTCTTCGCAGTAGTCGTCAATTTTCTAAGAGCCTTTCTAACTTTTTTCCTAGTATCTTTTTCAGAAGAAGAAAAAAATAAAACGCCTGTGTCGTCTGCGATTTGCAAAATTTGAATATCTTTGTTCTCTGTTGAAAGTCGGATTGTCAGACACGTAGTAGTTGAAAAGGTCTGAGCGACTGCTGATCCATAAGGTAGTCCTTATTTTATGTTTCTGGCTTGTAAAAGTGTTCGATCTAATTTTATGTGGAATATTGACCCTTTTACAAAGGATCTGATAAGTATGATAATTCTATTTTGATTAAAATACCCAAGATTTTGGAAAGTCCAATGAGCGCGCTTATTGAGCGACGGTCCTTAAGCAGAAATAGGTCTTTGTTTTTTAGCGATGGCAACAATGATGGTCCTTTCCAACTCTTAAGGAAAAGATTGCCTAAATAGTGGCGTTTTTGACTTTTGAAATAAATGAAAAAATGTTTTATGATTTGGATTGGTACTAAAATGAAAAACCTATTGTACAAAATCTTGTACCTTTTGAAAAAACCTTGTGCAAAGCGCACGTTGATATTTAAAAAACAATCGCAAAACCTTAATTGAAAATAACTTCTACCACCTAACTTTTCTGATATTAGCTCTTTTTTTTTAGTGCCACTGCTCTAACATACTTGTTGCAACTAAACAAGATAGCGGGCAAGAATTGCATACCGCTATAACGAAAACGAAGCTAATAGATTGGAAACAACCTTGGATGTTCTACCCAATTACATCGAGACTATATCCGATTGTGATGGATGCATTATCTAAAACATCATTTGAATATGCTGCTTCTGAGTGTCTAGAGATATTTTATATGCCTCAAGAACAAGCAAAACAACTAACCATAAGGTAAGTAAATGTTTGTATTAATTGTATACCGCATTGTGCGTTTGAATCATTTTTTTATGGACACTTTATTAGCATATTTATATTTTATTTTTGCTTTAGCCTGTTCAAAAATAACTAATAAAGTTTTTTTGAATTCTTATAGTACATTCAGTACTATATGTGGACAATATATCTGGATACTACTAAACAGGAATAAATGAATTCCAACAAAAGAAAACAAATACTTTTAGATGTGAATGCAGATCAAGATTTTAAAATTAGTATTAAACTTTTCTTATATTAAAACACTCGATCAAAGGCACAATTATTAATTTATTGTGGCAATTAGGCTATTTAATCATTGGTCTTTCAAAAATATTCTGACTTTTTTAATGTCTAGTGGGTGAAAATACAAGCAACTCGATGTACCTTACTATTTGTTCATAATGTATTCCAATATATAATGACACATTGGCTTGTAGAAATTCAAATGCGCATGGCCTCATATGCACAACAAACGAATATGTTGTAAAAACTGCATTTAATTACATTCTTTGAATTTAAAATTAAACTTTGATACATTGTTCTTCCAAGTGTCACCTCGATGTGTTATTGAGGTTGTTACATGCCAAAATGGTCATGTATCATGTTTTAGGATAAAAGATACTTTGTAGGTTAATTGCTGCGTACTTTTGAAATGATACGCCATTAGTGACAGTTGAGTCTGCGCAGAAGGGATGCGGAAGTGCGCGAGTGGAGGAAGGAGGATTACCTAGCTTGACATGAATCAAGCAACAAGTGTGTAAGTGCAGTGTAGTTTTTAAAAAGAATGTAGTTTCCTTTATTTCACCTTACATTGTACCTACTTTCCTTTCAAATCCCCTACAAAAAGCAATAAGAAAATCACCAACGATAATAATTTGATGTTCAACCCGGCGAACTACGAAAACCAACACGTGCTGGACCCTGAGATGAAATTCCGAAATATACATATCACGTAAGTAATTTGAACTTAACCTAAAATGTGCATGTAAATTGACATAGACATTGCGATTGCATCATTCGGTAAAAACGTGGTCTGTATAGGTTAAAATAACGGCGTTAGAGCAACGCTTAAATCATAGTAACGATGTAAACGAAACCTTATTTTGTTGGCAACTCTGCCGGTAGCTTTATGTCAATTGAACTGTTGTAACTGTCACTTTAAATAATTATTTGTTTACTTTCTACTTACCTTAATCATGCAATTTTAAATTCAGTGCAATTTAAATTTCTCATACAAAGACAGTGTTAATTATATCTGAAACGTGTTTGGTAGTCACTACCTTACCGTACTTAATTTGTGATTAAACTGAAGTATGTTCCTTTGGATGCAGATTATTTCTCCAGTAAGTATTGATATTAATAGATAATTTATCACTTTAATTGTTTTATTTGTCATTTCTCATATTAAAATTTTTAAAACCTCACTAAGTTTGGTTAAGTACCTATCTTGATTTGAATTTTCTTTAAATTATTAAAACTTGTTTTTCAGTTCTAAATTTTTAGTACAACTACTATATTATCCTTATTTGGTATTTATTAAACCTTCTCTTATAATTTAAATAATTAACTTGATTTTACAGATTTCTTTTTAGAAATAATAAAAAAAAAATTTTAATTAATTTTCTTAAAAACTATTATTGTCTATTTGTTTTAAATTCAACTTGGTATATTTACTTCTTAAACATAGTAGTGGCGGAAGTTAGCGTATCATTTCAAAAATATGCGGCAATTAACCTACAAAGTATATCTTACCCTAAAACATTGTTACATGCCAAAATGGTCATTGTTTCGTTTATATTGTAAATAATTTACAGCTAGATTTATTTTTCGTTGAGTTTGTTGATTATTTACGTCCGCCTCCGTATATTTAAATTTGTTAGTGTGGAATTTCCATGTTTTACTTCAAGCACGCGCCAATAAGTGCCGCGAGTGACAAGCTTTGCTGTTCCGCATGTGTATGAACGTTGTAGTAATTGGGAAAACACACGTAGCAAGAAGAGTATCGATTTGTCGTTCTTGAACGCCGCATCTCTGCTTACATGTTCTACGTAGAACCTAATTAGAAGACCGCTTTCCTTCAGAACCACCGCTATCGACATAAATGTGCTTCGCTACACCCCCCAAAGAAAGAGTAGTTTTTTGTTTCCCGTATGACGGACAGATTTTACCGTTTTGTTTACATAATTTTTCCGTTGGCACGGCTGCGTAAACAACAGGTGAGTGCTTTGAAGTAAATGTTTGATTTGGTTAAAACCGGTAATTATATGTTATTTGTTAATTATCACTTATTTTTGTATACATGTCCACTTTTCTTTATCATAGAGCTATTCGAAATTTACACCACAATTTTTACAGTCATGTATCATGGTATAGGGTACGAGACACTTCGTAGGTTAATTGCCGCGTATTTTTGAAATAATACGCTATCTTCCGCCGTTGGTGTCGGTTGAGTCTGCGCAAAAGGTATGCGGAATTACGCGAGTGGAGGAAGGAGGATTAAGTAACTTCACATGGACGAAGCAACAAGTGTGTAAGTGCGGTGTAGTTTTTAATAAAAGAATGTGGTTTCCTTTATCTCACTTTACCTTCTACCTATTTCCTTTCAAATCCCCTACAAGAAGCAATAAGAAGATTACCAACGGTGACAATTTGATGTTTAACCCGGCAAACTACGTAAACCAACGCGTGCTGGACCCTGAGATAAAATTCCGAGATATACATATCAAGTAAGTAATTTGAACTTTATGTAAAATGTGCATGTAAATTGACATAGACATTGCGATTGCATCATTCGGCAAAAACGTGGTCTGTATAGGTTATAATAACGGCGTTAGAGCCACGCCTAAATCATAATAACGACGTAAACGGTAGCAAGGTGTGACAAAGCGAACAGTTAATCCGACGATATTTCGACTGATCGTATCAATTATATTTAGTTGCTTAGTAGTTGTTTGCGCTTGTTTCTAGTTTGATAGTAATGAAAACAATTTGTTATTTGCGTTTAGAGTGATCAAACATTAGAATTCTACATTGTATCCTGTGCAATATATCATATTTTGGAACAGTTCATATTTGTAGTAGTCTTATCTGGAATAAAAAAATTCGTTCATATTAATTTATAATCGAATTATATAGCTTTATTCCATAAGAATTGAATGTTTCCATTCAGAAATCCTTAACGTCAAGAATTTAAAAAGGTTTGAAATTTATTGTTTTTAAAAACACGTCGAGTCATCGCTTTTTCAGCGGTAAGGAATGAATGCAAGATACTAAAATTTTGTATGAACATCCGGTTTGTATGATTTTCCTTGTTTTACGAATAAGCGCACCGTCGCATTTTCTAATTTATCCCCGAATCACATGTTTCTCTTCCAAATAAGAAAACTTTTTCTTGCTATAGTTTGCATTATTTTTAATTATCTATTTTCCTTTTTGACTTTTAAATAATTCTCACTGTCAAACATTATATATTTTATGTAGGCAGTTACTTACGTACCGTATTGTCAGTACGTCAAATAAGATACACTCGCCGGCAATTCTAGAAACACTTCTCCTTATCGCTGCCGGACTAGATTTTATATGCCAAACACTGACAACGCTATTGCTTCTAGTTGGGTCCAGCTGTTTTCATAACGTTCGCTTCGTTTTGCTATATTATATCCACGCTCGAGTTTATTCCAGAATGTAAGTATATAATTTATATACGCTATCAACATTCTCGTGTATTTGAGAATTATAAATTCATTGTTTCACTACCGCTTTAAGCTATTTAATAATTGGGTAGGTCATTTACTTACCTCAACATTCTAACGTTCTAGAACATGGGATTATTTAATTGCGCTTTTTATGCCTTAATTCTATCTGGTTTGATGGTTTAAACTTAATTTAATACGTTATTATTTGAAAACAAGTTTATTTGTTATCAAATAAAAATTATTTTATATTTGTTTATGCATTTAAACATAGTGTTTACTAAACACAATTTTTTTTATCATAAATTATGCGTGAATCTCTCTTAATAGCATTTATACAAACACGATATTTTAATAAATTATTTTACATGAATGAAAACTTTCCTAATCACCACGTGTTTATGCGTCGAACGTAAAAAATACCTTTATTTTTATCTAAAACACGATCCTTTTGTTATTTGACTATTTAGTTAATCACAGCTTTGTGTGTCAAACGCAATTGTGACATTTATACCGAGCATTTCACAAACACGTTTCTTATACAAATAACTGACTAATAAATTGGTTTTTCTTAGGTAACTATTATGTACTGTAATATGGCCTATAGTCACATCAATATAATATGTATATATATATATATAATGCTGTGATAAGGGGTTGTTTTGGGGTGTATTGAGTAGCAAGGGTCGCGTAGTAAACATAAATTGCGATAGGAAGCATACAACTGCATTTATGTAGCAGAAAATTAAGTAATTTGTATATTATGTAAATGGCAAACATTTAACACCCTGTATATAGACCATAATTAGCTTTAAGCGATGCAAGGAAGCATATTTTACAACAATAGAACGCGTATTTAACAGAAAAATAGGTAATTCGTACATTACGTAAATAGCAACATTCAACACTCTGTATATAAACCTTTATTAGTTTTAAGTAATGCAAGTGAGCATATCTTTCAACAAAAGTACGCGTATTCAGAAGAAATTATAGTACATGTAATTAAACACGCGTTGAGAAGTGTTCTAATTAGTTATAAAATAAATACGAAGATAAGAGATAAAACCTAACAAAGCTTTATGCAAGTACGCGGAAATAATAAACATTTTTGATAAGAAAACGCAGTTTCAAAGATGCATAAACATGAATGAACATAGCATTGAAGTTACATCATTTATTTTGTTCAATTATCCAAAAAGGCCATATCTATACAAAACAACGTATGGTCAAGATAACGATGTTTCAATAGCAAAAAGATATTACACGGAAAGCCAAGTAAATTACATTAGAAACAACTTCAAAATGCGGGAAATACAAAGACGTGGTTGGTTAAGATATCTACAAGACCTATTGAAAACCCAGCCCACATGTAAGTAGGAACAGCCTATATTAACACCGAGCAATGATAAGACGAGTCAGTTTTAAACTCAGGCAGGGCGAAGCTGCGTCACTGTAAAACCAGAAAGTCACGCGTAATTTTAAATATTTAATAAAATATCAAGTGATAATAGTGCTACAATTATGAAGACTTCTTTTGCCGTTTAACGGCTTCGAATGTGATGTTAATAATTCGAATGATGGTACATTTCTGAATATTTTGAATCTATGGTACATTTTTTTATAATTCGAATGGATAGATATAATAATTTAAATGTGTTGATGAGTATAATTCAAATTGGTGGTGTATTTCTGAATAATTCAAGTATGCGTCGACAAGAATAAGTCAAATCTGGATCAATATAATATTACAATACAAATCAGCGTCGACAATCATATTTTTGGTACAATTTTGGTACAATTTGGAGTTGCGAGATTCAATGCAAATAAAATAAAGAAGCACAAAGTAATTTATGGAAAACGAGGGGTTCAACTAAGCAGAACACTGGTTCAACAAAGGAGGACAACAAAGGGGTGTTGATCCACGACCCAAACAAGCCGTAGCAGGTCAGATTTATTTAATTTTAAGATATTTTTCTATTTAAATTTCAATACTGAATTTACTCAATTTATATAAAAAGTGTAACGAAGTCTGCAACAAACATCGCATACGTTAAACTTACGTAATATATTATAAAGGGGTCTAGAACGTTCCAGGTTTTTTTGAAAAAAAGGGTAGTTTTGGTGACTTTAGATTGAATTCAAAGTATATAAATTTTTGGATAAATAATACTTATGATATTGACTGATTGAAGGGTGTATTTAAATATCTATCAATTGAAACTTGTAAATAATATTTCTTTTCATTATGTGAAATTAATTGACTTCGTTTTATAAATTCAAACAAATAGGTAATCATAAAAGGGTGGAGAAGAGAAAAATTGATCATCGTAACGTTGTGCACTCTGTGTAGATTATAAAGAGTTAACCGTGGCATAATAATAAAATTAGTAAAATTAAATTTGAATTGAGAACACAGAGCGGTGGAGTTAAGTAAAAACGTCATAATACCGAGAACGGCGTTATCATATCAATTTATATATAATGCTATGATCAAAAGGGTAGTTTAAGGGTAGGTTAAGTCATAGGAGTCGTAGGATAGATATAAATTACTTTAACTTTAAGAAAATCAAATAATTACATCAATTATAGGAGTAAATCGACTATTCTACAAAAAGTCCATCGTGAGGACACTATATATAAAGGATATTTGGTTAAATGCATGAGAAAGAAGCTCATTTAGTAATAATCCGATACCATTTAATTAGAATAGGAGTGTGTGCGTCATATAATATGTTTAAGTATAATTTACGAGTAAAGATAAGATTTTAGAAGCAACTAATTGCAGCAAATAAAATTATCGAGAAACATAGATAAATTGGCATTCCAAATATTTAATAATTACGTCGAAAGTATCAACGCATCTATATGCAAACGCATTTTAATACGTCACTAAATACGCGACTACAAATAATACATTTGCTCAGAAAACCAACATTCTGTAACAAACAAATAAACACCAGGTATGTTAATCATAAGATAAGTCTTGGACCTTTAAACGACAAACATTAAATAAGTGACTGAATAAAAGCAATAATCGGAAATCCTAACAAAATACTGTAATATAGCAAAACGCTTACGTGACTGAGAAAGCATTGTCAACCTAGAATTAGACAGGGATTTTGAGAAAATACCGAGTTCTGCCAGAGATAAGGCAAAATACAAGCCTTAATCAATAAACACGCCAATCGAAACGATTGGTGAGAAGGGCTTATAAATACAATAGGATATGAACAAACATTTAGTTCATATTCAACCACGACAAACATGCTTAAATGCAGTGGAAAGATACATAATTAATTAGTGAAACAAAACTCAGAATAAGTAAAATTTGAAAGTGCGAAATTGTGCGACGAAAATAAACCAATCTATAAATAGATGTAAGTTATACAATTAATTAAATTTAGTTTTAATATTTAACAAAACAGGGCTTTCTTTATTAGGACGGCTTTTATTGGGACGGCTTTTGCTTATGCCATTTTATTGGGACGACTTTTGTTGATGACATTTTGGTTGAGACGGCTTTTGTTGAGTCGATGCTCATGTCGAGATCTAAGCCTTAACGTAAATCGAAACATACGTTTGACAGTGAAATCAAAAGGGTACTTAAAGTTAATTCAAGGAAAAATATCAGAGATCAAAAGTGGATAATTCTGGCCAATAAGTAAAGCGGACACAATAATGGATGCAGACCACAGACATTATGAGAGAACTCCAGTGGCCATTCCAGGTTAGCGATTTTAAACATTTTATTATTTAAAAACTGTTTTAAATTTAATGTTTGCTATACATTATGTATTTGTAAGAGTCATCAAAAAGGTCATTTGAAAATATGAAAATAGGGAAAAGCATCTTAGAACGTTCGAAGGTACTTGAGAGTAATTAAAAGATATTTTTGCTGGCTTGTACATATTATCAATTATTATATTGTGTGATTTTGAACTGCTTTATTTAAATCTATTTAAGGGGTAAAATAAGATTTATTCAGTGAGCTAGTCGTGGTAAACAAATAAAATATAACGTACAACATTGGGGCTTAAAGGAAATAAAGTAAATATCATATCAAATAAAAATTCATATCAAATGCTCGATTTGAAATGATCATTTAAGCTTTCTTATTTACTGTAATATGATAGTATTTATTAAGGTACCTTGTGTAACTAACTACCTAAAATATTTATATATATATATATATATATATATATATATATATATATATATATATTACTGCGATGGATAAGTGTAGCCATGCGTAAATAGGTCAAGTATGTATTTATGTAAACACCCTGTATATAGATAACAAGAATTTATTTATTACCCTTCGAATTAATTAAATTGGTATAAAACCGGACAGTATAATATGTAGGTTCAAATTAATAATTTATTTATTATGCTTAAAATTAATTAGATTGGGATTAAAAAGCAAAATTTTAATGAAGGTTCAAATCGATAATGTGTATACGTTAATTTAATGCAAGATTGAAAATTGCGTATAAAAATTTGCAGCGTTAAAGCTCTGCGGGGTAGAAATCAATAATTTAGTAACGTACATTTATTAAATTCCTAGAATGCTACAATGTTTAAAGCAGCAAAACAAGTTGAAAACAGCCAAGGAGTTCAGGGAATAAAGCTTAGGGGAGATAGGAAATTCTGGTGAAGACTAGAATACGTTACGAAAACATTTTAAAGTATTGTCCAACGGAAAAATACAAGGTTAACAAACAGATGACTAGTCTGCAAACAAATCAATAAAATTAAGGGACAGAGAATCGTTGTAAAGTAACAGAAGAAAATAGAAGATATAGTAGGTCGCTTAATGAGGAACAGTTTTCAAGCGCATGACAGAAAAGTGTATTTTAAACAATAAATAAGCGGGATGAAGATGCAACATGTTTGTGAACGTTATTAATTTATCAAGGCGCACGAGTAGGAAGGGCATTATCTGTAGACGACATGGCAATAGTGGGACTATAAGAAGGACGGAAAATATACGATAGATAAAGATAGCAGTAGTGTGGAAATAATGTAGATTTTGTAAGTTGGAAAACTAGACGGAGACAAGAAAAGGTGGGTATTAGAGCGTGAATGCAATAAGAATATAGATGGCGACATAAGAGGTGTGTTTAGAATTTGGTAGAACGAACAGTAGAGGGACGGTTTTCACGGACAATACGGACGGTTGGCTAGTTTAATTAGTTTTTCGGAGTAAAGTGTCGCTGGAGTGGTGAAATTCTTAGTTTTGAAAGTTCGTTAGGTGTTTTGTACAAAGGAATTTTGTGGAAGTGTGTGGCGGTTGCTAGAGTTGAAAAAGGCAGAGTGAAAATACGTCACCAAATGGGGTGAACTTATATAAGCGTTGCAGGAGGTGACAAGGCTCTCTTATTTTTCGTTTATTTTCTGATTCACTTCGCTTACATTGAGTATCATTGAGAAAACATCCTAATTTAAAACCGGGTGATAGTGCAGTCCGCCGAATATATTGTTCAGTGTTATAAAAGCACAAATAGGTGCAATTGAAGTAAACGGGCTAAACATATTTGTATAAATAATTATGACGAGTAATGCTGGATGTTACTGAGGTAGAATTACATCTTGAACGAGAGTGCTGGTAGTACGTTAAGTGGAGTTTGGACTCTGGATATGGAGCTGTATGGAAGGCATCCACAAATTTTTGGGGAATTAGATGAACGAGTCGAGATGGAATGGTTGTCCTAGTCAGAAAGCAGAGATTGGGTGTAGTCCAGGAACGTAAGCTTGGTGGACGTTATCTACTGAGGTGGTGATTGCGGAGAACACTCCAGGTAATGAATTCTTTTTATTGAACTGTTGTGTTAATATTGAATTATAAAAACTATGAGTGATTTGGGTTACTTGGTGAAAAATTTATAAACTAAACATTAATTTGATTAACAAATGGAAAAGACACTTTTCTATCTTAAATCTGAGCGTGTAAATACATGAATAATATTTTATTTAATGTAAGGAGTAAACGGGTCTTTAGCGTAATTTGATAATGCAATAATTTAAGAATACAGAATAAAAAGGGTTTATACTGAGCTCACCATAGACCTTACTTGAGCTTCTAATCACATCAATGTATAGCCGTGAATGTGTAGTTGTATACGACCAGACTTTGGCACTATGTCCAAAATTTTCTCTTAGAGAGGGGCATAGATGATTTAAATACTCTTGCTTAACCCATTTGATAAGTGTAACTGATCAGTGCCACTTAAAAACCTTTTGTAATGGACAAATTAACTCGAGATTTGACCTCAAAGTGAATTTGAAAAAAAGCATAAATATGTCAAAATTTTATACAAGTTTAGCCTGCTTAAAATAACTATGGCACGCACATGTCTTTCCAAAGATTTATATAAAGATATAATTACGTTCCTTGTCAAAATTGTTGATTAAATTTCCATGTCGTTCCATTTTTAAAGGAGCTCTACCAATGAATGCATTAAAAACCATACAATACACCCATGTCATGTTTTTCAATTTAAGTCTATCGTATCGCATATACTTCATTAAAACTGACTGTAGTATTTTACTACCGAACTAAGATTCTTATTTTCATTAAAATGTAATTTTGCACATCGTACGTTTACTCCATAAATTTAAATTCATATTGTTCTTTAAATATTTAACGTGACCGTGCACGTCATTTAAGTTAGTTACAACTCTTGGTTGACCGACCAACAAAATTTCGTTCTAATTATTTTCGTTTCACAGCATCAAGGTTGTTACTTCATGAATTATTGAAAACTTCTGTTACTTTCTTGTTGATCTGGTTTATGCAGGCTGACGCAATTTTGTTAAAAATCAGTTCATTTTGCACGTTTATATAATATAAATTAGCCGCCAGTTTTAATTCATTAGATCTTGCTTTGTTCATTAATTGGCGCAGTTCAAAGAATAAATGAAAATGCTAACCTGTGAGCTAACTATCGCTCTAATTTGTGTAATTTAGTAGGTTGTTAAACCTCTTATCGTTCTTACAATCCCGCTAATCAGGGGGTATTTGTTCATGTTATCGGTCACCTGTTTATATCTACAAGTTGATTTAATTCTACTTGTGAGTGAATTTTGAACATTCTAGCAATCTAGAACAAAGTACTCTTTTCTATTAGAAATACACTATTTCAAGTTAAAGCACACGCTTCTCGTTAAATATTTGCAAAAATAAAGTTATACAATGACGTTGAAATGATTTTCTTCTAACGTTTACATAAGAGTATTTTAATGCTTAATATACTCAACACGTAAGCAATGGTATGTGTTTCGTCACGGATATTGAGTATTAGAAAATTTTATTTTCTCAGGTTCTTCTAGTGTTTTATATACAGGATCTACAAAATGGCAACATTGAACAGGAAATTTCGTTACAGACTATGATTATAAGTTGCCCTTGTTAACCACTTCTTTCTTACTTAATCCTTAACTGCACAATACTAATTAACTAGAACAAAACCACAGCTAAAATTTTAATAGTTCCCGATACATGAAAAAGTTTTTCATTAATAGTTACTAAACTAGCTCAACCTGACGTATCGTATCAGCTTGCTAGTCTATAGGACATGTTGAATTCACGGTGACCAAAATTTTGCTGAATTTAATCAACCTTAATAATATTGTAATAAAAATTTTTTTTCTAACTTGTTTTTTTATTAAATTTATTTATCCTCGTGCTATCAGCTAATAACTTACACCTTTAAATTTCCTAAACCCTAACCTGATATCACAAGGTCGAGAATTTCTTATTATTTATGCAAGTCGGCTAGTCGAGTATTAGCTCTGGGTAGATCATGAGCTTGGGTCATGGGTTGTTAAAAGACCAAGAATATATTTAATGAGTGCCACCGTATTTTTCAATACAATAACCACCAAAATTTAACCGTGCTTGTATTAGGGGAATGCGGAAACCTTATGTCAACACCACTAACATAGCCATAAAACCTGAATTTCACTCTTTTAAACACACTTACCAAAACCTCAAACACCAGATGTCATACAGATGTCTCGGCTTGACCTGTGAACAAACAAAAGTACAACATGGACACCATTTGTGTCCTCCAAAATATTTGCCAAAAATAAAATAATAGAATTTAGGTTTCTAAAATATATACCCAGGAATTTGTTTTCATTACACACTATTTCTGATCAGGGATGACTTGTAATTTTCACTTGAATTTTAAATAATAAAAATTATGCAAAAACAAAATAGATTCTATTTGAACAAATTTCTGGATTCATGTTACTATAATATTTTCAATTCGTATTTCTATAATATTTTCACTTAATAATTTTTATGGAACAGAAATATACTAGTGAAGAATTGTATTCGATAATATAAAGATCTCTGAATGGATCTTTCTACAAAATTTAAATGTAAGGATTTGGGTTTTCTTAATTATTCATATTACATATTTTCTTCAAGCCATAGAAGTACTTCTTCGACCTTCACAATGAAATTTAATTACCTAAGTGCTGATAAACTAGCATGTATTTACCTAAAGTTACTTTTACTTAACAGTTATTACACGAATTCCACATGTTAACTAAAAATGAAAGTTTATGACCTCAAAATATTTAAACATATTTTAAATTAACGTAAGATGATTTGTGAAGTGTAAATAGAACAACTGAATCTATGTTTTTTATATCTGACATAAAATGTCACTCACAACTTTTTAAATGTAAACTTTGTGTGCATGTGCAAACATTCTGATAAACAATAGATTTGTTATTTAATTCTTTCTTTCCTTAAACGCTTTTTACGTTACAAAATTTTAATGTACTATTTTCTTATTGCAACTTAATTAATATTCAAAGTGATTAAATTCTAAGAAACACTCACGTGTAGTAATACTGCTCTGAACGAAAGAAATAGGACTTTGACCTCAGCTGTCGGAAATTTCCATAACCATCGATTATCTGCGACGCACAAACAGAAACCATGTGAATACTTACAAAAATATTACTGAAATTACCAAAGCTCTTCTGAATACCACCATTATTTAACGAAACTAACTTCTGCTTGATTTTACAATTAAATTTAGTACTCCAACAAATTTTCTAGATCCAAGATTTGCTTATTCAATATTATGTATTTCTGATGTTGAATTATATGAAACTGCATAACATGAAATTACCATATACCATATTGTATAAAATTTTATCATATCCGATATTATATAAGATGTAGCTATATAGGATATTGCATGTATTAATGATGTGGGTGAGCTTCCATTTCAATCAATTATCTATTCTTTTTCGGACTGTGTTACAGGCCACGTGCCTAGACACGACCATCTTGACCTCACTATCCTGCAGAGCAGCTTACCCGTTCGAATGCTGATAAAGAAGTGACAAACTGACAACTCGACGAAAATTAGTAACGAATCTTAGACCATAAAGGTAAAGGAGTCTATATGCTATTATTAATTTTATGTATTAATTTTTACTGAACGGAAATTTATAAATTATATATTTTATATTATTGCTGTTTTATTTTATATTAAAGAACGAAGCGTAACTTGGAAAAAAAATACGTTACAATATGTTAATATGATTGATCTAGATTAAATTCAAACCGGTGCTATATCTACAAATGTGTGTGGATGTACAGCGGAAGCGAATGCGCGTGCATGATTATGTTCACAGTTGCACGTTGTTATATTATAACGATTATAAATTAGACAGCATTGCGCAACGTATTTTTATAAAGATAAAATTAATAACTACCGTAACTACCTGGTAAATGATATGACTAAGAACATATAATACTGACAGGTAACACAATTATAGAACAAAGACCTCTCTTATGGGACCCATAAATGTCAACAGAAATCGCTGCATGGCTTCTATAGAAAAGATCTAGGAAAAATAGATAAAGGGAGGAAAAACGATATGGCAGAGGTTTTCTTCTAGAGCACTTGTTACAGGCCCCTCTCCACTTCAAGGTACTCTTCTCCGCCGTAAAGCTATCGTATTTTCCTCTCGAGTTAAAAAGTTAATTCCTATTGGCTTACGACGCTCACGCTGTCATTGTAATCTAGTCGTACAATACCCAGCAGGAAATGACGTAAATGTTAAGATACTAAAAGAGATTTTATACACATCAAATTGATTATTTGAGATAATATATTAAAACCCCTTAATAAACAAGCATGGCTTAAAAATTTGAAATTTGGGACTTGAATGGTTATCTAAATTTACACAAGTTTATATCCTTTTTATCCCAATTTAATCAAAAACTGCTTTAAACGATTCTTTTTGTAGCAGTGCGTAATACTACTTTTGTTTTCAGATATCCGGCGGATATATACCTGAATCGTCTAAACCCAGAGCATGCAAAAATCATTAACAATTATTGGATTTTCCGCTATATTGGCTCCGAGCAATACTTTGCAACGCACATCAAAATCAACGGTGGTTATGGAGTCTTCCTAAAAAGTGACAATCGGATGGTTTCCTGGGTCGTTCATGATTTAATGTTCCTTGCAGGAGGTCATACGCTTGAAGCATATAGAAGAAAGGGATATTCTAAACTGGGTATAGAATTTATAGCTAAAAAAGTGGCCGAAAATGGACACTGTCCTATGGCGGTGGTAGATACTGGAAATATGCCTCCGAAACGCATGATTACAGGGATTGGTTTTCAAAAAATAGGAATTGTATATATTATATACAACAGACAATTGGAGCAGAATATGGAATGCAACCACAAACATTGATACAGTTGATGAGGCACCGGTGCTAATTTTGCTGTTGCAGCTTTAAAAAACAAAAGCTATTTGTTATAAATGCCAAATATTATGGTCAGGTTTAATTTTCAAAATATTTTTTTACCGTTGCTTTTATGTATTTAACTAAAATCATTTTACTTAATGCCTGCATTATGTTGTGCCTACATACCAGGCGAATGCCATTAGCTTCTATAGTGTTTTTAAACTAAGAGGTGTGAATAAGAAACATGATCTACATTGTAAAAAGTTACTAGAAAATATCACCAGATTACATTTGACGGAAAATTTGAATCATATACATTACCCAAAGATATGATTGATATAAGAATTTCTAAAAGTGAGGTTTTGATGGGAAATTCATGCAGCTTTTAAATATAACTGTTAGTCAACTAAATTGCCTGTAAACCATTCTCGTATAGTATTTAATATGTTTGAACTTGTATTGTAGTTGTTTCCTATATTAATAAATAAAAAATAAATGCAAAATTAGTATTTAATTGTAAACAACATGAAATAATTATAAGTAGTTATTGTTATGTGAAATATGGTACAAACTACAAGAGTGTGTACCCAAACAGTATAGATTACCAGAAGAATGATCAATTGAAGGAAACCACCTCGGGAAGATATTACACTTAGAACACTGCAAGTTTCATAATTGAATGATGCTGGGTTGGGCCCAAAAATTTCACAGCCGGTAAATAACACACTATGCATTCTTAATCAGTCCTCGTCCATACTTTCAGCGCCAAGTGAAATAATTAAAGGTTCCACCAAGTTGTCTATAACTTCATCCAATCGATACACTTTGTCTGCTATCTTTCATCACGTGCCCAATACAGTAAGTTGCGCCAATGAACAGCCAAAACATTGGTAATGGCGTTTATTAACAATTTATCTACATAGGATAATTTGAAAGTGGTGTTTTATGCTGCAATTTCGCTTTTAATTTGTGCCCAAATTAACTGAATTGGATTAAGTTCACAATGATAAGGTGGTAGGCATAACACAAATTATTATAACTTTTATCTATTTCATCAATGGCATACTGGTTATATTGTTCCTTATGCAATTTAATTAAACGGAACATCATGATTTCCCTAAATTGAATATCTTTTGATCGTAGCCATTCTTGCATGTCTTTCTCTTTTGAAGATGTGATTGGTATCGCCTCTAATCTGCGGTTGTGATAAGACGCATTGTCCATAATAATTACAGCAGCATCTGAGGTAATTTTGATAACATACGCTTGAACCATTTTTTAACACGGTTGAATTCATTTCCCTATGGTAATTGGCGGTTCGTTTGCTCTGAAAAAGCAACAAACCATCTTCTACAAAACCTTGTAATGAACTTGATAAAGAGATTACAACTTTTCTGTCAAGCTTTATTTAATAATAATTCAAAAACAGAAGTGTTGCTTGAGGCTTATGAGTACAATTTCATAATAATTATGTATTGATATTTTTCTGGTTTTTATTCTAAATCCAGTATTTACATAAACCAGATTACAGATAGTTGAACATTGCACTATTGTTGGATATTGTTCCAATAATTTTAACTACTTTAAATTATGTATGTTTTCATACTGGCCTCGCCTTCTAGCGTGTTTCTGGTTATCAACCACCCTCTTTAATTTTATGCCGCGCTCTCGGCAGTTCATACTCAGACGCTTTACTGTTACACCTTCGACACACCGAAATCTTAATGACCATTTCAGTAAATTGACAATTTATTGGAATGGCTATTAGTAATGCAGGGTGACACATATAATGAGATTTGAAACCCCAGTTTCAGGTGAGTAGAGGAAAATCAGGCAACCCACCGCCTCATTTCCACCAGCATCCTCATTTCCACACACATCTGGACCAAAAAGTTTTCTTCGACTAACCATTTTTCATCTTTCGAGATAAATATCTTAAATTTTTCATCTTTCGAGATAAATATCTCTTAAATTTTTCATCTTTCGAGATAAATGAGCATCCACATTTCCACACACGAGATAAACCTATTTTTAAGATTTTTTACCGCTAACATTCTGGACCAAATAGTTTTCTTCGACTAGCCAACGCATCTTTCGAGATAAACCTATCTTGTTTGGTATCAATCAATATTAGAATTTTCTCAGCTACCCGAATCTCTAGGAATTTTTAGATATCATCACCCCCAGGAGCTACCCTAATTTTAAGATTTCTTACCAAGACCGATTTCTAACCGTCCGCATAAATTTTTTAGTCATGCGATACATCTTGTTAGCTTAGAATTTTATGTAGAATCCGAATCTGCAAACAGATTTGAAATCGGACCACGCCCTGCAAAGTTATACTTTAAGCTCTCAAACCTCTAAATTTCGCCTTTGCTCGTATATATTTAACTCCATTTTTAAAACCTTTTCGCTACCCAAGGTATATGCTTTAACCAACACAAAATTAAGAACACAAAAGTTTAATAATTTATTTATCCAATTTACAGTTTAATAAACTATTACAATTTTTACAAAGTATAACATTATTTCCTGTGTGTAGCCGAATCCAAGTAGTTTAACCTGTAACAAAAAAGAAATTAATAGGTTGTTTAAATAGACCTGTAACAAAATGAGATTAATGTAAAAAAGAGGAGACGTGTTTTCAGTCAATAAAACATATTGTTGTTAATCCAACAATATGTTTTACCGTCCAGCGACACCACGTGGAGGTAAACACATGCCGCCGGGAACAAAGGAAATTTTAAGGATGGGGAGGGTGGGTATGTCTTATAACTAACTTATATACTACTATATATAAACACTAAAATAAATACAAATATGAGCAACTATCTAATATCCTTATGCCCCCATGCATATGTGGAAGTACTGCTTGGTATCACGAACCTCTTATCGTCATCTGCAGACAAACTAATTTTGTTAATGAGCATGGTATACAATTCATGCTTTTTGCTACGAATGCGTACCATGTTGTGTATAAGGGGTGCACTGTTTGTACTTTTTACTATATTTTTAAAGTCGGTTGGTGTAATCTGTTGTTCTACTACATTGCGGTTTATACCTTTAATTTTTTTCACTGTGTCACTTTCACTTATTATGCAGTAGGATTTTGCGCGAGTTCCAATAAATTCTAACACCAATTCACCATTAAATTCATCCTTAAACTTACCCACCACCTTCTTATTAACTAAGGGGATTTTGTATTTGTTAGTAGGAGAGTAATCACTAGTATCAAAGTAGTCTATGTTAGTTAGGATATCACTATACAAGTCTTCTGTCTGTATACTATAAACAAGGGAATCTGTGTCCGTATATAAAAGCGATAATCTGGAGCCATACAGAGGGATCATAGTGTTGTAGTGAAACTCATACATAAGAGTTTTTGCCAAATCTAGAATCGAAAAACCTGCATATATGGGTTTGTTGTAAGTGGCTTTTACACGATCCATTTGTATGATCACTAGATCCTCGCTCAGCACTAAACAACTATTAAAGTTTGGTTTGCTTATTAGTCCACTTGCACACAACTTTTGTCCCTCGTGCTCCCACCGCGACACAATCTTTACATCAACACGTTTGTCCACGTTCTCCATAGTTTTACCAAAAACCGCATTGTTCATAAGTTTGAAAAAGTCTTTTTCAAACGCGTTAGTGGCAGAAGTACGGAGAGACGTGTTTAAATCTATGTAAGGTTTGAGCCACGGTGATTGCTCGAACTCCAACACACGGTGAACTGTAGTTAATTGTAGACCATCGCGCAGAGCCTGCTGGAGGTTTCGGTAATGGATTACATATTTCTTCTTATCAAAAAGTGTGGTGAGTAGCTTTGGAGTCCTAGAAGACGGTGTTGGTGGAACCATGGTCTCGGGGCAGAAAGGCAAGTCGTTATGCAGATCCTGAAGCTGTTGTGGATAGTGCAGATCAACCTCTAGGATGTACCCATATTGTATGTAATGGGAATATTCAAAATATTATCTTTCAGATGGTTAACCTGATCGATGTTTAACCACCTGAAAACCCATGTGGAAGTGGTTGACTCATAGCCCATCCATATAGGTTGTTGGCATCGAGGTATGTCAAGTACATGGAGGGTTCACTGGGATTGTACTCCTCCATATACTTGTTGTTGGCACGAGCATACCGATGACTACACTGAGTGAGACCACCTCTAATGCCTTTCTTGACAAAGTGGTGCATATCAACATCGGTTAATAACTCCAGCTTCACCTCAGTGTGTTTCAGCATTGCATCAAAGGCGAGAGAAGGAGCTGTCACGTACTGGGCCGGGTCGAGATTGTACGTACTTAGACAAACGTTTCTGAAATTTTCAAAACGTCTGCCAACAGTAGAACATCGCTCTTTAAATACAGATCGCTGTATTCACCCAAGTTTCGTATGTGAAACTCCTCCCACACCTTCTGCGCATGTTTATAATCCTCATCGCTAATAGTCGTAGAAGATAAGTCGTTGAAGAAAGCATGTTTTGCGGGCAAAGAGGTTTCATTCAATACACTTACATCAGAAATGTATGAATACGGGAAAACACCTTTCCTTGTCAGCAAACTACGCGATCTGTCGTCTGAGAAAAATTTTGGACCTCAACAAACTGTTGAGGTTCTAAATTCTTCGTCAACTTATCCAACGATGATGCCATAAAACGAAGCGAATCTATGAAACGCAGCTGGATCGTTAAATTGTGATCATCTTCAGTATCTGCATCTCCTGCTAATCGAACATACTTCGTAAATGAAATATATCGTTCCTTATTGTTGGGGATCACCTCTACACGTTCTTTATCACATCCTAGCTCCCTTACGATAAAATGTCCATCATAACCGCTTAGGTTATGAAACACCACCGGGATAAACTTTGGAACCGTGTATTTAATGTTGCATTGGGAGTGTGCGGCAAAGCGAAATCTCCCTGAGAGGTGGCAGTGATCCCTCACCCTCTCATTTCCCAAAGGCTGCTTACAGATGCCACACTCCTCAACCATATGAAACAACAACTCATCTAGGGGTTCCATTGGAAGCATGGGGTGTTTGTTTTAAAATTTTCCCAATCGTTGGGCTTCCTCTTTCATCTTTTCCATAAAAACTTTTGCGGCTTCAGGTCCTCTGTACAGTTCAAATTTGTTAAACGAGTCATCGTATGAACATTTGATATAGTATGCAAAACTGAAGGGTTCGTGGTGTTGTGTGCTGTTGGTGAAGGAAGAGGTGGGATCCGGAACTGCAGAGCTAATAGGCTTCAACACACTTTCGAAGTCAGCATAAATCACGAACGGTACCCGCATTTGTTTGTGGATGTTGGTGAACTCTACAATGTTATTGAAGTGGTTCGGCATGGTTGTCACTACATGGTTGCAGTCGTTTGTTGAGTGTTGGTGTAATTTGTCTTCGGATGGAAAAAACACCAAGCATCCATCGCAAATCCATTTGCGGGTATGCTCACGAGAGATCTGCTTACCCACTAGCTTCCCCAAATCTTTGATCCAACAGTAGTGGGACTTGCATCCATCCTGAATGTACAGTAGGTTCACATGCCGATCCCTTTTATTAGCGGTGAAATGTAGTGGTCCAACGATGGACTTGCTTTCTACCCCAAACACGTTGATGCTAATAGCATTTAAATCTTCAAACCTGGGGATGTCCTTAACTCTAATCGGGAACTCAATGTCGACAAAGTTGAGTACCGTCGAGTAATGCGGGTAGCTACTGACCCTTTGCGGATCGTGAACATCATCAGGGTGAAGAGCAGCCACAACACACCAGGCAAAACATGCATTGTCTTGATTCTGGATGTTAATGATGGCTCCCTTATCCTGAATCCATTTGGGAAGCTCGATGTAGGAGGATCCGCGCATTGGTTGGTACTTGTTAACATTTACCTCCAAGTACAACACATGTTTCAGAGTCCATCCTAAAATTTAAAAAAATTAGAAAAAATTAATAATTGTAGAAACTAACCAGAATCACGTTCTTGGAACTCGTCCGACTTAGCCGACATCCTCTCCACAAAGGTGTTGTAGACCGCTTCCAGGTCACTGGAGGAGGTGACCACAACATTTCGGGTGTTGAAAGATTTAACATCTTCAACACCCTCTGCCGCAGCCATCTTGGTGTAGCCACCAAACAACTCGCAATTAACCTTGAGGGAGGTGTGTATAGCCAGCTGTTCCCCGACTAAGGTTATGAACCTCTCTTCTGCTCGCATAGAAAATCCAATAGACCTAAAAATACAAACTAAGCAAACACAAAATACTTATAAAAAATACATACCACTAGTATTAGCATTTTTAATTCTGTATGTAGCGATTCGAGTTTTGAACGCGGTTGCTACTACTTCTACACCTCCATCCAGGACGCGGTTAGCATTAGCTTTGTGTGCGTTTGTGCGTTGGTGGGCTGCCAAGTTGACAACGTCCACATTGCATTCCGCACATCTCCGCGGCTTCTTGGGGCAGGTCCTCAACCGTTGGTGCAGTCGGTCGTTTGACCCCGGATGGGCCTGCAACGGGGACAGCCACACCATGTTTGGCGTCCTTGTGCCGTTTCAAGTTGTCCTTCCGCGAGAAGGATGCAGGGCATGCATCGCAAACAAAAAGACCGGTGGATTTCGATCCCACGTCATGTTGTTGGAGCTGGTGCCTCTTCAAGCTATCACCCCTCGAGAAGACAGCCCCGCAGACGTTGCACACGAATGATGCCATTTTCTATAAAGAAATTAAAACTGGTCAAAGACTTTTAACAGTTGTAACTAGCCGAAGACTAAACAAAAACTGAATTTATATCACCTCGTACCATGCTTTTATACATAATTGGTATAATTAGCTACTTTACTTTTAAAAACCCAGCATCGTTTAACCTTGAGTAACATTCCAAACTAGTCTATTAACGTCGGTGAAAATCAATTAGCTAGTTTACTTTTAAATTAGGAGAAACCCAGCGTCGTTTAACCTTGAGTAACATTCCATACCAGTCTAATCACACCAGTAAAACCTAATATTCTTAACTAACCTTGAATCGGATTACAAACTAGTTCATGCCTGTCTGTAACATACTGCAAATGATAATGAGGAGCATGCGCAACAACAACCCTGAAACATTTAAAAGGATGATCTGCATAGCATCCTTCTCAGTCATCTCAGTGAAATCAGTGCAAAGCAATGGAGTCTGCAGGTGTTAATGATGCACAAGTTTCGTATACCGAAAATCTGATTAATAAGTTTACGTATAGTTTAAGTGAATTGGGTGAACACCCTCATAATGTGGAAATTGGGTTTGTTATAAACCAGAGAATAAAACCCGTATTACGATTGGTGTGTAGCAAGAAATATTGTGGCAACCATGTTCTGGAATTGACATACGAAAATTGGTTAGCATTTACAAATTTTCAAGTAGAATTTCAAATCAATGTATTTTCTCGTGACGTACTAAACACTCGATTAAATGGTGCACCCGAAATGGAAGATCTACACATACAACTAGGAGGTCCGTTTTTATCACTCTGTCACCAGTGTCTGGATCAACCGAGAACGAAACGTTCCAGTTAAAAATAATAATGGGTAATAGCTCGATAGTTATAAACGAATTGGAGTGCCGTAAACTATTCCATATGCGAGAGCTGTTTGAGTATCAACTTAAGCAGTTGGAAAGTCGCAACTTCCCAGCATTATACAGCGAATTAGTAGGATTTGTTGCTAATTCTAATTTAAATGATTGCGATGGGTTTAATACTATGACTGAAGGAGAAACGAATTAAAATCTTGATTGAAGGCGAAGTTCGAATTGGCAATATTTTATTCTACAACGAATTGAATCAGAGCGCACTAAATGCATTGGAGCTGGTTATATGTTTTCCGGATATATTTGTGCAAGACGTGATACGTACAAGAACATTAGTGGAAATGTTTAGACGTTTAAATTTGTCGGAATCTGAAGATTCTGGTTATGGTGATAACTAGAAAGAGTATTTTATAAAGACAGCCCAAGAGACATGGATGTAAATGTATTGTTATTGTAAATATATTGTAAATTTTTTGAAAAAGTATAAATAGACTCGTTGTTGTTTATTTATTTAGTATAGTTTGAGATTTTTGAGTAAACACATGATTATCTGTTCTGGAGAGGGTTTAATCAACAGCGCTATAAACAGGTTACCGTTTGAGCTGCATATTCCAGGTTATCAGTACTGCGGTCCTGGTACAAAGTTGGATGAGCGCTTAGCAAGAGGTGATCCTGGAATAAACGAATTAGATAAATTGTGTAAAGACCACGACATTGCATACGCCAAGTACCCGACGATCTTCCAGCCAGACACCGAGCAGATAAAATTTTAGAAGAAGAAGCCTGGGGAGAGTTAAGTCTAAGAACGCAAAGTTTGGGGAAAAAGCTGCAGCTTGGTTTGTGACAAACGCTATGAAAGCGAAGAGAAAATGGGTATGGGTTTAAAGAAGAAAATAAGTTTTAAAGGCGGATTCTTGAAGAAAATACGCTCTGCAGTAGACCGAGTTGGTTCCGACAACTTGAAAAAGCTACTAGACGTTGGTATTCTAATTGGTAAAAAAATCATAAAAGGAGCCGGTGGGAAAAGCAAAATTAGAGTCCCACGTATTATACCCGTTCCACAAAAAGGAGGTTTTTTACCATTGATTCCGATATTCGCGGGACTAAGTGCCCTAGGGGCACTAACAGGTGGTGCTGCAGGGATAGCTAAAGCAGTAAGTGATGTCAGGACGGCCAACGAACAGCTTAAGGAGAGCGAACGACACAACAGATCTATGGAAGCCATTACCGTTGGGAAAAAAGGAAATGGGATGTTTCTAAAACCATACAAAAAAGGCACGGCATTATTCTTGAAACCGTACAAACAGGGGCGCAGCATTTGTAAAAAAGTATCAAAAAACTAAGCAAGTTACCTCGAAGAGCTCTCACCGATGTAGATATAAGGAAACACGCATCTAACATTCCTCATTTTCGCAACGTCTTTTCTAGAGATCAGTTACAGAAGATTACACCGCATGTCAAACGAATCGGTGTGATTAATTTGGATACCACCAAAGGTTCGGGTACACATTGGGTGGGGTACCGAAAACGTGGAAATAGTGTGTATTACTACGATTCGTTTGGAGACTTGAGACCGCCGGAAGAAGTAAAGAGATATTTTCGAGGTTGTAAAATTTACTACAACAGTGTACCGGAGCAGACTTACAACACATACAATTGTGGACATTTAGTGTTAAAGTTTCTTAGTGACAATGGCTAAAACAGTGAGCGTGTTCGGGTATGGTAATGTCATATCGACAGGATCCATTTACCCACCAATTAAATTGAAACAGGACGGTGAATATGCTTTGGGTCTAGTGGGACTGTACACTTGTAACACTGTGCAAAACATACATCCAGGAAACAACATCTTGTACTTTAACGATCCAGAGCATCGCAGAATAACCATTGAACCTGGATCATACGAATTAGAAGAAATAAATGCATATATACAGGACGTCTTCAAAAAATGGTTCAGTCAGAAGCCGGACATCAACGAGAACATTGAAAAATATTTTAAACTGAGTGCAAACAATAATACATTAAAGTGTTCTATACGAAGCAGTATACCGATAGATTTTGGGGCAAACCGTAAAACAATATTGGAAGCATCTTGGGGTTTACCAACCGCAAATTGGCCGCAGATACCGTACATATCGCTAATCAGCAAGTGAACATAATATCGGTCTCAAACATTTTTGTGGAAACCAATATCACCAGCGGATCGTTCAGAAACAATTTTCTTACCCACAGCATATTCGAATTCAGTCTATCTGTACCACCCGGGTATAATCTGGAAAAGGAACCTAACCACGTTATATATTATCCGCTGAGCGTGACAGAAATTGATAATATTACAATCAGACTAGTTGATCATTTGGGTGAATTGGTAAACTTTTCCCCGGAAACATACACCTGTGTAAGACTGGAAATAAAAAGTAGTTGAAAATGCCTATCGATTTTGTATATAAAGCACGCTACAACACCCCCAGACGACTAGTAGTGGCTACGACGTCAAAGCGTCAAGTTGTCGAGAGACTTACAGCAGAAGAAATACGTTTCTTAAAATCTTTGGGGTTAGAAGTTATAAATGATGGGAGGCAGAAGTAAACGCAGCTTAGATCTCCACGGTGATGAAAACGTTAAACTTGGAAGGCTTAAATATGAGGACGTGCCCAAATTGGATGTGTTTGGAGGTTATAAATTAGACGAAACCATAATAAAGGAAGATTATTATACATATCTTCCCTTTACATTGAATGCAGAAAACAACGATCGAATTTCAATTGAAATCCAGAGCAGTGATAACATCACATACCCCCATGAAAGTTTTATATTTATAAAGGGTACCTATAAACCTACGGAAACATTAAGGAAGCGTCAACAACTGGAGACCCGATTAGAGCAGCAGAACCAGACCCTAAAGCTTACGAATTTACTAGAAATGCACCATATTTTCTGTTTGAGGAAATTCAATACAAATTGGGTAATAATCAAATAATAGATGTCTGCCGAATCCCTGGAATTACAAGAACTATTAAAGGTTTAGTATCCATGGAAGAATCAGAAACAAAATCTATTACACATACCGGGTGGAAGCCCGATACCATATTCAAGATGGACGGTTTAGTTGTGCTATACCGCTAAAACCATTTTGGGTTTTTGAAGATTACAAGAAAACTATCGTCAACATGCCTCAAGAGCTGATTTTAATCAGATCCAAGTCGGACGTAAATTGCTACAAGTCGATTGGAAATACAGTAACGTTCAAAATACAAGCGTATTTCATGGGAGGTCCCGCATATAACATTAAGCGACTTTGCCAAGGCGTCGCTGCTTTCGGAAATGCAAAATCAATCATCTATAATGGTTGCATTCAGAAAATGGGAACTACACGAATTACCGTCTCTAACACAATCAAAGTCACAAGTATGGAGAATTAAAGTATCGAACGAAACAGAGAAGGCTCGGTGGATATTACTGGCGCTGCAAAATGGGAAGTACGACAGGAAAGAAGAAAATGCTACAAGCTTTACGAATGCCAACATAACCAATGTCAAAGTGTTTTAAACTCTCAGATGTTCCCTCAAGGTCGATTAAATTTGGATTTCGAGCAGAATGACTACTTGCCAGCGTACCTGTCTTATGCATCTTTTATGGAAAAATACTATCCGAACAAATCGTCAAATAAATGTTTAATGGACTACAACAGGTTTAAGGACTCACCTGTCTTTGTAATCGACTGTCGTCATCAATTTGAAAGCATCAAGGATGCAACGGTTGATGTAAGAATGGAATTAGAAGCTTCAAGAAATTTTGAACCGTCGATGAAGGCTTATGCTTTAATTATACATGACTCTATGTTTGAATATAATCCGTTTACAGAAATTGTTAATAGATTTATTCACAATTAAATATTTTGTATATATTTTTAATAAAATTGTATAAAAGCAAGGAATTATTTTGTTTCAATTAGTCTACTTTTATTTGTCGAATGGTGAGCATCTCCCACTCTGTGCATAAGTTCTAGTTATTTTAGAGTGAGATTGCCCCATAGAGTGAAATTGCCTCCATAGGGTGAAATTGCCCCATAGAGTGAAATTGCCCCATAGAGTGAAATTGCCCCATAGGGTGAAAGTGTCCCCGACAGTATTGGTTAGCATGGTTCGCAATTACATAAGAAAACGAAGTAGTGGATACAGTAACGAAGCATTAGAAAAAGCTATAGAAGAAGTTCGGCTGGGTAAATCAAGTATTTACTCCATCAGTAAAAAATATAATATACCGAAAGAGACGTTAAGCTATCACCGCAAGCAGCAGCAAAAGCAAGCGTACGCTCGAAGCAATATGGAGACTGCGAAACAAGAGGTTAAAATACCTATACAGAATTATGATAACTTTGCTATTGCTAGTGCAAGAGAGGATGGTAAACATGGTTCATTGTTCCCGTCTAACATACGAGCTATCTTCGCGGGACCATCGAGTTGTGGAAGACCAACGCTTTAATATCTCTGATTCTGCACGAGAACGGTCTTAGATTCCAAAATGTGTATGTATTTTCGAAAAGTTTATATCAACCGAAATACGAATTGTTAAGAAACGTTTTACACCATTAAAAGAAGAAATTGGGTACCATGAGTTTGAAAATTACGATGATTTGATCGAACCCAGAGATACCAAAGAAGATTCAATTATGGTTTTCGATGATATACCTGTAAACGAGCAAAGTAAAATCACTCAATTTTTCTCGTTCGGTCGACATAAAGCAATAGATTCGTTCTATCTATGTCAAACTTACGCTAGTGCCTTAAAACATAGACTCAGAGATAACACCAATGTAATCGCATTATGGAAACAGGATGACACAAACCTTCGCCATATCTTTTCGGATCATATAAGTGGTGACATGACATATCCAAAATTTAAAGAATGTGTTTACAGTGTTGGGGTGACTCAAAACATAATTTTATAACTGTTGTGAAAGATTTTGATTTGGATAAGGGCGGTATCGGAAGAATTTCGACGAGTATATAAATATTTGACATTATTCAAAAAAGTTAGTTCTCATCCAAAGTTTCATGATGACGGACGTTAACAATTTTATTGCGAATAAACGCAGTCTTCATCTTATGCAGGATGCTGTACGAAAAAGTTTGTAGCGTACAAAAGGAGACGCTACATCTCAGCAAAAATTCAAAGAGGTGCACAAACAATTGATCGATCCACTGCAAATAACCGCTTCCCAGTTGCAATCGATCACCGAAAAATTCCACACCTACAACAAAGGTTAAAGTCGAAAACATGGACGTACCTATAAAGAAAATTAAACAACTCGTTCCAGAAGAACCGTTCCATCTTTACTATGCGGATGTGTTAGCTAGAGACGAAGACGAAAATATTGACAAATCAATTTATGGAGTAAAGTATAATGCGGAAACCGATACATGGAGTTTGTGGAAAAGTGTATTGATAATTAACCCGGAAACTAGCGATATAACATTAAACAATGTGATATATCCAGGTACGAGGGGTTTATACAATCTGCTGGTTTACAAAGACATCAGCCCCGAAGATGGTGATTTTAATTTGCATGAAGATTTGCCGAATTACTTGGAAATGATCAAATCTGCGTCGATTTTGAGAAGAAAGTTTAACCCATTTGCGGTGCACGATTTAAGCGGATTCCCAACAAATAACAAAAAGTTTAACAAATATGTGCAAAAATATCTCACCGAATTTCGGAGGAATCCGAAAGAAAACAGCCAAAGAGAAGAAAACAGTCTAAGGGAGCAGGTTTAGGCTTTTCTAATCGGTTTTACAAAGGTTTAAATTCAAAGCCGGTGCAATATGTCTACTGGAATAATGTACATGAACTTGTGGATCGGCTGAGATTGTTGAACGCATCCAACCGAGCTGGAAATACAAGCGAGGAAAACATTAACGAGATGGTGTCCATAATAGAAGAGTTGAGAGAAGAAGGTATAATACAGTGAGCTCAGTAAATAATTACACAGTTTTAAAATGCCTATCGACCGCTTCGGACGTTCAGAGCGTAAAGATGCTGATATTCGGCGAGGTCCTCCAGGTCGAGGATTTGTGCTAACGTTGGATGGTGATGGGTACGATATGCAGCAAAGAAGGTTAGTGAATTCATCAGACCCGAAAGAAGATAGTGATTGTGTTAATCAGAGAAGCACTATAGTATTCAAGTCTGGAGAAGAAACAATTAGTTTTCGTAAAAGAAGGCTAGTTGATGTAATGGATCCTAAAGACGATAGTGATTGTGTTAATAAGAAATCTGTAATCAAGCTCGTGAATCAAGCCTTTTCATACTGTCTAAAAGTTCTGATGATATACAGCGTAAAGATAAAGCCTTCAATGCAAGAAACCAGCGTATCGCAATGCTTGCTCAACCAGTTGAGCCATCTGATGCAGTTAATAAACAATATGTAAATGAAAAATTGGATAAGCTTGTATCTGACTTTAAAACGTTTATACAGTTTTTATTAATTTGACTGCAACTTCTGAGACAAATGAGAAGGAGCTCGGTCTTGCAATAGCATCGATTTACGAGGCGTCACCAGAAGCTATAAAAAACAAATACTACAAACCAAAGCTTCAGTTTATGTCAAAGGTGCAATTGGATAAAGATAACCCTATTAGTTTAGCAACAGTGTTAAGCAAAATGAGTAAAGAAATCATCGTTAAGGAATTATTTAAACCTGCAAGAAAAAATTTTCAGCGTCGTCATACAAATCTGAAACATGTGAAACGTGATCTTATCCAATCGGACTTGTGCGAAATGCAGCCTTACTCGCGTGTGAACAATGGGTACAGATATATTATAATAGCAGTGGACTGTTTCACAAAATATGCTTTAGCTGAACCTTTAAAAATAAAACTGGATCAGAAGTTACAAATGCTATGAAAAAATATTGGACAAAATGCTGCAAGGAGAAATAACTTAAAAATCAATCTACAAACGGATTTTGGGAAAGAGTACTACAACCGCTGTTTTAAAATCTTATGCAAAAATATAAGATAAACCATTACTCTACGTATTCCGCAATCAAAGCTAGCATGGTCGAGCGGTTGATTAGAACAATCAAAACAAATTGTACAGAAGATTTTACTTGCAAGGCAGTCATAAATGGGTGAATATTTTGCCTAAGGTTATGGAAGAATACAATAATACACCGCATCGGGCTATTAACATGACACCTATGGAAGCAGAAGAACATCCGGAAAGAATAAAACTTTACACCGCTAACAGAGTTTCTAAAAGTTACAAGAAGTTGTATAAGGTTGGAGACATTGTGCGTATATCAAAATATAAAGCAGTATTCGATCGAGGATTTCACCCAAACTGGAGTACAGAACTATTCAAAATTGTTAAAGTACAAAAAACGAGACCGACAACCTATCTGCTACAAGATTTGGAAGGTCGGCCAATTCTAGGTGCTTTTTACGGCGATGAAATTCAGCTCACAGCAGCACCCGACACGTACTTAGTGGAAAAAGTTTTACGGAAACGGAAGCACGGGCGCGAATTATTAGTGTCGTGGTTGGGGGATGGTAAAAGTTGGATTAAGAAAACAGACTTGCTTTAGTATCATCCAGATAATTACCTGGATGAAAAAAATCATAAAAGGAGGGAGTAAAGTCCCTTAACTGGATATACGGGAGAGATTTGCTTAGAACCCCATTCCCATCTGTGATTTGAAGCAGGAAGCATGTGTTTCATAATCGATTTACAAGGATATCAATACAAAACTAGTGATTTCTATTGCAAGGAGATTGCCATTTTGGATGTAGCGAATAATGTAATATGGCATGAGATATTGGACATGGCTGTGGAGTATAACACCCTAAGCGATGATTTCAAAAAGCAAGTTCGGTGGTTAAAACAAAGAATCCATGGGCTTAGCTGGGATGGACAGTCCACAAGTGGATATACAAATGTAGGCGATTTGTTGAAAGAAGTCATACCACCCGATGCTACTATCTATGTTAAAGGAGAACAGAAAAGACAGTTACTGTCAAAATATTTATCAAACAACATTTTAAACATGGAGAGTGTTTTCTTACTTCCAAGGCTCAAAGAATTAAGAAGATTCGGTGATAGGTACAATCACTGTTTAAACCATTGTTTGAATAATTTAAGCTGTTCTAAAGAAAACGTATTGGTATTGAAGCATTTTTGTTAATGTATTAAAATTTTAATAAAATATTTTGTGAGAATTGTTTTTTTTATTCCAGCTAAAAGTATACCTTTAAAATTTGGAAAAGGATATCTGTAATACAGCGCATTACTTTGGAAAAATTAATGTTTTAAAATACAAAGAACCAATAACCGAATACATAATAATTGGTGTTTGCAAATAAATTCAGTTCTACTTTAATAAAAAAATGTAAACTTACCTTAAATCTTCCTTCAAAACTTTCCACAAAAAGAACTACACGAAACGAAAATTTCAACGAACTTACACGAAAGCGTGTGAAACTAATAGAATTTTTTTCTAATGACACCGCGTTATATACGTTTTGAATCCGTTAATTATACTACTAAATGAGGTTTGTATTTTCCGTAAATATGTGCTGGTTACCTTGTGTAAATCCTCGGCAATTATATCTCGATTTGAAATGCGCGTCATTGAAACATATTCTCAACATAATTAATAGAAAGTCCAAGAAAAGAAATTATAAAACAGCATATACACAAAATTTCTAATTAACATACATGACTGGTATCTAGCGAAAGTTGTAGCACGCATTTTCAATTACGAATGCATTCTTCTTTCATTACAGGAGAAATTCCATAGATTTCATACCAGCAAAATGCGCTTTCTTTAGATATTTAAAACACATTACATTGGACATCAAAAGTCGACCTTGCCATTTCTACATTATTGTTAAGCATGCATTGGAATTTTTGGATGCGGTAATTTCTTGTTTAAAGTAACTTAGTTAAATAAAGTGTAATTTAAATTGTGATTGTATAGTCAGTTATTGCAATTGAAAACACATTCAGGGAATAATTTATTTGCTCTATATATTTTACAGTAGCGTTTCCGAACAAAACTTTCTGCTTTTAATTAAATTTCCTTTGTTCCCGGCGGCATGTGTTTACCTCCACGTGGTGTCGCTGGACGGTAAAACATATTGTTAACAACAATATGTCTTATTGACTGAAAACACGTCTCCTCTTTTTTTACATTAATCTCTTTTTGTTACACGTCTATTTAAACAACACATTAATCTTTTTTTTGTTACAGGTTAAACTTTCGGCTACGCACAGGAAATAATGCTATACTTTGTAAAAATTGTAATAGTTTATTAAACTGTAAATTGGATAAATAAATTATTAAACTTTTGTGTTCTTAATTTTTGTGTTGGTTAAAGCATATACCTTGGGTAGCGAAAAAGGTTTTAAAAAATGGAGTTAAATATATACGAGCAAAGGCGAAATTTAGAGGTTTGAGAGCTTAAAGTATAACTTTGCAGGGCGTGGTCCGATTTCAAATCTGTTTGCAGATTCGGATTCTACATAAAATTCTAAGCTAACAAGATGTATCGCATGACTAAAAAAATTTATGCGGACGGTTAGAAATCGGTCTTGGTAAGAAATCTTAAAATTAGGGTAGCTCCCTGGGGGGTGATGATATCTAAAAAATTCCTAGAGATTCGGGTAGCTGAGAAAATTCTAATATTGATTGATACCAAACAAGATAGGTTTATCTCGAAAGATGCGTTGGCTAGTCGAAGAAAACTATTTGGTCCAGAATGTTAGCGGTAAAAAAAATCTTAAAAATAGGTTTATCTCGTGTGTGGAAATGTGGATGCTCATTTATCTCGAAAGATGAAAAATTTAAGAGATATTTATCTCGAAAGATGAAAAATTTAAGATATTTATCTCGAAAGATGAAAAATGGTTAGTCGAAGAAAACTTTTTGGTCCAGATGTGTGTGGAAATGAGGATGCTGGTGGAAATGAGGCGGTGGGTTGCCTGATTTTCCTCTACTCAGGTGCTTCAATCACTGCAACTGCCACATGAACATAACCCGATATTTTAATTTGTCGTCTTTTTTTTTGCGATGGTTATATGCAGTGTACGATGTACGAACTAGCAATTTATAACATATTTAAGTTGCTTGAAGTATATATGATGTTGGAGACCACAATTGCAAACAGCAAATTACAGATTTTGCGACGGAAAAAGCATATATGGATGCTTTTAACGAGAAGGAAGTTTTAAAAAAAACATGCTGAATAGACGAATTTGGAAGCTTGTAAATGATTACAGAAAATAATTCAAATTATACTTACTTGTTTTCAGGAAAGAAAAAGTGTTTTTTTGGGAAGAAGAGGTGCCCACATACAATGATGATATGTTCAAAGAAAATTTTCGTGTCCATCGCAGTGGCTTTAATAAATTACATAGTTAAACTGTTACATGACATTATCCGAAAAGACACTAACTTTCGGCCTGCTATACCATTAAAAAAGAAAATCGCAATTGCTCTTTATGCATTAGGTTCGTCAGCTGAATATAGAACCACTGCTAATTTATTTGGTGTGGGTAGAACAACAGTTGGAGAAATAGTTCGTGATTTCTGTGAGGCTGTAATAACAAAACTGCAAAGCAGATATTTATCTGGATATCCTATGACCAACTTAAAATTGAAAGAAATCGTTGCAGGATTTGAAACATTAGGGTTTCCTCAATGTGCTATTTGTAAGTGGTGAATTTCGAAAATAATAGGGACAAAATTTGTATTTAAGATGGCTGTCATATTGAGATCCAACCACCCAAAGAACTAGCAGTAGATTATTATAATTACAAAGGTTGGTATTCGGTAGTACTTCTAGCTATATCAGATCATAAGTAAGTTTAATAACTTGCATATTATATAATGCAATAAAGTTATATTACAGATGTAATTTTACATACATAAACGTAGGATCTCCTGGGCGTAATAACGATTCTCATATTTTCGAATGTTCTGCAATTAAACAAGAACACGCGACAAATCCTATATATACCAACAACGCTAAAAATATTGGAAGTGCAAGTGTACCTGTCCTTTTAATTGGAGACTCAGCATTTCAACTTTCTAAATTTATGATGAAACTATTTCCTTTTAGAACAGATCAACCACATAAACAAAAAATTTTTAATTACCAGTTATCAAAATGCCGACGGGTTGAAAATGCTTTTGGACGATTAAAGGCTCGTTTTCGAAGAATGTTAAAAGGTTTAGATGTGCATATAGACAATGTACCATTAGTTATTAAAGCATGCTGTATTCTAAGCAATTTTTGTAACAGTTATAATGACGGGGTGCCTGATCATTGGCTAGATAATTTAAAAGATTTAAACAGTCAACCCATATTTACAACCACCATTGGCAATGGCAATACTATTGCAACACAAATTCGAAATGCTATTTCTGATCATTTTAGTAAGTTTAAGAAAAACTCATATTTTATTGTTCAGTCTTTATTTTTAGTTAACAATAATAATGCTTCGGCACTTTTTTTTATTGCCGTTAAACATTGAAACTGAGCCAAACGCATTTCCTTATTGTCTTTCAACTCCTGCTCAGTCAGGTCATTGGCCCTTTTAATTTTATTAAGCAGCTGTCTATCCAATTCCTCCTGTGCCTTACGTTTTAATAATCTATTCTTTAAAGTTACAGAAGGCCCCATGGAAAAGGTGGAACTGCATGATGGTGTAGCAGAGCTACTCAAGGAAGAAGTTTCACCTGGTGAGGATGTAGACAAATACACTTCTCTCGATTCCAACTAAAAAAAATTTTAAATGAATATATATTGATTAAAACATGTGAATTACCTGTGTTTCTGTTTCATTTAAATCTCCCTCATATCCTGTGTTCTGATCATCCAGTAATGGTTTTACTGTTGTTTCTATAATCGTAGTTTCGTAATATAAACAAACGAAGTTCCCATAACTTTACTTACCTAATGATAGTGATTCTTCCATCAATGAGAGATTGTTGCATGGTAAACTTCCCAGTATTCTGTTCACCAAATCATAAAACTTCCATTGAGATCTAGAACCGCCTGATGGACCGATTAGTTTCTTTTTAGCTCTAATTTAGACAGTAAACAATAAAAAAAATTCAGTTTCGTGAAAGCTTACCGGTATCTTTGAGTTAAATTGCTTAACTTAATTTTAATATCACTTCCAGTTATTAAGCGATCAGTTAGCCCTTGTTGGTTTAATATCTGGGAAATTTCACTATATACATGTGCATTTCGCTTTTGTCTGCGTAAATCTACGATTTTTTCCTCCCATAAATCAATGAGCGCCGTCTCCAAATCCAAGCTCCACTTTAGTTTTTTTGAAGTATTACACATTTCTTAAAACCTTTATAAAACTACTTTTTAAGGCTAATACAAAGTTTAGTTTAAACAAAAACATAACCTCTAACATGTTACCGCGTAAACAACGAAAACAGCTGTATAACGTGTTAGCCATCTTTTAATGGCGATGACAAACGAACACCGGCGATTGTCTATTTTAAACAACATCGGAATCTAATTACCATTACTTTTTAAATGGCTTCTTAAATGAACATTGCATATAATTGCTACGTGACATACTATAAACAAATGCTCATTTTTCAAGTAATTGTCATTAATATCGGCAGTGTGTCGAGGGCATAAGCAGCAAAATGTAGCGCTGTTCAATTTCTTTACAATTATTAAAATGTACAACTCTTTGTAAATAGTTTCAAGTTTTTAATTATTAATATACCCTGAAAGTGCCGCGTGTTTAATTATATTTCAGAAACCAGCTACAAATATTATTTGGTACAGTCCCCAAATAATTATCATGAAGGTGAAATAATCAGTCAAGAATTCGTTCTAAAATAGGCCTTATTCACCTTCCCAACAACTATATTGGTTCATGAATGGAAAATTTATTATCTACAATAAATGATTAGTTTGCATATGATGAGACTATTGCTTAAAACTATCTGCCGAACGACTCCAAAGGTCATAAATGCAGTACTAGTAATTGATATGGTGTTCATATAGACCTAGAGAAGCATAGATTAGGTTGGTACATTACACCCCCCTTCTAAAATAAAAGTTACAATATTTACATTTTATCTTAGTAGGTTGTTTTTAACAGTTTACCCGCCTCATTTGCTCTAGCATCCTCAATTGCTCCCTTATTCTGGACCTAATAGTTTTCTTCGAATAGCCATTTCATCTTTCAAAATAAATGTACCTTGTTTGGTGTCAATTAATATTAGATTTTTCTCAGCTACCTCAGCTACCCCCAGGGAGCTACCCTCATTTTAAGATTTTTTGCTGGTACCGATTTCTGACCGTCCTTATAAAAATTTTTAACCAATGTGACACATCAAATTAGTTTAAAATTTTACGCAGAATCCGAACCTATAAACAGATTTAAAATAGAACCACTCTTTACCGTTTTACACACATACCCTCTAAGAGATAAATCTTTCTCCACATTTCCACCCATGAGATAAATCTATCTTGTTTAGTATCAATTAATATTAGATTTTTTTTAGCTACCTGAATTTCTAGGAATTTTGTAGATAAAATCCTCCTCCCCCCGAGCTACCCTTATTTTAAGATTTTTTGCTGGTAGCAATTTCGGACCGTCCTTATAAAATTTTTTAACCATGTGACACATCAAATTAGTCTATAATTTTACGCAGGATCCGAATCTGTAAGCAGATTTAAAATAGGACTTCCCCTTACCGTTTTACACATATACACTTTGCGGGATAAATCTTTTTCTACATTTCCACCCACGAGATTAATCTATCTAGTTTGGTATCAATTAATATTAGATTTTTCTCAGCTACCTCAATTTCTAGGAATTCTTTAGATAGCATCATATCCCAGGGAGCTACCCTCATTTTAAGATTTTTTACCGGCGGCAGTTTCTGACCGTCTTTATCAATTTTTTAGCCATGCGATACATCAAATTAGTCAAGAATTTTAAGCAGAATCCAAATATGCAAACAGATTTAAAAGATCCAAACCTCTAAACTTTTGCTCATCTATATTTAACTCTATTTTTAAAACGTTTTTTTGCTACCCAAGACATATGCTTTAACCAAACACTTAGAGGTATTAACACTAAGAAATTAAACACACAAAAGTTTAATAATTTATTTTATCCGATTGACAGTTTAATAAACTAATAGAATACAATTTTTACATTGCAAAGTATAACATTATTTCTTTTTTTTCGTGTAGCCGAATCCAAGCTGGTTAAAGCAACCTGTAACAAAAAAAAGAGATTAATGTGTTGTTTAAAAAGACCTGTAACAAAAAGAGATTAATGTGCTGTTTAAAAAGACCTGTAACAAAGAAGAGATTAATGTGCTGTTTAAAAAGAGAGAAAACGTGTTTTCGATCAATGAAACATATTGCTAGATTAAAAACAATATGTTTTACCGTCCAGCGAGACCGCGTGGAAGTAAACACATGTCGCCGGGAGCGAAGGAATTATTAAAGATGGGGATGGTAGGTATGTCCTATAACTAACTTACATACTACTATATACACAATAAAATATATATAAATATAGCAACTATCTTATATGCCCCCATGCGTAGGTTGATATGCCTTCGGGGATGACGTAACGCTTGTCATCTTCGCCCGACAAATTAATTTTGTTGATTAATTGGGTATAAAGTTGATGTTTACATGGTTTCGTTTAAGACCTCGGACATATTTTTCAGAATACTAGAAGATGTTATAACCATATTTTTTGCGTTAAAGGATTTTACATCGGTAGTCTCTTCTCCCATTTTTGTGTAGACGCTGTAGTGTTCACAATTAACTTTTATTGCTGTATGTTGTGTTCTTTTTCATTAATTAATCGAATAAACCGCTCTTTCTGCTTCCAAAGAAACTCGGATACTCCATCGTCCACACTGGCGTTCCTTATGCGATAGCTAGCCATAGGTTGTTAAACGCTGTGCTAACCATTTCTACACCATCTTTGCCAGTAGCGGTAACTGTTGCATTTTTATGTCTGTTGCTCCTCAAGTGTGCGGCATAGGTAGTCTTTTCCATTTCGAAATTGCATACTTTATACAGAATTTATGGTTGCTCGTACAAGACCCTTTAACAGCTGACGAAGCTAAACGCTTACGGCTTAATAACATACCGTGCTGTTTTTCCTTCTGCCGCAGTAACTTTTCCATTCTTGTAAAAGCGATACCGCAAGACCCACAGTTTAAGTACTTTGCTGCTGACGGATGTATAAGCTTAGCCCCGGACGATGTTTCACCACGACATTTGTTCTGGTGCCGTTTGAGAACATTTTTTCCAGGTATATGAAGCACCACAAGAGTTGCAATTAAAAATATTTTCGGATGACATTTTTTTTGGACCAGCTTTCATGGATAGCGCCATGGTTTATACACATTTTGGAAACAATCGAAAATTGTCAAAGACACTCGAAGAGTGCACAATCGCGGCCACTAAATAGCATTAATACCAAGTATTCCGTACTTTCGTAGGTTGCTCATATCCTAGAACCAAATTTTCCGCATAGCCGTCGGTAGCACGTAATTATTTCTAAAGCCGGCAAGTACTCGATACTACCCATATAAAGAATTAGATGCTCGATGTCTGTTAACTTACGATTCCCTCATACAGTCGCCTTTTTACTGCTAGGACCGCTGCAAAGCACCATTCTATACTTTCTTTATAAGTATAGCACATCGCGCACTTTTTTGTCTAATAATTAAATTTTGCTCATGTAGGCGTTTACACTTTTGCATATTTAAACATCTAATACGATCAATTAAGCACTTTCGATTATTCTAACGAGAACCACCATACATTCCACCGCACCGTTCTTTTTGAATCCAACGATCCGATGGGTTTCCACACACTAACACCAAACGTATATTTCCTACTATTTGTTAAACAGAAACTACCGGCATAGCCATGTCCGTATGTGGACGTAAGCAGATGTTTGTGGATGTGTATGGGAATATGTAACCATATACATTAATCAGTCTAAGCTATTTTATTTACTCCCTGTATGTTTGTTGTGGTTTGTTTAGTATTCTTCTTAATCTTCTTTGGGAATTAAACCACTCATAGTTTTTAAAATCTACTTTATTTACGTTTCGATCCATGACCTAGGATCGTTGTCAAAATAATAAAAACTTCAAGTTTGACATTTATGACATAAATTGAAGGTGACTTTGATTTATTGCTGTTCAAAATATTTGGTTTGAGTACACTAAGTAAAAATTTTTAAAGTTTAAAAGAATGATTGCCTTCAATTTGTGTTACGGCCTGGGACCGACTTTTCTTAGGTAGCCAATACGCTTAACATGAAATCAGCTGATTAATTTTCATTGCTGAATTATATAAATTCAATAATTTGGGAAACATTTTTTAACATGTTTCTATTTATACAATTGAGAGGATGGTTATTAAACAAGTGTGCGATTGCGTTACCGTAAGGCTTAAACAATCGTTTTTTTTTATATTTATTTTGAGGAGAAAAAATCATTATGATTTAGGCTACTTCTTTGGTAGATTTTAACATGGTTCTGAGGCGACCCTATGGCGGGTGTACACTTGTCAGATACCAATGTTGTTCTACTACGAATCAGTATTTTCTAAACAAAAAGAAATTCATATAAAGAAATTTAATAACTTATTTATAGAGAAAAATAACAAGCAAAATAAAACGTTAGAAAACAGCAACACCATGCTAAACACCGTGATAAATTTATCAAGCAGAACTATTAACGACACAGAAAAATCAATTCTATCAAAAGGCCTTAACTTTGCAGTAACACCAAAATCAATACCAACCTTTGAAATAATTAGCTGTGTTCAGAAAACAGCAAACCAACTCGAAGAAGATCAAGCAAACGAATTTAGAGTACGATGCAAAATCGAAATAAAAAAGAATCACAAAATAAAACCAAATGTAAGTAATAACGAAATAAAAGCAATTTGCAATCTAAAAAACGATAACTCAATTATAATTCTACCTGCTGACAAAGGCAATGCAACAGTAATAATGAATAAAAACGATTACAACACAAAAGTCAACGAACTGTTGAACACTGAGAATTACACCAGTTTAGACACGGACCCAACAAAATCAATTGAAAATAAAATATACAAAACTCTATTTAAATTTAAAAATGAATTCGAAGACAAAGAAAGAAGTAAACTGGTCCCACATTACAGTAAACCACCCCACTTTTACGGTCTACCAAAAATTCATAAAAAAGACATTCCTTTAAGACCTATCGTAAGCTCCATAGATTCACCATGCCATAATTTAGCAAAATTTCTCCTAAAAATTATAAATCCATTAGCAGGCAAAACGGATTCTTTCATAAAAAACAACCAACACTTTTTAGAAAAATTATCAAACATAAAAATTGAAAATACACACACAATGGTAAGTTTTGATGTAGTAAATCTCTTCACAAATGTCCCTATAAACAAAACGCTTAATATTACAAAAAACAAACTAGAAAAAGATGACAACCTTAAAGAAAGAACAAAACTAAGTATATCATCGATTATGGAATTACTTGACTTATGCGTCAATACCACATATTTTCAAATAAGTGATCAATTCTACAAACAAAGCTTCGGAATGGCAATGGGAAGTCCACTATCGCCCATCCTTAGTAATATATTCATGGAAGAATTCGAAAAAGATGTAATATTCACTCAGGAATTGAAACCACTAATCTGGTGGAGATACGTTGATGATGTCTATGCTATTTGGCCTCATAATACCGAATTAATTAAAAACTTTGTAGAGTCCATTAACAAAATAGAACCAACTATTAAATTCACATATGAATTAGAACAACATGGAAAACTTCCGTTTTTAGATATTCTAGTTAGCAAAAACGATACAACAATTAATACATCGGTATACAGAAAACCAACGCACACAAACAGATACTTAAACTTCGATTCAAACCACCCGCAATGTGTCAAACGAGGAATTATCAAAACCATGTATGATAAAGCAAAATTAATATCACCAAACAAAGAAATTTTAAAGAAAGAGAAAGACTTAATCAAATGTACACTAATAGAAAACAAATATCCTAAAAGAATAATAGAGAAAGAAATGAATAAAAACCCTAAAAATAAAGAAAAAGAAAACAAAAACAACGATACACACCAAAAAATGCTCTCAATACCATACATAAAAGGATTCTCCGAAAAAATCCAAAGAATAGGAAACAAATTTAGAATTAAAACAGTATTTAGAACCAACAATACACTAAGAGCACAATTAACAAAAACAAAACCCAAAAACGCAATACAAAGTTCAAAAAACTACATCTACAAAATACCGTGCGAATGTAACAAGTTTTATATAGGGGAAAGTTCTAGACCATTTGAAGTTTGATTAAAAGAACATAAATCATACATAAAAAATTGAAAATTTGAAAAATCTATGATTTGCCAACATGCATTGGACTCCAGTCATAAAATAAAATGGGAGGACGCAAAAATTATTGACAAAGAAGAAAACCACCAAAACGCCAAATCAAAGAAGCTGCTTATATAACCCTACATAAAAATAACTGCGTTGCAAACGAATCCGTGACTTTCAGTAAACAATGGATTCCATTACTAAAAGAAATAACAAATGAAAATCAAATGCCCACAATATCTAGGTAGCATTACAAGTTTTTCCTGGGTTTTCCTTGCGATATTAACATGAAATACAGCCTACATACATGATATCTATTTATACATACAATAACTAATTACATAACAATAAGCATATCAACAACCCCTGTAAAACAGTATTGGTATCTGACAAGTGTAACCCCGTCTTAGGGTCGCCTCAGAACCATATACAATCTTCATAGAACACATTGGTATCTGACAAGTGTAAACCCGTCTTAGGGTCGCCTCAAAACCATATACAACCTTCATAGAACAACATTGGTATCTGACAAGTGTAAACCCGCCATAGGGTCGCCTCAGGACCATGTTAAAATCTACCAAAGAGGTAGCCTAAATCATAATGATTTTTTCCCCTCAAAATAAATATAAAAACACGACTGCTAAGCCTTACGGTAACGCAATCGCACACTTGTTTAATAACCATCCTCTCAATTGTATAAATAGAAACATGTTAAAAAATGTTTCCCAAATTATTGAATTTATATAAAATTCACCAATGAAAATTAATCAGCTGATTTCACGTTAAGCGTATTGGCTACCTAAGAAAAGTCGGTCCCAGGCCGTAACACAAATTGAAGGCAATCATTCTTTTAAACTTTAAAATTTTTTACTTATACTCCATTCCAGTTAAGAAGGTAGTAGATGGCGCTTGTGCTTGAGTCAGATTTACACAGATCAAAAATTTATTAGTTGCTGTATTTGAAAAGTTGCCGGCGTCGGTTGTATATTTACTATTTTGTGACGATAGTTTTTCAAAAATAACAATGCAAATGGCTGACTTTATTAGTTAATTTTTAAGTATTATTGCATTCAGTAATTGCAATTTGGTGTTCTTCTTAAGGAATAAGACCACATTGCTTTTTGAAAATGATTTTATTGACGTTTCGATCCTTCTCCTAGGATAGTTGTCTAAATAATAACAAGGAGTGTTTGTAATTTGGTATTAAATTTCAGAAGATAAAATTGGACTTGGAACTACATTAAGTTTAAGACGGACGAAACTTAGGGCAAATTCATAAAGCACTTAAGCTACACTCATACTTAATCAATGTTCCATCTCAACTTTTAGTATTTTCCGAATACCAAAAATTGAGATAGAGCATTACTTAAGTATGAGTGTGCATAATTATAATCTTACTTAACAATTATGGTAGAAACAAACATTCACCTGGAGTTATAGAATGCTTTAATAAAATTCTGTCAGTTTCATTTTTCGAAAGGTTGTAAGTTTGTTAACAATGATTGAAATTAAAGCAATGCATCGATGTTTATACAGATTTTATTTATATTTTTGCAAGATTGAGGTTTTTGAATAAATACATCCAAGGAAAACGGTTTTAAAACATATCAAGCATTATTGAACTTTATTTTCTACCTGTTTGGTTAAAGTTTAAATAAAATATTAACATAGAACAATATATAAGCTATTTTTAATTAAACACATCACAAAATATCAAAACAATGATATCACAAATTTATATTTAATCTACGTCCATATCATCCCCAGAGGTATCTTCGTCGTCTGTTGTACTTTCATATCCAACATTTATTACAATTTGTTCGACAAGTTCTTCGACAATGCTATCTAATTTCCACATTCTATCTTCTTGTTTAATTGTATGGCTAATACAATTAACCCAATGTCCTTTATCTATGGCTGCAATTCCTTCATCCAGAAGCACCTTCACGTCGTTAATTTTAAAAGTAGAAATGTTGGTAGCTATATGCTGCTTTTGCTCGAGCCCAAATCAGCCCAATTGGATTTAGATTGCAGTGGTATGGGTGTAACCTTAATACAGTTCTGCCAGAGCGTTTTACAATTTCGTCAACAACATAAGGTACCGGGTGTGCTAGAGAGTGCTGCTTTACTAAGGCTAATAATTCAACTTTTAATAGCTCTTTGGTAACTTCAATGTGTTTTGCGTTTAACCAATTATAAATTTGTTCTTTCCGCCAACTTTGATTTGGAACCTTATCGGCTTTAACGCTGTGATAAGGAGCATTATCAAGCACGATTACACTATCATTATCAAGAAGAGGTAATACACCTTTCAACCAAGTTGTAAACGCTTTACCGTTCATGTCTTCGTGATAATCTCCTAAAACGATAATTATGAACTCAGGGTCCTAAGTTGTTTATAGTGTTAATACGCTACCTGTTTTTTTAGATTGAAAGTTTAAATATGCACCATTGACAAATCCCATATCACTACCCTTGTGCGCAACAATTAATCTCTTGCCCTTGCCAGAGGGATCTCGTATACCAGTCGATAAACCTTCGATTAATGCCTGCCTTGCTGTTTTTACAGTGGTGTCTTGCCATACCTTGTTCTTTACATGTCCGGCATTCACCCACGTTTCATCAGTATAATAAATTCTTTTGCCTTCAGCTCTATACTTTTTAATTGCAGTTAAATATTTTCTTCGCCACAACACAATTTCAGGTTTTTCAATTAAAATTGTTTTTCGGCTACGCTTTCCATATTTAAAACCCAATTTCATCATTACCCGATAAAGTGATGTGCGACTGAAGTTTGGTAAAGAGTCATCATTGTTTATTGCATGTAATACTTTCTCTAAATTTGGTAATTCATTTCTAAAGTAAAATGCATGAACATGCCGTCGAATCGCACATCTTTCAAATTCTTCAAGTGTGACGTAAATTGTTATATGCACTCTTGTAGTCTTTGGCGAGGAAGCAGTAGCAGTAGTTTCCATTTCTTTTACAATATTCCACATTGATCGAACACCTAAACCCACTTCTAACGCAGTTTGCTTCACAGATTGCGTTTTGGATGCATTTGTGGAATTTTTCAAATATATATTATAGGCAATAAGCTTTTGCCCGCTCATAACATGTTTGCCCTTCGGATTTTTAATAGGTTGGTGATCCATAATTAAATAAAAGTCTGAAAAGAATTCATTGTTAGTATTATATTCTTATCTTTAATGAGACATGCTTACCTTATTATGAAGACACTGGTGTTTTATGGCTCTGACAAGAACTGTTTTGATACTAAATATAAAATTAACACAAATTAATAAGGCCGAGCAAAATTTCAAAGGCAAACTAATAACAAAATACAATAAATAACAAAAACGAAAATATGAAAGGGCAATAGCAAATGTCAAAATGCCAATTGACAATCTGTCTTATAATAAAAATGTTCAAACAACCAACACAAACATACGGGATATTTATACTTGTGTACACTTGGCTCATCCATCCACCAATGAGAATCGCTAAAATTCAGTCCTATCTTTTTCTTCAGGACCTTCTTAACTGGAATGGAGTATAGTGTACTCAAACTAAATATTTTGAACAGCAATAAATCAAAGTCACTTTCAATTTATGTCATAAATGTCAAACTTGAAGTTTTTATTATTTTGACAACGATCCTAGGTCATGGATCGAAACGTAAATAAAGTAGATTTTAAAAACTATGAGTGGTTTAATTCCCAAAGAAGATTAAGAAGAAAACTATTTTATTTAGTCCAAGAAAACTACTATTTTTCTAAACCACAATTAATACTCACCTTTATAGGTTTAACATTTTTACCATTTCCCAATGGTTGGTGCTACTTACATGGAAACTTTAATTTCTTATTGGAGAGAATCCTTATTCTCCCACGCACTATTGCGTAGTTGCATGTCCACCATGCTAATTTCAAGTTAAAGTTTGAAATATTCAAGTATGTAATGAGTTTTCAAGAATGTTCGGATGATTGGATATCTGAAATATGTCCATAATAAATTCCTGCAGATTTTTGAAAGTTTGTAATGTGGTATTCTGCGGTAAATCTAAAACAAAGGCATGTTTTAATCTATAAGTATGGAAAGTAGTAAATTTACTATTTTTTAACTTTAATTTATAATTTACAGGAGATGGAATTTCCACAACTTCACATGGACCTAAATAATTGAGGGAAAGCTTTTTACCTTTACCAATTTTGCTCTGTTCGTGTAAAAAATATACCTTTTTGCCTATAGAGTAATAGGTTTGGTTTATTTTGCGGTCGTAATGCTCTTTATTTTTAACTTTTGATTGAATAATATTTTCACGTGCTAATTGCCAGGGTATTTAAAATTTTAGGTTTATTTCGTCGACATAATTGTCGTATGTATAACGGAATTCAAGTGGTTTTATGATGCTCAGCGGAAGTGATGGTTTTGTACCGAATACTAACTCATAGGGACTAAATTTGGTTGAAGAACGTATGGATGTATTATTGGAAAACATGACAAAATCTAACCATTCATACCAATCAGTTTGCTTATCGTTCACATGAGTACGTTAAAGTGCACCATTCGTTTAAGGTCTATTTTCGGAACTATGAAATTTTTTATTTTGAATAATTTAGAAATTTTATTAAGATGTTTAACATAAAGTATTGCCCTTAATTAGTTAATATTGAGTTTGGGGTGCCAACGAAAGTTTTCGCAATTCTTATAGCTTCGTGATTTGGCAGTGCTTAAGCTTGAGAGTATTTAGTTAAACCATCTTGTAGAGTAAGTTTAAATTTGTTGCCGGATTCTGTTAAGACTAAAGGACCTACTATATCGAGAAAAACTTTTTCGAAGCTCTTTACTGAAGTAGTCGTAATTTCCATAGGATTTTTAATCATTTTCCTAACTAATCTATTGTTTGGATATGATTCGCAAAATTTAATGAAATTTTTTATATCATTCTTCCATGTTTAACCAATGAAAATTTTGTTCTACTATTTGATATACTTTATGAAATGCTGAATGTTCAGAGAAGGGGTTTAAGTGATCTTCAATTAGTGTTTATTTTATTTGTTCAATCGTATGCTTTAATATAAAGTAATAAAATATTTTGACCTCGATCCCGAAATTGTTGAATATATATCTAATCATCAATCTCACATTATGCCATTGTAAAAGATTTCTACTACATCCTAAGATAGGCATATACCTGTAAATTTTTGATTATTTTGAATAAGATGGGCTTTCACTTTAATCAAATGTTCAAATAAATCTTCGTAAGTTAGTTTACCCCAATAATTTAATTTTGTTATTAGATATTAAATAAAATATTCGTTTTCCTTAAATAGCCCGATGTCTTGCAATTTTAAATTTTGTGTCTTCAATTGTTATAGGTGATCGAGCCTATTTTTAAATTCAAGAGCAATCCCTGTCGACATTTCCAAATCGAAAGATATACAATCAGCTAAATTGTTTTTAGAAGAAAACAGGGATACGTTAAACTCACTTATCTTATTGTTTAGAATAATACTACATTTGTTTTTTTTTAAAATCTTTGTAGCTTAAACTTTGATTTTGGTTTTGTGATAAGGCATTCATTTTGTTTTCGACCTTACTTAAGGTTGGTTTGACGTAACTATAACTTCTTTTCTATTCTGTGCTAATCAAAAAAGTTCTACATACCTTTCACAACCTAAATTTCTTATAACTTGACTAATATAGCTTGGTCTATACTCTTCTATCTTTTTCTTATCTATCTGGCTCTACATAGATATTAGCAACATGATGGTTGATAAAGAACTCCAACATGTTTACATGATTCCCATTTATAAGGAAATGAAATATTACCTGGTTATCCCCTCCAAAAAGGAAAAGTGTCAAATTATATGTTGGTTGATTGATTGATTGAAACGTATTTATTATTAAGTTAAATATACATTATGAAATATAAACTTTTGATACAAACTGCATCAAGCGCGATTAGGGCCAATAGACCCTGTCTTACACCTAACTTGCATGCAGCAGTACTCTTGAATAAGGTAAAATATAATCATAAAGTAAAAGAAATACAATATTATTCAAGTAATTAAATTAAGATAAATAAATTAATTTAATTTAATTTTAATTAATAATGTTACGACAAGGCTTAAGCAACGAATCGCTACCAACATGCCAAACTGCTAACTAATTGTGAGTTATGTCATGGTGACATTTAGTTAACTGATTTTTATTTATATTTTTTTGCTTTGTTTTCGAACTTACTTAAGCTCGGTTTGAGGCAGCTCTAAATTCTTTTCTATTCTGAGCTAGTCTATAAAGATCTACATACCCTTCAAAACCTAAATCTCTAATAATTAGACTAATACAGCTTCCTACTCTATTTTTATTTGGTAGTCTCTAGTCTAAGACCTTACTAACTAGTCCCTTATATCTTAACTGGTGCTCCATCATTCTATCTTTCCTGACTTTTAATTGTTTCCACATACAGGGTTTCTTACCTATCCTTCTATAAACTTCCTCATTTGTTACTCTATCTGTCCAACTAATCTTTAACATTATCTTATAACACCAAGTTTCAAAAGCTTCTATCTTTTTCTTATCTACCTCCTTTGATTGTCCAAGTCTCACTACCGTATTATAGAACGTTCCATACGTAGGACTTTAAGAAACTTTTTCCATTATCTAATCTAATACTATTAGCTATTAGGAAGTCTTTCTTTTTTAAAAACATTTTGCTAGCTTGAGCTATTCTAGCTACTATATATTTTCTGTTATGTCCGTCCTTTGTAATTATACTACCTAAATAGCAAAATTCATCTACTTCTCTAACTCGGTATTACCTATTTCTAATTTTGGTTTGGAACTAGGCTGTTAACTCACTTGTCATTATTTTTGTCTTTCCTGAGTAAATTCCCATACTACAGTTAGTTGGTAATATCTCAACTCTGGTATAATGGCTATATCGTCTGCAAAACGTAACATGTCTATTTTCTATCTCTGTACATACAAATCTCTTTTCTCTCTCTAGCTAAGTTTAGTTTTCTCAATATAAACATTTCTAATCATTCCATTTTTATTTCATCAAATCTAATTACTACGCTTTGGTTTTTATATAGACTGTAAATAATTTTTCTATCTCTATGAAAGATTCCTATTTTTCGCAAAATCCTGAACATATCAATCCAATTAACCCTATCAAGTACTTTTTCTAAATCTACAAACGCGAAATGAATTTTTTTATTTTTGTAACCTTTTTTCGATAATTACCCTAACCACTAGTGTCGGTTCTCTAGTCCCTCTGTCTTTACGAAAACCATATTAGTCTTCGCCTAAATAATTCTCAGAGCCTCTACTCTATTTTTAATTATTATTGTTAGTATTTTGGAAGCGTGGGAAGTTAAACTAACCGTTTTAAAATTCTCACATCTATCAGCTCCTAACTTTTTTGGGATTGGTATAGGAGTATTTTTTTCGAAATCTATTGGGACCTGAGCTGAGTCATATATTATTTTTACTAGTTCATATAATCTGTCTAAAGACTTGCATATTTTATTAATTCTGCGGGTATATAGTCTATCCCCGGCGCTTTATTTAGTTTAAGATCCCGAACAGCTCTATTAAATTCCTCTCTTAATATTGAGAACCCTATTTCTACATTCTTTTCTTGGTCGTTCTCTAACTCATCCAAATCTTTTCCATTTATAAATCTTCTAAATATCTTTTCAATCTATCTGTTACCTCAACTTTATTTATTAGAAGCTCATTATTCTCATCTTTAATACCATTATATTTTTTCCTATATTCCCCGAAGAACTTTTTAACTGCTCTGTAAGCCCTCTGTGTCTTACCTACCCTCAAATCATCTTGTATTCCCTTACAATTCTCTTCCATCCATTTATTTCTAGCTTTTCTATACTCATGTACTGTCTTATTTCTTACTCTATTATATTTTTGCTCACTTTCACTATCCAATTCACTGAAAGCTTTTTTCTATTCTCTATTAAATATAGTATTTTCTTTCTTATCTCGATAAACTTTTTTCTTACCTATGGTCTGTGTTGCCTTATCATGTACAGCCCTTTTGATTTCTTTCCATCAATTATCTACGTTTCCTCTTATAACTATCTCTCTGATCTTATTAACTAATACTTGTTTACATTCCTCTTTTACCTTACTATCATTAAGCTTACCTAGATCCCATCCTTCTCTGTTAGCCTTTCCCAATTTTTTTAATTTTAAATTACACTTCATTTTAACTAAGTTATGTTCGCTATCTATGTTAGCCCCTGGATAACTACGACAGTTTTTACTTGGTTTCTAAATCTTTGTTAAACTAAAATATAATCTATTTGGTATCCAATCCTATCACCTGGCGCTTTCCAGGTATATCTTCTTTTAACATGTTGTTCAAATAGGCTGTTTACAGTTACTAATCTATGTTCTTGGCAAAACTCGACTAATCTTTTTTCTCTATTATTTCGTCTACCACACCCAAATTTTCCTACAATTTTTCCCTCACTATTCTCTCCCACTGACGCATTAAAATCGCCCATAACTATTAAATTCTCATCTCCCTTTACTTTTCTCACTATACTATTTGTATCTTCGTGTACCTTTCTTACTTCCTCATCCTCGTACTGAGTTGTTGGCATGTAAAACCTGCACTAAAACAGTGTCTGTAGGTTTCGTACTCAATCTAACCATAATTATTGTATCACTAAATTGTAAGTACTCTTTAACTTTACGTCCTAATCTTTTACCAAACACTATTCATATCCCTGCCTGTCCATTAGTTCAAGAAGTTGTAATTATTCTATAATTATCTTTCCAAAAGTCATTACTATCTGGCCATCTCACCTCACTAATACCTAAAATGTCCAGCTTTACTTTTCTCATTTCGAATAATAAATTCGTTAACTTATCAGTTTGTGTTTTAGGCCACGCATACTCTGGAAATATTGTGGTAGGTTCCCATATCTTTCCACAACTCAATTTTTAAAGATTTTAGCAAAAAGCCGTATCTGTCACGGCCAACCCCCAACATCCTTGTAAATTATTGAGGTTCGCCCGAGACCAACCGATTCTTCTCCAATATCTTTTAGCCAGCAAGGCTGCTGCCCCTTGCTGCGCCTTTTAATCGCCTTTTACGATAAGCAGGCTTACTATAGTAGTATTCTTTGTCCCCTACTATAGGGTTTGTTCGTTGGCTATCTTTTGGAATTATACCGTTTATGAAAAGCATCTGTTATGTTTAACAAGTCCCCAGAATAAAAATTTTGTATAAAATAATATCACCACAAGTTCAACTTCGTCTTTAAAATGGTCAAAGGTTAATTTAAAAGTTAAAATAATTATTTTATCTTTTACGTAGGTAAAAATACTCCAGCTTTTTGAAATTATAAGAAATTAATTCTGTTTTAAGAAAACCCTGTTTGTTTGTCTAAAAGAAAACCTACATATTCTGAACAATAGAAACAGCTTATTGAAATTCTTGTGCTATCTTCAGTTATTTTACAGTTATGAACTTATAATAATATTTTTTGGGTCACAAATAGTGATCTCTATCTATTTACAAAATATAGGTCGTTTATTAGCTACAGAGTCTAAAGAATCTGGAAGTTTCATTGATCCTTCAAGTTATAGAGTAAATTTCTTATCAGAGTGTGATGAGACTAACTCTACAGTTGAGTATGTTAGGAATGTTTTGTCAGTGTTTGAAGGACATTTGTCTGATTTAATTTTTAAAAGAGTGTAGTCTAGATTAGTTCATCTTTCTTGTCGAGTGAAGCGTATAAGGCTACCATCAACAAAATTCAAAAATGAAGCCGAGAAAAAGAAAAAACTATGTGATCCTATTAGAGCGTCTTTTTCTGCTATTAACAACACTCCTGTTCAAGCAGTTACGTATATAACATCACCTTTACCTATTGGTTCTTAGAATGTAAAATTATCTGGATATCCAAAACAATTTTATTCCTTTTTAGAGAAGATTCGGGACTTAGTAGAGTCTCAAAACGTAACCGAGGCTGGTCTTCTCAATGCGTCGTCGGAACTATTCACCGGCAGTTTTTTTATTTGACTGCGTTGTATAATAAACTCTCTGAGAGTTTGGAACTCTTTAGTGAGTTGATTGAAGGAAGATTTTTTACCAGTACAAGAAGAAGATTCTATTTGGGAGATAATCAAAAATCGTTATCAGAAAAAAGATAAATCCGTAGTTATATATGTTGGCCAAATAGAAAGTTTGTTTTCTAGGTTGTCGAATATCCCGGCTGAATTAAGAAAGTTAGGATTATTAGAAAAAATTTATTATCTGATTCCATTTCACAGTTAGCTCTATTAGATAAGATGTGTAAGAAATTGCGGGAAGCTACTAAGTTGAAGCAAACGTTAATTTCTGCTGCTCTGTGTAGTATCAACAAGCATCGTGGTAGTTTTAAGCCACATTTTCGTTTGGAAATACTTAAGTATCTGTGTTCGTGCATCTCCATATAAAATTCAAGTTATTCTAGATAATAGTACCTCATCTACTCTCGTTGATACCTATAGTTCTGTTAAAATTAATAAGGTTATATGTTGAAATTGTTCTTCTGTTGGTCATATGTTTACTGTTAGCGCCATTAAGGTAATTTTATTAAAAGTAGAAACGCTAACATTTGTATATAGTTTATTTATCTAGTTGATAACTCGCAGATGTTGAAAGTTTAGTTACAAGTTAGTTGCTCTTCGTACTTTGTATTGAAAGGTGTTGTTTCCAATACATAAGTAAAACGTGTGTCGCTGTGCCAATATCAGCAGCCAGCTGTCGAACTCGTCCGCCGCCATCAATAGCTATATTGATTAAGGGTGCCCTTTTTGAATCTAGTAGAAAAGTGGTTTCCTGTTGATCTTCTGCAGTCGATGCTGAATTGGTAAGTACTTTTGTCTTGCATTTGTTTTATTTATGTATTTGGAACTTCCGCTAAAATTATTTATTAAAATCAGTTTGTACTACCGCTTCACGCTCAAATATTGGTCCTATTCGAGTCGAATGTTCAGTTTTTATTTGTGATAAAAATAATTATTCTATGATAAAATATATGATACAATTTTTGTTGAATTTCAACATCTGCGAGTATTGTTGAGTTGTTGTGAAAACGCCTTAAATTTGCGATAAGTAAACTATTTAGATTAGAGGTAATCTTTAAATTAATTTGTTTAGGTTTTGATATTTAATTAATAAAAGATTATACAATGAGTCATTTAGAACTTAGTTCGTGTCTAACTAAAAGAGAGAAATATTTTGCTAGAATTCAAGCACTTTATGACGTAGGAAACAGATGTATTTTGTTATTAGAAAAGGAACAATCATACGCACCAGAATTAGATAGTTTCATTTCGCGTTTCAATAGAATGGAAGAGGATTTAGATGCTTTTGAACGCATAAATGATAAAATAGGAATTTTAAATTTTAAGGTAGACGAAAGAGAACGCATTGACGTTAATCAACCTTCAGTAGCCTATGATGAACTTTACTTTAGTATAAAAACGCAAGCTCGTAAATTAAACGTTCAAATTGAAGGGCAAACCTCCGCCGTCACTTCGTCTAATTTAGTAAATATTGAATCTCATTCGGCAAAATTACCGAAAATAGAAATTGAACCGTTTGATGGGGTAAAAATAAGTGATTGGCCGAACTTCTACTCTCTCTTTACGTCACTGATTCATAAAAATAAATCACTTTCAAAGGTGGAAAAATTAACGTATTTAAGAAGCTTATTAAAACAACACGCATTATCACTTATTGAATCCTTATCAATATCAGATCAGAATTACGATATTGCAATGCAAACTTTAATAAAACGCTTTCAAAATAAACGTTTACTAGCTTCAAATTATTTAGATAAAATATTTTCATTTCGTAAACTGTTTGAAGACTCCTCGAAATCATTAAATTCGTTTGTTGAATTATTTAGTACGAATGTAAACGCTTTAAAGGCACTTCAAATTCCCGATTTATTTGATTTTACTATTTTATACGCTGGTTTACGATCACTGTCGCCTACCTCACGCAAAGAATTTGAATTCAAATGTTCTGATATGGATATTCCTAAATGTGACGACTTGATCAAATTTGTAGAAGGTAGAATTAAAGTTGTTGAATTAACGCATTCAAACGCCAGGTCCGCGCCTCCGCAATCATGTAAGCCTGTTCTTGCAATTACTAAATCAAATAAGGGACATTTTAGCAATCCACGCAATTCATTGTTGTCTATCGCTTCCAATAAATCTGACATTACAAGAGGACATCCTGGATGCCCTTTATGCAATTCATCACATAAAATCTACGCATGTGAAAAGTTTAAGGAGTTTCATATTTCTCAACGTTATGATGTTGTACAGAAATTTGCATTATGTTTTAATTGTTTAGGTTTTCATAAATTGTCTGTATGTAGATCTCAGTCAAAATGTGTACATTGTGGAAATCCCAGGCATCATAGTTTATTGCACATGATTAATAATAATAAAAATCGTTCCTCATTAAATACTATACGAGATTGCCAAAATAGTGTTTCACTGAAAGATGAGAATAATATCGTAGTGGCTGAATCAAATTCTGCACTGCAGACATTGTCCTGCTCTGTTACCGAAAATGTTTCGATGAACAATTGTTCAATATTGTTAAGTACCGCTATTATTGGGATGTATGATGCAAGTGGTTATGTAATTCCTATTCGTGCCGTAATTGATAGTGGTTCCCAAGTTAGTCTGATTACCAATGCTTGTGTACAAAAACTAGGTTTGGTACGATACAGAAATCATATCGCGTTGAAAGGGGTGTCTAATATCGCTATTGAGAAAAATAGAGGTTTTGTTAATTGTTCGATTACACCATTAAATAATTCAAATATCAAACTTTACACAAATGCTTTAATAGTTGATCAAATTTGTAGCGACCAACCTAATGTACCCTTAGTTTCAGATGTAAGGAATCACTTTTCTGATCTCAGTCTAGCTGATCCTTATTTCGATAAAAGGGCTCCTATTGATTGTTTATTGGGCGCTGATTTATATACTGAAATTATGGCAGACTCTCATTCTATTATTAAGGGACAACCAAGTGCTATTTCTACAATTTTTGGATGGGTTCTGTGTGGCAAAGTGCTTCAACCCCGCTCACTGTCACTCAGTAACAAATCTGATCATACTTCGCTTTTTTTATGTTGTGAATCATTAGACACTTCTCTTCGCAAATTTTGGGAAGTTGAAGAGGTCAACCGCCCTCTGCCGGTTAATCCTGAAGATTCTATAATTGAATTGCAGTTTATAAAGAATTGTTCACGTGATCCTTCAGGACGATATACTGTTAGTCTTCCTTTTCTTGAGGAAAATCCCATTCTACCTGATACTAGGATGTACGCTGAGAAACGCTTAATTAATTTGGAGAAACGCTTACAACGCCAACCCTCACTTTATATTGAATATCGCAATTTTATGGATCAATACATAAATTTAGGTCATATGAATATCGCTTTCTCACATTCTAATTATATTATTCCACATCACTGCGTAGAAAAGCAGGCTAGTACTACCACCAAAATTAGAACGGTTTTCGACGCGTCGTTTCGCCCCACCTTAAACAGTAAATCTCTTAATGATTTTCTTTTACCAGGTTTTAAATTGCAACGTGATATAACAGACATCATTTGCAATTTTCGCCTTCACGCTGTAGTCGTTTGTTGTGATGTTCAACAAATGTACCGCCAAATATTAATAAACAAAGATCAACGTAAATTTCAACACATTTACTACCGCACTGAACCTGACGGTGACATTCAAGAATACGAATTGAATACGGTCACCTTCGGCGTGTCAACCGCACCCTATTTAGCGCAAAGGGTGCTTCATCAATTGGTTGAAGATGAAGGTCAACAATTTCCTTTAGCTTCAAAAGCAATAATGCAACAAACTTATGTGGATGATATTTGCGAAAGTGTAGATACCATTCAAGAAGCATTACAATTACAAACGCAGTTAATAGACATTTTTAAACTAGGAGGTTTTAGTTTACGAAAATGGATTAGCAATCATCAATCTGTTCTTGAGGGTGTACCCATTGATTATCGCAATCACGCTTTAATTTTAAATACAGAAGATAATTCTGTTAAGATCCTCGGTGTTCAATATGAATCACGCAAAGATTCTTTTTCGTATCGTATAAATTCGAATTCGAGTGTTATGACTAAAGAAGTATGCTATCTGAAATTGCAAAATTTTATGACCCTTTAGGGTGGCTTACGCTAGTTATCTTTTATGCAAAATTACTAATTCAAAAGGTATGGTTATTAGGATTAAACTGGGATGAACCGCTTCCAACTAAAATTCAAGAAGAATGGAAACAATTTGTTATTGATTTACCCTTGTTAACAGAAATTAGAATTTCTCGTCATATCGATTTTAAGTTCGCACTTTCTCGGCAAGTGATCGGATTTTGTGATGGTTCGTCAAAGGGATATGGAGCGGTCATATATATCCGCTGCGAATTTCAAAATTATATTAATATTTATTTGCTTAAAGCAAAAAGTCGTATAGCCCCGCTTAAAACTTTAAGTATTCCTCGCTTGGAATTATCTGCTGCAGTTCTTTTAAGTCGTCTATTAAATTCCGTCGAATGTTTTATAAAACAAATCGAACCATGCTCCGTTCATTTATTTACGGATTCGTCAGTTGTACTTGCTTGGTTACGTACACCGCCTCATACCTTAAAAACTTTTGTGTCTAATAGAATTGTTGAAATTTTAGAAACTTCTCTGCCTACTTATTGGCATCATGTCTCAACACAAGACAATCCTAGTGATTGTGCAAGTAGGGGTTTACAACCCAAATTCTTATCGCAATTTACCCTCTGGTGGAAGGGCCCTCGTTTTTTGTATACGCCCTTTAGTACCTGGAACTTAAATTCTTGCAGTCCCCTACAGGATAATTTAGTACCAGAATTAAAGTCTGAAACGCTTATTGCCACCACCGCTAAAATATTGCCTCTATTAGAGTTAATAAATAAATGTTCAAGTTTTAGTAAATTGCAAAGAAGTATTGCTTTTGTATTGAGATTTTGTTTTAATTCTCGATGTAAAAAATTACAACTTCCACGACGTACTGGTCCGCTTTCTCCGATTGAATTACAAAATGCTAGGTATCTATGCATAAAAGAAGTACAGGCATTCTATTATTCTAATGAAATGCATCAAGTAAAAACGAATCAGTTGTGTTCTCCTTCGTTACGAAAGTTAACTCCGTTTCTAGATAATCAAAACTTGCTCAGGGTGGGCGGTCGTCTTGTGAATACGACTCTCCCCTATGACGCCAAGTATCCCATATTAATTCCCAGAGATTCCCATCTGGCGGTCTTAATATGCGATTATACACATAAAATAACGTTGCACGGAGGTCCGCGTCTAATGCAATCTCTCATTCAATGTCAATATTGGATTCCCGGAATTCGTCAATTAATACGTCATTGTATTTATAAATGCATGCGCTGTTATAGATTAAAGGCTCAAACCTGTGAACCGCAAATGGCAAATTTGCCAAAGGCTAGAGTTCAGCAATCGCGTCCGTTCTGGAATACGGGGATTGATTTTGCTGGACCTTGGACAATCAAAGAAAGTCACAGAAGAAATGCTCCGCAATCCAAAGGTTATTTAGCCATATTCGTTTGTCTAGCTACCAAGGCGGTACATCTAGAATTCGTATCGGATCTATCCACCCCTGCATTTCTTGCTGCCTTAGATAGATTTGTTGCTCGCAGAGGTTTGGCCACGAAATATTTTGTGATTGTGGCACTAATTTTAAGGGCGCGTCCAATTATTTCGCCGATGTTTATAAAATGTTAAAGGACTCTAATACCGCTATCGCTATCACGCTCACCATTGGGAACCCTACCGCTGTTAGATTCTGAATAATAATTTTTTATTCTTTCATTACTAAAAGTTAATTCACTTATTTTGTTTGGAGTCATTATATTATAGTTAAGTTATTTAATTTGTGTTTTTTTTGCTTTTGTATTTTTTTATCAAAACATTGTTTTGGGTGGGCGGTATGTTGGCGCCATTAAGGTAATTTTATTAAAAGTAGAAACGCTAACATTTGTATATAGTTTATTTATCTAGTTGATAACTCGCAGATGTTGAAAGTTTAGTTACAAGTTAGTTGCTCTTCGTACTTTGTATTGAAAGGTGTTGTTTCCAATACATAAGTAAAACGTGTGTCGCTGTGCCAATATCAGCAGCCAGCTGTCGAACTCGTCCGCCGCCATCAATAGCTATATTGATTAAGGGTGCCCTTTTTGAATCTAGTAGAAAAGTGGTTTCCTGTTGATCTTCTGCAGTCGATGCTGAATTGGTAAGTACTTTTGTCTTGCATTTGTTTTATTTATGTATTTGGAACTTCCGCTAAAATTATTTATTAAAATCAGTTTGTACTACCGCTTCACGCTCAAACATTTACATTTTGTAGAGCACAAAGGACGTGGTATACAAAAGACCTAAAACCTTTTACCTATAATACTCCTCCACAATAATTAATACTTTCTATTTATCTTGTTAAATATGTATATTGAATTAAAGAGCATTTTATACCGTTCATTTACATTTCCAATGCTCCACCAGAAGGTACTACATTGGCCAGGAGACGAGTTTTTTGTTGCCTGGAAATTTAGAATTTTGCCGAACCCTTGCCGTTTCAGGCAAGGTAGGGATCTTTAACGTGCGTGACAACACTCACACACGGGACCTCCATTTAACCTCTCATCCGAACGAGGGCGTAATATTTGTGAAAAATGCTCACCTGCCATTTTTCAAGCAGTCGGCCGTGTCGGGATTTGAACCCGGGACCTTGGGATCCGTAGTCTTACGCTTACTACATTGATCCACGGCGACGCCAGCATTTTATACCCCACAATGTCTGTTGTCGTTATTCTTTACTTATTTTTTCTGCTTATCTTACATTGAAAACCTATTCTGCCTTTAATATTTAAATGGATAAAACACTTTAATTTTTGTAAATTTATTTATTCTGTTGATATTCTTATGACTTCGATTTTTTTATTTGTGCAATCCGCTTTTACTTTTTATTTTATTTTTCTTGGCTTCTCAGAAATTCAAAGTATCTTCACAAATTCGTATAATACTTTCTCGGTTATTATTTTCTCTACACGCCTTTCCCCGTCCCTCTATTTATAATTGATATACCATTGTTATGAATAGCGCCATAAATATATAGAAGCTGAACTGTACCTATGTATGAAAAAGTGAATATTTGCAGTTGCTCATTCTTAGTTAAAACCTGGAAACCTCAATGCATTTTTTCGTTTTTTTTGTCTAATGTATGGGTGAGACGCTGTCGCTTCTTTATATACCTCTTTGTTTACGGTGGTGTGAATTTATCGTAGACATTCTTCTCTTATCGATTTCTGATTGTTTTGGGTTAAGTATGTTTACTTTGGCGAATAGAAGGACTGTTTTGCTTTTGACTTTCTTGTTATACAGGGGATTCTTCAGACTTCCTGTTCTTTACAATTCGAAACATCTCTCTCCCTCTCTATCTCTTGTTCGCTTATAGGACGCTTGCCAGCTGTATTTTTTTTTCCGCCTTATCTTTTCTCCGGCTGGACTGTTTTTGGTCTCAAAGACTACACTGTCACATAAGAGTGGTGCTACCCCAATCCGGGTGAATGACTCCGTTTTGGTGAGTTAAGTAGCATTTTTCTATCTACTTGGCCTACCATTTTTTGCTCAATGCGAGCCCTTCTTTTCTCTTTTCACCTCAGAAGATACTGTCATTAACTGATCCTAACCTCTACCTTTTAATATCTTTTAGTACAGGTTGTTTCAAGAAAATTCAGGTGGCGACTGAAAACTTTAAGTTATTAATAGATTTAGATTACTAGCAGTTTTCTGGTCCAAGGGGAATAAGAGGACTTTTTCTTTTTTTTATAGTGAGGTGGATTTTTGGTCGGAATGTCGTTTAGTGCGTATTTTTCGATGCAGTAACGTAATTTTCGTCCCCGCCTTTCTTTACCTTATCTTTTTAGGGCGCCACTAGTATTGGATGATTCATGTGAAGAAAATTTGATAAAAAACCCGGACTACGGCTGCCTGAGTACTCGACTCCGTCGCCGGAGAACGAAAGTGTAAGTCAAAACTCGTTATAGCCTTAGCATAGAAATTTGTATTTTTAAATCATAAAATTAATTATGTAATTATTCAGGGATGTTTAGAGTGTAGCAAGCAATAAACAAATTTTAGAACTGTTACACAACAGAAAATAACGGGACACCAAAATTTCAAGGCTATGCTGAATTTTATTTACAAGTACTTTAAATGCTTCTTGATCCATACGAAGAAAATTGTGGTTACTTTGTCAATAATGGCATTATAATCCTCCACTAGATGCAACTTTCCTTGTCTTTTCTTTTTCAATCAATATCAATGACCCTGCAATTATGATTGATACAGTAGAAATTGATTGTACATGTTGAGTTTCCAATGCTGTAGCATTTGAAATTATCAATTAATATGTGGGGTTAGAACACTTTCCATTTGTAAGTTGGCAACTAACAATTTACAATCAAAAAACTGCGCAGCTTGTACGTATAACGTCTCGACAAGGCGCATAATATTAAGTGGTCCTAAGGCGTTGTAGTTGTTCAAAATATAATTTTTCTACTATCCGCTAGATGTCAGAAAAGCATCAATTGTGTTACTTGAAACCTTTGGCGTTTGACCCCTTCATATCATGTATTCAAATTCTGAATTATTGGTTATTTATTTATATTTAAACTAAGATAACTGGAACAATCTTAGATATATCTATAAATGCATTATTGCAGTCTTATTGTTAAAATATATTATAGAAAAACAGTAAACATCTGTTCAAAAATGAATAAAATTTTAAGTAAGGACGTGCTGCGATTGGTGCCAGATGAAAAATTGTTTAAATTACGAGATCTTTATAAAAATTGCGGTACTGAAACACTACATATCTATAATTACCTAAATCATGTTATTAAATGGAAGACTTCGCAGCCCGAAGGAAAGTATTTTACTTTTCTGGAACTGCAGAATGGTGATAAAAATGAAACTTTTATTGGAATAGACAAGGTAAACTAATTTAAGTCACTCATGTATCTTTTTTTTTGTTTACATCGTTTTTAGTGCTTTTAACTGCTGAAGGTTATTGGTACTGCTCGTTTTCCCCATAGTGTACAAAAGCGACAATATGTATGCCTTTTACTTCCACTTCTAATCGCTGGGATATCATTCTTATCCTGCAGTTTTTTTTCATCGACTGAATCATTTTCTACGGGCGAGTAAGTGGCATTTGAAGCTTTCAGTTCCCTTTCGTGTGATTGATTAGAAATAAAGTTGGGAGCGCCCACTGTTTTTCTAGTCTACTGCTACGAAGCTTCTGACGTGGGCTTCGAACCTCAATGGAGTCGAACTTTACTTATAAGTAAGTTGTCGAATTCCTTACTCGAATTCTTAAATTCTGCATCGTAACGATGTGCTACAAACCCCAACGCATTACTTGGTAAATTTTATAATTCAAGCATGCGAATTTCTGTATCAGAGCTATAACAGATAATGTTCTCCTGCAGCAGAGTCGATTCCTCAGGTTTTCGTTGTACGGTTCTCAACAGATCTATGACGTGGTGTTTGCCGGTAATACCGGTAATGACTTGAAGAAAAAAGTAAGAGAAGTTAAAAAATAAACGTGCACCATATCACAACATATGGTAACACATCTCGCAAAAACAGTTGTTTACTCGACCTACGGTACTGAAGTGATCAATTTTAGTTTATGTAAATTACCTCCACCTTTTCAATAATTATTCGTCTCTCCGCGAGATTGGCTAATTCAAATTAGCTGATGTTTTACAACCATTTGGAATAGAGAACATCGACACTTCAATAAAGCGTATTTAAAGTACGTTCCCTGAAAGCGATGAAAATCTGCTAGAGCATATTGACGTATATATATATATATATATATATATATATATATATATATATATATATATATATATTGAATGATATTAGCAGGTTGTAGGTCAGCTGGTTATTAAAGCGTACTCTTTATTATATTCTTATATATATATATATATATATATATATATATATATATATATATACTTTTGTGTTATAACGACCTTGCAGTTATAAAATATAATATATATACAATAACAGGTTTTCAGGTCTGCTGGTTAATTAATTGTACTCTTTATTATAAATCTAAGCTTTCGGTTTTATTTTAAACCATTTTCAAATTTTAATCCTACAATTTAACCAATGATTTATAAAATAAACGGGACCGGCTTCACGAAACAAACGAAATTACTTTGCATATATACAAAAAATAATAGATTTAATAAATAAAAAACGGAAACCGGTTACCCAGTAATTGAAAAAGACATATCACAGGTTAATTCACTAACGCGTTACAGATAATGGCTGTTGGTCTTTTCTTATTAAACAGGACTGTATCTGTTTTGATTGGGTTCAGTTTAATCCTTCACTCTTCGCAGCAGTCGTCGATTTTCTAAGTCTTCATAACTTTTTCCTAGCACCTTTTTCAGAGGAAGAATAAAAATAAAACCCACGTGTCGCTTGCGACTTGCAAAATTTGAATATCTTTCTCCACTGTTGAAAGTCGGATTGTCAAACACTTAGTGGTGGAAAAAATCTGGGCAACTGCTGATCCATGAGGTAGTCCTTATTTTATATTTCAGGCTTGTAAATGCGTTCGGTCTAATTTTATGTAGGATGTTGACCCTTTTACAAAGGATCTGATAATTATGGCAATTCTATTTTGATTAAAATGCCCAAAATTTTGGAAAGTTGGTTCTTAAACGAAAATAGGTCTTTGTTTCTTTAACGATGCAACAATGATGGTCCTTTCCATCTCTTAGACAAGAGAATGCCTGAATAGTAGTGTTGTCTACGTTAGAAAGTATATTACGTATAATTTTGGCGCACATCAAATTCCTGTTAGTAATTAATTTGTATATGTAATATAATTGTAGTTTTATTTTTAAATTAAGCTTTTTTTCTAAATATTCACGCGATTCTTTGTTTTATATTGTGTGGTTGGCTGTTAACGGTTGTCTGACGTTCGATGTTCGTCGGCCAATAAGAAAGGATTGCTTATCGTAAGTGGGAGCTGTAAATCGTTCCCAAATGGTTCCTGGTAATGTACTGATTATTTTTTATGGTGTCTTGATGAGTGAAAGCGTGCAGTGGTGACCCCTTTCCAGCGTGACTCGTTCCTATCTAATTATCTTGTAGCTGGTCTCTTGTAGAACAAAATTAGCTTCCCACAAACCACCACACACCTTTACCGCGAAGAGGTCGGAAGTAGTATACATTGCTTGGTCTTAAAATATCATATAATGCATGGCATTTAACGTATCAGTACTAGGACGTCAGATTCTGGCATAAGTTTAATCACCTCGTTTGGTATTCCATCGGTTAATTACTATAAATTCACATAGCTGAAGTTAACTGTCCTACAATACAGGATAGTACAGATACAGTAGTACATCGCGTGCTCGTTTAGATGGCGCAATATATTGCAACGAATTATTTATAACCTGGACAATTATATTAAATATAATTTTGCATACATCGATCATCCAAATATTAATGTTCTAAGATTACTCCAGTTGATAAATTTTTTAGATTACTGCATTTCGGCAAGCTGGATAATTAATAATCATTGTTTGTTTGCGCAATACAGTTCGTGGAACGCCCTACGCCTAAGTAATTCAAATTCTTGTAGCAAAGTTTGCTGCCACCTAAAACATTTAACGGGACACATAAGATGCGGAAAGGATTGAAATAGAAAATTGAGAGTTGAACTTCACTATTCTAATTTATAGAACACTACTCTTACAATTTTTTAAGATAAGGTAGTTTTATTTAGAATGAATAATGACTGCCCGTTGTTTTTCACCTTATCCGCAATTCACTTGTACGTATCGTGTTCTCATTGACCGAGAACAACGAGGCATGCCATTTTAAACAGTGGGAAATCATATTTGACATTCTTTCCCACGAAATACAGAATAATAAATACTATTCCTAAAAGTCATGTTAATAATTCATACGATCTATTTTTTAGTTAAATTAGTTATACAAAAAGTCCTGTACAATATATTATTACTGCAAGCTATATAAAGTTAATTGAAGTGTAACAGCTGCTGTAAATGAGTTGTTTATAGTCAGGACTACTACAAAAGACAACCATGCGATGAATTTCATATTCTAAAACGAAATTTTATAGATGTTCTGATTTTGTAATAAATAAAATACAGACAGAATCAATAACACGTATTCTTACAACACACATCGCGAGAGTTTTTATTCTATCAGCTTGAAAGTGAAAACTACTTTTTCCGACGACTACGTAAGAAATAAATAGGCTGCAAACTGTTTATTTATTTAAAAAGTGGCGTGTATCATTAAGGAGTGCGAAAGTAAATATCACTGTAGGGTTGAAATAATGTTCAACTCTAGAATGATGTGACGGATGAGATATTAGTACTTTAATTACCTAGATGGGTCAACATGCCCAATGCCAAAAACAAATTTTAGGGCTTTTTTGACATTACCACTAGATCATCGTACGACCTTGCATCAAGGTATTTAGGGAAAAGAGCAACAATGTCGTTTGTTTAAAATATTTTTCCCACTGTTGTTCTTTAGTTGCGGTTGTCGGAAAAAAGTGTACAGTACTCATTCGTGTCGAAAGTGCCATTTCACACTCGTGGGATTGTTGCACTCGGCTGACGGGTCGTTCGGCAACTCTCCCACTCGTGTGAAATGGGTCACTTTCCACACTCGTATTGTAATATACTAATTGTACAGATGCTGAAACTTGATCTAGTTCAAAGTGGTAGTATTATAAATGTCTTTATCTACTCCTATCAAATTACATATTAATTAATCAGCTGTTTTTGAGCAATTTATAGTATCCATAAACAAACAGCGTGAGTTATAATAACTCCCTTGTGATTTATGATAATTCTCAGTATTCCTACTAGATGGTGTCAAATTCCTTCATGTTTTGTCTGTATAATCGAATAGACGCAACGCGCGAAGTTGGCTCTGTACGAGCCTGATACGACCAAATGCAAGGTTCATTATTATTATTGAGGTAAGGCTACTTGACAAATTTAAATAAATTATTCTGACGTTTTCAAATTGAAATTGAATTAAGTAAAATTAGCGTTAAATACGATGAATTCTGATAGTAAAGATGAATTAATATGTACACCTCCAGAGTTGAGACAGGTAGCTAATGCTACAGTACAGAATCTATTACCCGAAAAATCGCAAGCCAAATATAAAACAGTGTATAAAAACTTTCTAGATTGGTGTAGCAGTAAGAATGTCAACTGTAACAACAATAAATTTAAATAATTGAGTCCCACATATTCAGTTTACAGGTTGTTTAAACTTTACTGTTAATTTTGTTAATAACCAAAATGAGTAATTAGACAAAAATTTTTGTATCATTATTATACCTGTCAAGATTTCTAAATATAGTAAATATAGCGTTCTTTATCTGTGTACTTACATCTTAGTGTGCACTGTTGTAGTCGTAGATAAAGTATAGTATTCAACATACGGTAATGGCAATAACTTACTTGATGAATTACGGCACTCGCCTTCGGCTCGTGCCGCAAACTTCATCTGCGTGAGTTATTGCCTACATTACCGTATGTTGAATAATATACTAATTCCAACTGATGACGAAGACTTAATGGACAAAATGTGTACTGTCTTGAAACGTTAACGAAGTTTATTGGTTGCTTTATTAATTTTTCTGGAGGGCTCCAAAAGTTTATCAGAAACTAATTTCCGAAAGTCTGTCAGAGCAACGTTTATCTTCGACTTTTTAAATAAATGAAAAGATATTTCATGATTTGGATTGGTACTAAAATGAAAAAACGTATTGTACAAAACCTTGTATCTTTTGAAAAACCTTTTGTGAAACGCACGTTAATATTTAAAAAAATAATCGCACTTGAAAATAACTTCTACCACCTAATTCTTCTGATATTAGCTCATTTTTTTAGTGCCACTGTTCTAACATACTTGTTGCAACTAAACAAGATAGCGGGCGAGAGTTGCATACCGCTATAACGAAAACGAAGCTAATAGATTGGAAACAACCTTGGATCTTCTACCCAATCACATCGAGACTATATCCGATTGTGATGGATGCATTATCGAAAACACCATTTGAATATGCTGCTTCTGAGTGTCTAGAGATATGTTATATGCCTCAAGAACAAGCAAAACAACTAACCATAAGGTAAGTAAATGTCTGTATTAATTGTAAACCGGATACTGTGTTTGAATCATTTTTTCATCATTTTGTTTTCGACCTTACTTAAGGTCGGTTTGGCGCAGCTCTAACTTCTTTTCATTTTTTATGGACCCCTTATTAGCTAAAGCACTTTTATATTTTATTTTTGCTTTAGGCTGTTTAAAAATAACTAATAAAGTTTTCTTGAATTCTTATTCGTACTATATGTGGACAATCTAGCCGGATACTACCAAACAGGAATGGATGAATACCAACAAAAGAAAGCAAATACTTTTAGGAGATGTGAATGCAGATAAAGATATCAAGGTAAGTTGATAAATACTATCGTATTACAGTGAATAAAATGAAATTATAACAGACTTTTATGCAAAACCAGGATACAGGTTCAAGTCCTGTCCAAGACCTTATATTCTGCATCTTTCAATTACTAGCTCGATTTGATATGATCATTTAGGCTTTGCATAAAAGTCTAAGTTATTATTTCATCATATTCACTGTAATACGATAGTATTTATCAACTTACCTTGTATAATTAACTACCTAAAATATTTATATATTTAATACTTGGCTTATAGCCGTAATTTTGAGCGTAGCTTCTGTCTATAACTAACATAAGTCAAAAACTTGACAATGTCAGATATGATTGACAAAAATGCCAAACGTAATTGAAAGTTAGGTTTATGTATAGTTGTGTACACGATTTAAATTTGTAAATTTCCCAATTGTCGTCATCAGTCTCGGTGGCGTAATTGGTAAACGCATGGTTCCGGCAAAACCAGAATACAGGTTCAAGTCCTGTCCCAGACCTTATATTTTCCATCTTTCAATTACTAGCTTGATTTGAAATGATCATTTAGGCTTTGTATAAAAGTTTAAGTTATTATTTCATCTTATTCACTGTAATATATATATATATATATATATATATACATATATATACATATATATATATATATATATATATATATATATATACATATAAAATACTCATATTTAGACCAGGGTAGAAAATTAAATAATCACATCAAATAATTTTAATCACCGTGTATAATGAATATTATTAGATAATACGCTTTATTAAAACCGTGAAGCATAAAAAGTCATTCGTTTCATTAAAAATGAGAGATTCAAATCATATACAAGACGCTTTATATCAAAAGAAACAGTATTAAAAAGCTCTGCGTGTAATTTAATTATTCCGATGAAAGAAACAAATGGAAATTACGTGCAAAATTTATATTAATTAACCCTATTTTAAGTAACCGGTAGTAAAACAAAGTGTACACATAATAATTAATATTTAACTTGTATTTGCTAAAAATGAAAGGATAGAAGTCAATTTTAATTGGAGTTAATTAAACCATTATTAATAATAAGCATAAAAGTCTGTGAAAATCCAAGATTATAATACCAGAAAATAAAGCTCTGAGAATTAATATTATTTTGAACACCTGCGTAGTTTAAATATCACGTACGGCGAAAATTGTGTAGATAACAAATGGTTTCAGAGAATCTTGGAGAAACCGGGGCTTAATAGTTACGAGAAATGCTAAAGGTGGGTTATTTCACACTCCACATGGACTAAAATAATCGATAATAAAGAATATCAATTTGCATCAATAAGAACAGGTTAGATAGAGACAGATAATATGCGCAAGACCGAGACACATATAGTAAAAGGCGTGAGTAGAGCAACGTCATGGGGTTGCAATTGGTTGAAAGTAAAGGCAAACTTGAGAGGTAAAAATAACAGTTCGGTATAAAAGTCAATTAGTTATTTCCAGACTTTGCGTGCCGTGTTGAAATTTCTGAGATTTTCAACTGGCGAGTACAAAATTCGTAAAAACCGACGCGCGAGCTACGGAATGGGAACATAGCATGAGAAATTCTTAAGAATTGTCTGTTTTGAGGACAAAAGCGACGTGCCGGCTATCCGCTATATATACCGGTGGTAATATGAATTTCGCTCTTTAGACTTTTGACTATTCGATGCGTTAAAAGCTCTCTTACATCCGCGACTTGATTCAAGATGTTAAACAGTGCATTTTAGTTTGATAAAATAATTTAAAGTTTGCTCGTATATTTTAGTGATTCAAAATAGTTTGTTATTTACGTGCTAACGTGAATGTACTTCAGTGCACTTAGATACAAGGTAAAGAAAGTTTAGTATCACTGTACCAATGGGTAAAAGTTACTACGACAAATAAATACACAAAAGTAGGCCGTTTTGGCGTATATTGGTGAAAGAAGTATGAATTTCTTTGTTATTTTTCGGGGGTGTTAATAATTAAATGGTTCGTAAACATGACTGGATCCACTAAACAAGGTTCAGATATACACAGATGAGTTCCGGAAAAACCCTGAAACAACTTTAAATAAATGGTGATGGAGCAAAATTTTAAAACGTTGAGAATCAGAAGCCGTAAATATAACCCAGTTGGAATGGTGTGATTAACAAAAGGGACGATGTACATTGAAGCTACGAGTGCAAGTAACCTTCAGGTAAATTATACTATTTTGTTTGAACTTTGAGATTTTTGTGTGTGTTGAATAACTTTATAATTGATTTACTCAAAATGGACAGTAGTGAAATGGTACTAACAATAATATTTTAATTTTAAGGTGAAATTTGCTTGTTTAAGTAGAAAGGGGTATTTAGTATTGATGTTCTGGATTATGATGAAAATTTAGGTATGTCTTTGAGCTCAATTAGACGAACCTGGTTAATTAACGTAAAGGGGTGGTAGATGCTCCCTTTGTACTCTGCATATATTGTTATATTAATTAGTAGGCATCCTACAAGGACTTTAATTCTGGATGCACATTAAAGGATAATAAAATTAATCTTGAAATTCTTTTTAAAACTGAAATTTATGCTGGATTTTTAATTTGAAATTTTAATGTATTGTGAATATTGATGTAAATAGAGTTAACGTTGATGTTTGTGGTAGGAATGTGTTTGTCTTTTTTTATGAATGAGGATGAAGGTTTAACTAGAGGAGCAGCCGAGGCGATTAACAGAAGAAAGTGAATGGACCAACACAGTTAAGGTAATGAATAGCTTTTTGTAGGATTCACAGCATTCTTTGGCATCCAATTCGTAGGGGCTCGATTATAAAGCGTAGTTCATGTATTTTGTTGGTATCACAGCAATATATATATATATATATATATATATATATATATATATATATATATATATTGACGTGATAAGGGTCACGAGAAATTATTGAAGCTCTAATTCTAAAACTAAGTCCCACTAAAATATAATAGAATCAGAAAAAAGTGGAATTTTTTCGTAAATTCATGCATAATATAAGCACACCTTTATGCATTGATGTACAATGCAATAACGCAAATTGCGCGTGTGTAAAACACCATCCTGTATGATATAAGCATATTGTAAATAAATAGCAAGCAATGCAAGTTGTAGAAGTAATTAATTATGAGATTACAGTAATACCCATTTAAATGCAAACGTAAAATATTTAGTAAATAGCATAAAACGAGCTTTATGCATTTTGCATAAATATAAATAATTTCATGTAATTACTATTAAACACAAACTCTTTTGCATCAAAAAGAAATCAAACTAAATTAATTAACCCGTGGATTGTAGCAATTGATTCTAAATAAAAGAACTTTCTAGAATATAAAAAGATGAGTCATCAGGATTTAGGAATACGTCAAATTGCTATGAACTCATTACAAAAACATTTTTATTCTAAGAAGCAGCTTGAAACATTGAAAATAACTCTTAAAAGCCCTAGAACAACTGATAAAAAATATCTTATGATCTTCGCATTTACCATTGGAGAGAAGCGATACGCAACAATAATAGCATATTATAAACAAAGACAAAGGAACGTGACACGGATACCTAGAACAAATAAGAAAGTAACAAAATGTCAAAATTTTAAACGCTAATTGGGTATTCCGGGAATCTTACATCATATTCTTCGAGATTATTCGGGTAAACTATTGGAAAAGGGACAATATTTATATAAAGGAGCGCTTATCGTTTCTAAAAGGATTCACTCATTATATTTGGTCCGATGCAGTCGACGCGTAGAGTAGATCAAGAAATGTCATTTTAAACCACTATCCATTGCGTTATATAGAAATATGCAGTAAAACATAGTTGCGAGGTTGCAACGAATATTGAAGTAATGTTTTTAAACCAAAATTACATACAAAAATGGAATTATTAATTACGAAGGATAGGCAAAATTCTTCAGTCTAAAGCTATTTTGTAGTTGTAATAAAGATTTAACCAAAAATTTACTTTGATAATTGCTGTTGGAAATCAGGAATTTTAACTTGGAAAAACTTGTAAGCCGATTTGAAGATCAATTTAAAATAGGAAGATTTTTAATTACGAAGAAGCGTTTGGAGGATTTTGCAAGTATCACTGTTAAATTTATTTTTAACTGATTTTAGAGTATTTAGATCTAGTTTAAGATAATCCTAATAATGTTTTACTTGTGTGAAGAATTTTTTTTACCAGGAGTTTGTGCTCAGAGTTCGATATACTATGACCATTAATAGATTATATGCCAAGAATTTTTTGGCCAAAAGAAATCTTACCAGGGTTAAAATAATTTTTAACCAGGTGAAAGATCCTCATAAGAATAAGTTTATTTCTGTAAATGTAAAATAAGGTAAGTAACAATATTTTTATATCAAAGACTTCTTAGAAATTATTTTATGTTTGTAAGAAACGATGTTATAAATGCTTTTGTATGAAAGAAGATATTTCATATCGTATAAATACTTTGTGAAATTGTTGCATTTTATTTTATTTTGGAAACATCGTAAATTTTGTTGAGCTAGCCAGGCAAAGTGAAAAACGTAGGTAAGTGAATAATTTCAAGTTTACAAATCAGAAGTACCTCTTCACAGCACTCCCAGCGCGAGATAATTTTCATGTCAACCCCTTCAGCAGCGCCCAAAAGCGTGGCCTTACCACATCACTCTTTTAGTGGCACCACAACGTGCGGCATTACTACAGCCACACACACACACACACATATATATATATATATATATATATATACAGGGTGAGTTTTTAGTGTGGCAACGGTCGATAACTCCGTTATTATAATAGCTACGTAAACTAAATTTAGAGGCATATTAGGCATGCCTAAAGTGCACATTTTAAAAATAGTTGGAAGCATACAGGGTGTTTCATAATTCCAGGGCATATTAAACTTATATTTTTTTAAATGGAACACCCTATATATTATTACATTTTTGGAAAGCCCATAAAAAGAGCTTTAATTTGATATAAAATTGTATCTGTCTATTCCTTTTAGTTTTTGAGATATTTAACTGTTTTTAGAAAAAATGACCCCGATTAGATACATTGCTACTGCACTAATACACAACTTATGTTAATTTTCAAGATGCAGAAAATTTTACCATATACCATAGTATATTTGTAAATATCACTTTTTCGAAATTTCTTCCTAGTATACAGGGTGTGTCAGGTTTCGCAAAATGCAATTTTTAAAATTTTTTTTAAATGGCACTCTACCAATTTTATTGCTACAATGGATAGCTCATTAAGTGTCCTTTCATTTTTGTTAAGCATTCCCTATACCTAAATCCATTACTTTCTGAGATATTTTTAATTTTCTTCAAATTTTAAGAATGTTTTTAATTTACATAACTAAAAATAACTTACTATTGGAGAATATTATAAAACAATTAATACATAGTGATTACCAATCAACTACACTTATCCAATAACAATTTTCACTAAAGATATAACAACCTGCAATAATAGGCAATCAACAGAATTCTGCCAGATCAACATATGCATTTTATAGAAAATGTTCAAACAGGAAATCAGGCAGGCTTTGAAAAAAATAACAATTACAATCAAAATGTCATTTAGGTTAATTAATTGTAGTGTGTCATTTAACACATTATCAGTTCTGTTTTAAATGTAATCTTTGAAGGAGTTTTCAAATTTAATTTTACCATGGAAGAACAAATAGTAATAATTTGGGTATTGGGAGCAAGTTTAAAAAATTTCCTACTTGCATCAAGAATATACCAAGAGAGATATCCTGTTAAATGACAACACACTACAATTAATAAACCTAAATGACACTATACAAGAAATAGTTATTTTTTTCAAAGCCTGCCTGATTTCATGCTTGAACATTTTTTATAAAATGCATATTGTTGATCTGGCAGAATTCTGTTGATAGTGTATTATTGTAGGTTGTTATATCTTTAGTAAAAATTGTTATTGGATAAGTGTAGTTAATTGTTAATCAAAATGTATTAATTGTTCTATAATATTCTCCAATAGTAAGTTATTTTTAGTTATGTAAATTAAAAACATTCATAAAATTTGAAGAAAATCAAAAATATCTCAAAAAGTAATGGATTTAGGTATAGGGAATGCTTAACAAAAATGAAAGGACACTTAATGAGCTATCCATTCTAGCAATAAAATTGATAGGGTGCCATTTAAAAAAAATCTTAAAAATTGGATTTTGCGAAACCTGACACACCCTGTATACTGGGAAGAAATTTCAAAAATGTGATATTTACAAATATACTATAGTATATGGTAAAATTTTCTGCATCTTGAAAATTAACATAAGTTGTGTATTAGTGCAGTGGCAATGTATCCAATTGAGGTCATTCTTTCTAAAAACAGTTGAATATCTCAAAAACTAAAAGGAATAGACAGATACAATTTGATATCAAATTAAAGCTCTTTTTATGGGCTTTTCAAAATGTAATAATATATAGGGTGTTCCATTTAAAAATATAAGTTTAATATGCCCTGGAATTATGAAACACCCTGTATGCTTCCAAATATTTTTAAATGTGCACTTTAGGCATGCCTAATATGCCTCAAATTTGGTTTACGTAGCTTTTATAATAACGGAGTTATCGACCGTTGCCACACTAAAAACTCACCCTGTATATATATATATATATATATATATATATATATATTGCTGTGAATTAGGTAGTTATGGAAAGTGAACTCCGTTTGATAGGCTTCAATAAAAGAGAATATGAAAGAAAGGTTGATCTGGAAGATGCCCGTATTACTTTGCTAGCTCAGCTAGAATGGAAACAACAAAATTTCAACATTACTATTCTAATAATATAAAATATTTATAAACAATCCTTCAAATTACAATACTCGTTACATTCACAAACATTTTTCTTCAATACACTTTATCTAGAATTATTACTTACAAACAAGCACTAAAACTATAAATGAAGAGACATCTGTCAAAACAAACTTTTTATAAGTACTACAGATTAATATGGAGAGCTTAGAGTTTCTCGCAAATTTTCTTATGTAAATCACACTGTGTGCATATTATTGAAATAGAATAAATAATTGCAATAATCTCTCGTATCGCGGAATATATAACATATAATCGTTGATAATGGTCAAATTTATTCGGAATTTGACCTCAAAACAGGTTTACAAAACCTATTTACAGAATAATATCTATGCGTCAAACCCATATGTAATTTAACTCACTTAAATTAATTATAGTACGTAAATGTCCTTCAATAGATTGAACAAAGATATACTTGCGTTTTTAAAATACATTTTTAAGTCAAGTCCTTGATTAAGTTTCTATCGCCATTTTGTACTATAATAACTGCATCGGAAAATCTATTTTCAATTGTTCCTTTTATGTGTCCATTAATACGTTAATTTACATAATTGGGCCTTTCTCAAATTTTTCGAATTTATGACGTCGGATGTTCATGAGATTATGCAATATGACTTTACTAGAGCTTTTAGTCACATCAATATATAGCTGTGAATATGTAGTTATATAAGCCCAGACTTTGGCAGCCAATAAAGAGTGCTTTATATAAAAACAAAAATGATGTGGTGTGAGTTATCGCCGGAAGATGCCCGTATTGTCTTGCTAGCTCATATTAAATAAAACAAGGAAACTCCAACATAAAAATTATAATACCATGAAATAAACAAATAATAATAGCCACATGCTTAAAATTCTTTCTTCATCACACATTTTCCAAAAGATTATTTACACATGAGCACTAAACCTATAAATATAATTTACTGCTTAAGTCTAAAAACAACAACTACTAAATATTAGTATAGGGTTTGTACAGTCCTTGTTTATAATCAGTAATCCAAAACTTTACTTATGTAAGTCACCATGTCCAAAATTTTCTCTTATAGAGTGTGACTGATCAGTGATACTTAAAAACCTTTTGTAATGGACAAATTAACTCGAAATTTTATCACAAAATGAATCTGAAATTATCCATTTACAAACAAAGCATGAATATGCTAAAATTTTATACAAGTTTAGCCTACTTAAAATAACTATGGCACGCAAATGTCATTTTAAAGATTGATATAAACATATAATTACGTTCCTCGTCAAAATTGTTAATTAAATTTTTATGTGGTTCCATTTTTAAAAGAATTCTACTAATAAATGCATTAAAAACCATACAATTCTTTTCCATTTTGTATTTTTTTATTTAAGTCTATCGTATCGCATATACTTCATTAAAACTGACTGTGGTATTTTACTACCGATCTGAGATTGTTATTTTTATTAAAATGTAATTTTGCACGTGGTACGTTTACTCCATAAGTTTAAAATCACATTCTTCTTTAAATATCTAACGTGACCTTGCACGCCATTTAAGTTAGTTACAACTGTTGGTTGACCGACCAACAGAACTTCGTTCTAATTATTTTTGCATGTACAGCATCAATGTTGTTATTTCATAAATTCTTAAAAATTTCTACTACTTTGTTATTGATTTGATTTATGCAGGCTGACGCAATTTTCTTGAAAGTATGTTCATTTTGCACGTATATATAATCTAAATTAACCGTTAGTTTTAATTCATTAGGTCGTAAAAATCTTGCTTTGTTTATTAATTGGCGCAGTTCAAAGAATAAATGAAAATGCTAATCTGTGAGCTGACTATCGCTCTGATTTGTCTAATTTATTAGGTCGTTTAAGTAAGAATATTTTTATGTTTAATATACGCAACATGTTATAAATGGTATTTGTTGATACTATTCGATGAAGGACGTACTTATATAGAACGTGTTTTAAATGTGCTTTATTATCAAGTGAATATTATACAAAGTGTTTCGTCACGGATATTAAGTATTAGAAAATTTGATTTTCTCAGGTTCTTGGGATGTTTTACATACAGGATGGCAACATTGAACATCAGATTCCGTTACAGACTATGATTATAAGTTGCCCTTTAGTAATGAAAAACATGTTAACCACTTCTTTCTTACTTAATCTTTAACTGCACAAAACATTAAATATAACACAACCACCGATAAAATTTCAGTAGTTCACTACACATTCTTAATATTTACTAAACTAGCTCAACCTGACGACGTATCGTATCAGCTTGCTAGTCAAAAGGACATGCTGAATTCACGGTGACCAAGGATTTGCTGAATTTAATCAACTTTAACAATACGTTAATATGATTGATCTACATTAAATTCAAACCGGTGCTACTATCTACTCATGTGTGTGTAGATGTAAAGCGGAAGCGAATGCGAGTGCATGTGTATGTTCGCAGTTGCACGTTGTTATATTGTATCGATTATAAATTACACAGCATTGCACAACGTATTTTTAATAAACGTATAATTAATAACTATCGTAATTATCTGGTAAATGGTATAAGTAAGAGCGCATAATACCAACAGATAACACGATTATAGAACAAAGACCTCCCTTAGAACACTCTTTTGTTTGAGATCCATGTATTTCAGCAGAAATCGCTGCGCGTCTTCTATAGAAGAAATCTAAGAAAATATTGATCTAGGGAAGAAAAACGAGTTGGTAGATGTTTTCTTGTAGAGGACTTGTTACAGCCCCCTCCCTACTTTTAGGTACTCTTCACTGCCGTAAGGATATCGTATTCCACTCTCAAGTTAAAAAGTTAATTCTTATTGGCTTATGACGCTCACACTGTCATTGAAAGGCAATAGTACAATACCCTGCAGGAAATGACGTAAATATTAACATACTAAAAGTGATTTTATACACAACAAATTGATTATTTGAGATAATATATAAAAATCGCTTAATAAAAAAGCATGGCAAAATTTGGAATTTGGGACTTGAATGGTTATCCAAATCTACACAAGTTTATATCCCTTTTTTGTCCCAATTCATTAAAAACTGCCATAAATGATTATTTTTGTAGCAGTGCGTAATATTACTTTTGTTTTCAGATGTCCGGCGGATGTATACTTAAATCGTCTAAACCCAGAGCATGCAAAAATCATTAACAATTATTGGATTTTACGCAATATTGGCTCCGAGCAATACTTTGCAACGCGCATCAAAATCAACGGTGGTTATGGAGTATTCCTAAAAAGTGACAATCGGATGGTTTCCTGGGCCCTTCATGATTTAATGTTTCTAGCAGGGCTCATACGCTTAAAGCTTATAGAAGAAAGGGATATTGTAAACTAGGTACAGAATTTTTAGCTAAAAAAGTGGCCGAAAATGGACAATGTCCTATGCTGGTGGTACATACTGAAAATATACCTTCGAAACGCCTGATCACAGGGATTGGTTTTCAAAAAATAGGAATTGTATATATTATATACAACAGACAATTGGAGCAGAATATGGAATGCAACCACAAACATTGATACAGTTGATGAAGTACCGTTGCTAACGTTGGCTGCTGCAGCATTAAAAAACAAAAACTATTTATTATAAATGCCAAATATTATGATAAGATTTAATTATCAAAATATTATTCTACTGTTGCTTTTATGTATTTAACTAAAATCTTGTAGTCAATGCCTGAATTATGTTATGCCCATCTCCCAGGTGTATTCCATTAGCTTTTATAGTGTTTTTAAACTAAGAGGAGTGAATGTAAAGCATGATTTACACTGTAAAAAGTAACTAGAAAATATCACTAGATTACTTTTGGCGGAAAATTTGAATCATACTACATTACCCAAAAATATGATTGATATAAGAATTTCTAAAGGAGAGGTTCTGATGGAAAATTTCGTGCAGCTTCAAAATGTAACTGTTAGCAAACTAAATTGTCTGTTAACCATTCTCGTGAAGTATTTAATATGTTTTAACTTGCATTGGGGTTGTTCTCTATATTAATAAATAAAAATAAATGTGGAATTAGTATTTAATTGTAAACAACAAGAAATAATTATAAAGTTATTGTTATAAAAAATATGGTACAAACTACAATAGTGTGTAGCCAAATGGTATAGATTACCAAAAGAATAATCAAAGTTGAAGGAAACCACCTCGGAAAGATATCACACTTAGAACATGCTAGTTTCATTTTTGAATGATGCTTGGTTGGTCCCAAAAATTTCACAACCGTTAAATAACACACGATACATTCTTAAACAGCCCTCATCCAAACTTTCAGCACTAATTTAAATAATCAGAGCTTCCACCGTCCTCTATAACTCTATCCAATCGATACATTTTATCTGCTTTTTTATCACGTGCCAATACAGTTGCTCCAATGAACAGCCATAACATGGTTAATGGCGTTTATTAACAATTTATCAACATCTGATAATTTGAAAGTGGTGTTTTTTGCAGCAACTTCGCTTTTAATTTGTGCCCAAATTAACTAAATTGGATTAAGTTCACAATGATAAGGTGGTAGGCGTAACACAACTTTATTATAACTCTTAGCCACTTCATCAATCGCATACTGGTTATATTGTTCCTTATGCTATTTAATTAAACGGATCATCATGATTTCGCTAAGTTGGATATCTTTTGATCGTAGCCATTCTTGTATGTCTTTCCTTTTTGGAGATGTGATTGGTATCGCCTCTAATCTGCATTGTCCATAATAATTACAGCAGCATCTGCGGTAATTTTGATGATATACGCTTGAACCATTTTTCGAACACGGTTGAATTCATTTCCTCATGCATGGTAATCGGCAGTTCGTTTTCTCTGAAAAAGTTACAAACCATCTTCTACAAAACCTTGTAATAGACTTGATAAAAAGATCACAACTTTTCTGTTAAGATTTATTTAATAATAATTCAAAAATAGAAGTATTGCTTGAGGTTTATGAGTACAATTTTATAATAATTATGTATTGTTATTTTCATGGATTTTATTTTAAATCTAGTATTTACATAAAACAGATTCAGATTATAGTTGAGCATTGCACTACATTGGTTCAAGAAAGGAAAATTTAGTATATACAATAAATAGTTAATTTACACATGATGAGACTATTGCTTAAAACTATCTGTCGAACGACACCAAAGGTCGTAAAAACAGTACTAGTAATTGATTTAATGTTCATATAGACTTAGAGAATTATAGATTAGGTTGGTACACCTCCCTTCTAAAATAAAAGATACAATATTTATATTTTATCTTTTAACTTTGCTAATCTAGAACTACGTCAAGTGGTGTTTTGGAGCTATCATTAGTTGTGATTTCGTTTGAAGTTTCTCCTAATTCGAACGATATCCTAGAGTTTAATTTAGGTTTCTTAGTGCTACATAAATTTAAAGATACACAATTTGATATGTTTGTACATCCTACTTTATCGCATTATTTACTATTTTCCTTATTGTACATTTGTAAAATTTATAAACTATTAATAACACAATAAGAATGCATATAATTATCAATACATATGAATATGTGGAAAAATGTTTTTTTATCGCATCGTGTTGTAATATTTCATCACTTAGTTTTGAGATATGATCCAAACTGTAGTTAGCTATGTTTAATTCATCTGTATGTAATTGTGTCGAACGTAACTGAGTGAATGTTATTTCATCTGACAAAATCATCCAGTGTTTTATACAACAAACATCATTTATTATATCAAAAAGTGGTATAAGAGACACATAGGTACTTTTTAGGGCATATCCAAGGGATGCCGATACTGCGGAACCTGTATTAGCTTTACAAAATGGTGATTATGTTAATAATCCTGTGTTGTATAACTGGATGTTAAAAGAAGTAGAATTTTAAAAAATCAGTGTTAAATCAGTGGGTTAAGGTAAAACAAATAACATTTATTACCTTTTCCTAACTTGTTTCAGATTTCTGCTTTTATAGATGAAATACGGGTATCGCATAATTTTAAAATTTTTACATTAAATATTGATAATAGATCGGTTTCACAAATAGGTTTTAAATATATGGAATAGATTGGTTGGGTCAAAGTACAAATAAAAGAATTATCTGAAAGTTTATTGCAATTATCCAAGTTTTTTTAGTGGTATATATTGAAGTTTATCTTGAAAAATCGCTAAATAATTTACACTTGATAAAATGAACATGTATAGGCTTTGCAATTTCTAAATATATCTCGTCATTCGCGACGCTAGTTTAATCACTATTTTTGAAAAGAAAGGGATAATGGTGGACCGTTAATTCCGTTAACAGCGGTTCGTGAGGTAGTTTAGTTCATTATTTACTTCAAAAACTATTTCTTATGCATATTTTTAGAAGGTGTCGGTTGTCTTGGGTCTTAGTATTTGCACCATTAAATGGATTTCCCAAACAATTGCGAAAAATGAACTATTTACGTGAGTCCACACAAAGTCTGTCACTGACGTAGTGGAATTTAGCAAAAGTGGAATTCGAAATGTGATTTATAGGTTATGTGACAATCGTAAGTACTCATTTCTAAGTTAATGTATAGTATTACATGTATTTATTTTAGATGAACATATTTCTGTTCATACCTTGTGGCAGAATCTGAAGCACGATGAACTTTTTAATGGTTCAAAACGATCCCTGAATACAATCCTACACAATATAGGATTTAAATGGCAATAAGATAATCCACGGAGAGGTCTAATGGAATGGTCAAGAATTGTTGATAGAAGGATACGTTTCTTGAAGACATACAGGAGAATAAAAGAAGAGAATCAGTATCAGTTTGTGTCTGTGGATAAAACATGGATTTTTCAGAATGGTGCCGTGAGCCGTTCCTGGCAAGACAGTGATTAAAGAACTGTAAAGAGTACACGAATTGATGGAAAAAGGTTTGTGTCACATACTTCCTTTTAAAACCGAATAATGTAAATAATCTTTTAGGTACATAGTATTACATGCAGGAAATGTAAATGGTTTCATAGACGGGGTTGAATTGATTTTTTTCTCATCCACAAACAATCCAGATTACCACGGTGAAATGAATAAACAGAATTTCTTGTATTGTTTGAAAATCAATTATTGAAGAATTTGGAAGCACCATCTTCAATAGTTTTAGACAACCCTTCTTATCACTCTACTGTGTTAAACAAAATACTTAACAGTTCCTGGAAAAAGTGACATCGCAGAATAGCTAACAAAACAAACAATTTCGTTTGACGGTAATGCTTTGAAAGCAGAGCTGCTAAAACTTGTCATGATTAAGTCAAAATTATGTGCTTTCTAACAAATCAGTATTTATTAAAAATTTTAGGCATAAACCGCCAAAGATGTTTAAAACGGATTTGCTGGTCGAACAATATGGACATACGGTGTTAAGATCGCCTTCGTATCACTGCATATTCAATGCAATTGAAAATGTATGGGGTGTTAGTAAGAGCTACTACAACCGACACACTGGAAGAGATGGGAGGTCTGTTGAAAACTGTTTACAGATGTGGAAACAAGTACTAGAAAAATAATATCAGAGATTTGGGTACATTCGATAGAACATGCAGAAAAAATTATCAAAGATTGGTGGGAACGTGAAATCAAATTTGATCAAGAAGATAATACACCTCTATTATTAACATTGGTGATGGTGATGACAGTGATTCAGATTTTCAATCAAATTGAACTAGTCAACCAAACGCATGGCTACTTAGAATTAAAATAACTTTTTACCCAGTGTACTTCTAATTTAATTATAACTATCTTAAACTTTATGTATAATAAACAAGTACAACCATATATATTTTATTGTTAAATTACAAGCTTTTAATACTCGTTAAATTCTTGAGTGGCTTGTCTTTAAAACATGGGCTGCAAATTCATGTTAAAACAATAAGCAGTATTCATCTAATTTACTAAGACAGGAACATTACAAAAACTATCATAATTTTTGACAGTAATAATAAAAAGGACAAAAAGCATAAAAACAAGTAAACTGCGCCTACTTGGCCGTATTATTACAAAAAGCATAGAACTTCAGTCAAGCTTACAATTTCAACACTCCACCATAAGCTTGAACTCAAAAAAAAAGTTTATACTTTTATAAAACCCATGGTTCTCACCAATTTCTCATGTTTGACTCTTCCCAAACCTTTTGTAAGTACATCCGCGGTCATTTCACTGGTAGGTTTAAAAATTAACTATACTTTTCCGGTACTAATAGCCTCGCTTATAAAGTGGTTGCGAATACCAATGTGCTTTGTACGGTTATGAAACATCGGGTTTTCTGCGATCTTTATGGCGCTTCGATTGTCCATATGCAGATTGATTGATTTCATAGGAGCGTTTAGGATTTCTGCCATAAACCGTCGCAGATATATACCTTCTTTACACGCATCTGATGCCGCCATGTATTCCGCCTCAGATCATGATAGGGCAACAGTCTGTTGCTTGCGTGTCTCTCAACAAACAGGACTTTCTGCTAATTTGAAGATATATCCGGTTTGAGATTTCCTTTAGAAGTTATCATCTCTCCATGTGGCATCAACATAACCTTTTACACTTGTAGGGTTACATCTTTTATACATGATACTCAAATCAATAGTGGCTTTAAGATATTGAAACACTCGTTTTACAAGTTGCCAATGTTCTATTGAATGTCCATTATTGAACTGACTTAGAAAACTGACTGTGTAAGCAATATCAGGACGTGAAATTATTGCCAAGTATATAAGACAGCCAATAGCATTTTGATAGGGCATATTCGTATTGCATTCAGATTTTCATTTACATATTTGGTTCAATTGGAGTATGAACTTCTTTTGCTTCAGAAAAACCAAATTTATTCAGAATGTCAATTATATATGACGTTTGATTAATGTATATCGCATCATTTGACTCACTCCTTACTGTTCCAAGCTCTGGAGGATTGCTTAAGTCTATATATTGCCCTTTTTAGCAAGCATGCGTTAGATACATCATCGGGTTTTACAAAATACTCGAGTTGTTCTATGAATGCCTGCTCCTTCAATTCACCGTGTAAAAACAGCTGTAGTCACATCAAAATGTTCTATTAACAAATCCAATTCCAGTGATAATGCGATTAGCATTCTCAGGGTAGATATACGAGCGACAGGTGAAAAAGTTTCAAGGTAGTTAACACCATATGATTGTGAAAAGTCTTTGGCTACTATTCTAGCTTTATATCGAATTTTATTTTCGCTATCTTTTTTTAATTTAAAGATTCATTTGTAAGCCACTATGTTTGTATCATTAGGACGGTCGACTAGAACCCATACATCATTTTTGATTAAAGAATCGTATTCTGTTTTCATGGCTTTAATCCATTTATCCTTATCATAACAATCTAATGCTTCATCCACCGACACAGGTTCCTTGGGTAATTTAGTGACAGAAAGCTGTAAACATGCTCCATCAACCTGACCTACATAGTCTCTCATTCAAACAGGTGGACGGCATACTCTACCATAGAGGAGGTAGTCGGCAGTATTTTCTGTTCCGGTTCAGAAGAATTAGAAGCATCAAAAGTGACTTTATCTTCGCTTGGCATTAGAAAAAATTCCATAGTCAATGACGATCACCCTCAATATTGGGACCGTCAGCCTCAATTTTAGTCCCTGAATTCATTTTACTACTTGAATTATCTGTATAGTGCATTATTTTCTCGAGAAATATAACATCTCTAAGGTTTTGAACTTTACCTGGACGATCAGGATCTGCTAATCCGTAACCCTTGCTGTGTTCACAATACCCTACCATTATCATTGCCTTAGATTTGGAGTCAAGTTTCTTTCTTAACTGTTTTGGGATATGTGCATAAGCACGACAACCAAATACTCTTAGGTGGCTAAGGTTAACTTTGGAACCCGTTCATAATTCTTCAGGAATTGCACCTAAACTGCAACTGTAGGGCTTCTATTCTTAAGATAGATGGCTCTTAATACGGCTTCTGCCCAATATGGTTTGGTAAACCAGAATCAAATAGAAGTGCTCTGGCTTTTTCAATAACTGTACGATTACATCTTTCTTGAACACCATTTTGTTCTGGAGTGTAAGATATAGTTAGATCCTGAACAATACTACATTGTTTAGATAACGATAAAAATGTAGGTTACAGAACTCTGAACCATTATCAGATCTTATGTTTTTAATTTTTAAACCAGTTTGGGTTTCTACCATTTGTTTAAACTCTTTGAATTCGTTGAAGGTGTCTGATTTATGTTGTAGAAAATATCCAAATATGTTTCGCGAAAAATCGTCAGTAATCATTAGCGCATATCTCAATCCTCCCCAACTTGGTTCAGACATTGGTTCAGATAAGTCCGTATGTATCAACTCCAGCAGTTTAGAGGCTCGCTTAGCCTGACCCTTTGGAAAGTCTTTTCTAACTTGTTTGGCCTTAATGAAGGAAATACAACAAGAACTAGGAGTATTCATATAATCAATTCCATCTGCAAGACCGTTTTTTAATCTAGAAATACTACGGTTGCCGAGATGTCCTAGACGTTTATGCGAAATATCTTTAGTAATTAATTTATTTACAGACATTAAAGTATCCGTTTCAATTATGTTAGCTTTCTCACTAGTTTCTTGATTATTAGAATGTTGATCTAGTTTATAAATTCCACAAATTTTAGATCCAGTAAATGTAACAGTTCCTTTGATTGTGACTTCGTCACTTCGATATGCCCCAAAACTATCTTTTTTAAAGATTAATACATTGCCTTTAGCTGCAATCTGGCTGACGGACAGTAAGTTTGCGGTAGCATTTGGGGCATACTTTATATCAATAATTTTGCCAACACTACTAGTGTTATTTGTGGGGTTTCTCAGAACTGTTGTAACATCACCTGAACCCCTACTGGCAAGGTTGTTACTATCAGCACTGCTAAAAACTGGCACAAAATCGGGATTGAAATTTTTTATCTAGTTCCTATTATGGCTAACATGATTACTCGCACAACTATCTACATACCATGCATTGGTGTCAAAGTTAGCTGTTGCCAATACAACTGGAGTAAATAATAGGGTGTTTTTTTCCTCAGACTTAGCCATCAATTTATTTGAAATTGGGGTATTTTTGTTGAATTTCCATTTATCCTTAGGTTTATTTAATTTCGGACATTCGGGTTTTGTATGACTTGCAGTACCACATTCATAGCAAACAATATATATTTTTTTTAACTTTTGGTTGCCAATGCTGTATGTTCTTCACGTAAACCGCGACGAGCATCATCCTCTAAAAGAGTTTTAATTACATCTTCACTACTGATTGTTGTATGTGTCACACCATTACCACTCAGCATTGTATCATACGAATCTGGTAAGCCACTTAAAAGCAACATTCCTATTTCGCTGTCGTCAATAGTTATTTTAATATCTGATAACTGATGTACAAGTGATAAAATGCCGCTTACATATTCATTCATTGATGTGAAATCTTCATTACGAGTTCGATATAATTTTCTTTTAAGGAATATTTATCTGCTTAAACCAGCACTTTGGAAAGCCTTTTCCAAGTTCTCCCAAGCTTGTTTAGCTTTAACAGCACCCCGAATATGACTAAAACATATTGGCTTTACAGATAGAGAAATTTTTGCAAGTGCACGTTGATCTTTATAATAGTCATTATCTTCTTCAAGTATACACTTCCATAGACCATAATCTATCAAAACCAGACGCATTTAAAATTTCCAATTGTCGTAATTTTTATGTCCTTCAAGCTTTTCTGTACCTGGAACAACAGCAGGACCCGTGTAGTTTGGATATGTACATGTACCATTTATTGTAGTCATCTTAACTTGATGATTTTTACAATTTTTATCAAAAAAAAAAATATAAGTTGTTAGATTATCTGGGCCCATAACCTGTTAAAACAATAAGCAGTATGCATATAATTTACTAAGATAGGAACATTACAAAAACTATCATAATTTTTGACAGTAATAATAAAAAGGACAAAAAACATAAAAACAAGTAAACTGTGCCTACTTGGCCGTATTATTCTAAAAAGCATACAGCTTCAGTCAAGCTTACAATTTCAACAATTCATCGTCAGGATATTAGCTTTTAGGTATCCTAACAGCTTTTACAGCTTGCAATTTCAATGGATGTAATAAACACACTGGTGACGAACTGGTCAATACTACACTAGCTTAAACTTTGGAGGTGCTAAATACGAGTAAGGTCAAAGTCTTTAAATTACACCAATCTACAAAAAATGGTAAATTGTATACTGAATTATTTGTTTCAAACTACTTCGTTACCTGCAACAATTATATGGTCTCGAGTAGTAATAAAGCAAATGCCTATTTTTTGGAAGATTTTTGTCTCTTTATGCTTTTGTATATTTAACAAACTGCTGTTTATATCTTTAAGAATTTCATCGAAATGATTAGTCGTTAAACTTTTTTGGTTATATGGTTGTCATTTTTAGCTTATGACACTGACTGTGGAGATAACTTGTAATTTTGTATTTTTACTGAAAACATTAGCAATCCTCTTTTCTTGAATAATGGCATACTTCAACAACAGAATTCAAAGTTGATTTATTTAAAGCCTTTATCCCTATACATTTTTAGTTGTTGGAAATGCTTTAAAAACATGACATATTCAATCCAGTTGCATACTAATAATCAGAGGTAAAATAATCACCACACATTTTAGGGTGATTTGAAAGTGTTAAATCCTTCGTTTGCATTGTACATAACATAACGTTAGTCTTTGTAGATGGTTTCAGGGAAATATAAAAGATTATTTTAAAGTGAAATATCTTAATTATTTAAAGTTAATGAGAATTTTACCTACAAATGGAATTGTAATTTTGTTCCTTTTCTTTTTCGATTTGTGTAATCAAAGCGTTTAAATTATAATTCCAATAACATAACCCCTTGAATAACTGTGGTTATTATTCCGTGTTCGGTATAATATACTAATGGCCATAAAATTAGAAGCATTAGAAATACGCAACTATATTTAAAATATGCTAGTGTTAAAAATATAGAAGTAAATAAAATATAGTGTTAATTAATAATTTAAATCTGCAATATTGTCGATAGAAGTTTATCCTAAAAAATCCTTTTTTGAAAAGTAACAAATCACATTCGTAATCTGTTATTAAATATTTTCAATCTCTGTATTCTACCGATTGCGCTATTATAGTCATGTGGCAGTAGAATTTTGGTAGTGGCAACGTCGCTACAATTTGACGTCACAAATGGTAATGAAGGAGATCTACCTAGAAATTGCAAAGACTATATTAATCATTCTCGCTTTGGATAGGTAAAGGTATTAATAGGTACAAACTAAAAGTCTGTTCTTTAACTAAAGGAATATTTATGATGAAAACTAGGTTGCTTTGACTATAATAAGCTTGTAATGAAACAACATTAAGTAACTCGCGAATTCCATCGGGATCTATTGCTTCATCATAATAAACTGCATCATCTTCAGTTAATGTACCTATTACGGTTTTGAAACGGATCCTATTGAATTAAACCAAGACCTTTTAGAACTTCGGTTCCCTATTAGTTCTTTAAGTGCTAATTCGTTTGATTGTAGTTTAGAAACTAGACGATTTAAAATTTGGATCTGAACTTTACATAGAGAATTATTAGAGTATAATTTGTCTACGCATAGTCTCGAGGATTTATCTAAAGTATTTTGAATCAATGCTAATTTCAGGTTGAAATTTGAAATATTCAACTATGTAAAGAGTTTTCAGGAATGTTCAGAAGGTTGGATATCTGCAATATGTTCATAATAAATTCCTGCAGATTTTTGAAAGTTTGTGATGTGGTATTCTGCGGTAAATCTATAACAAAGTCATGTTTTAATCTATCAGTATGGACAGTAGTAAATTTACTATGTTTTAACTTTAATTTATAATTTACAGGAGATAGAATTTCCACAACTTCACATGGACTTAAATAATTGGGGAAACGCTTTTTACCTTTACTAATGTTGCGCTGTTCGTGTAAAAGATATAACTTTTTGCCTATAGAGTAATAGGTTAGATTTATTTTGCGGTTGTAATGCTCTCTATTTTTAACTTTTGATTGAATAATATTTTCACGTGCTAATTACACAGGTTTTTGAAATTCTTGCCTTAATTCGTCTACATAATCGTTGTATGTATAACAGAATTCAATTTTGGTTTGGAACTAGGCTGTAACTCACCTGTCATGATCTTTGTCTTTCCTGAGTTAATTCTCATATTATAGTTAGTCGGTAGTATCTCATCTAAAATATTTATAAACTCTTCTAACTCTTTTCTAGACTCTGCAGTAATGGCTATACCATAAGCAAAACGTATCATGTCTATTTTCTGTCCTTGTACACTAATGCCTATCTCTTTTCTCTCTCTAGCTAAGTTTAAAGTTTCCTCAATATAAACATTAAAAATCAAGGGAGATAGTATACAGCTCTGTCTAACACCATTTCTAATCTTAGCTACGTTTTCTATTTCATCGAATCTAATTACTACGCTTTGGTTTTTATATATACTGTAAATAATTTTTATATCCCCACGAGAGATTCGTATTTTTCGCAAAACCCTGAACATAACAATCCAATTAACCCTATCAAATGCTTTTTCTAAATTTACAAACGCAAACTGAGTCTTTTTATTTTTTGTAACCTTTCTTCGATAATTAACCTAATCATTAGTATCGGTTCTCTAGTCCCTTTTTCTTTACGAAAACTATATTGGTTTTCGCTTAAATAATTCTCAGTCAAAGCTTCTACGCTATTTTTAATTATTATTGTTAGTATTTTAGAAGCGTGAGAAGTTAAACTAACCTTTTTAAAATTCTCACACCTACCAGCTCCTAACTTTTTTGGGATTGGGATAATAATATATTTTTTCGAAATCTATTGGGACCGCACCTGTGTCACATATTACTTTTACTAATTCATATAATCTGTCTAAAGTTTTCTGACTTGCATATTTTATTAATTCTGCGGGTATATTGTCTATCCCAGGCTCCTTATTTAGTTTAAGATTCCTAACAGCTCAATCAAATTACTCTCTTAGTATTGAGAACCTTATTTGTAAATCCTCCTCTTGGTCGTTCTCTAACTAATCCATATCGTCTCGTTTATATAAATGTTCTAAATATCTTTTCCATCTACCTGCTACTTCAACTTTATTTATTAGAAGCTCATTATTCTCATCTTTAATACCATTATATTTTTTCCTATATTCCTCGAAAAACTTTTTAACTGCTCTGTAAGCCCTCTGTGTCCTACCTACTCTCAAATCATCTTGTATTCTCTTACAATTCTCCTCCGTCCATTTATTTCTAACTTTTCTATACTCATGTACTGTCTTATTTCTAACTCTATTATATTTTTGCTTACTTTCACTATCCAATTCACTGAAAAGTTTAAGCTTTCTTCTATTCTCTATTAAATCTAGTATTTCCTTTGTTATCTCGCTAAACCTTTTTCTTACCTATGGTCTGTGTTGCCCATGTACAGCCCTTTTGATTTCTTTCCATCTATTATCTACGTTTCCTCCTATAGCTATCTCTCTGATCTTATTAACTAATACTTGTTTATATTCCTCTTTTACCTCACTATCATTAAGCTTACCTAAATCCCATCCTTCTCCTTTAGTCTTTCTTAATTTTTTGAATTTTACATTACACTTCATTTTAGCTAAGTTATGATCGCTATCTATGTTAGCCCCTGGATGACTACGACAGTTTTTACTTGGTTTCTAAACCTTTGTTTAACTAAAATATAATCTATTTGGTATCTAGCCCTATTACCCGGCACTTTCCAGGTATATCTTCTTCTAATATGTTGTTCGAATAGGGTGTTTACAGTTACTAATCTATGTTCCTGGCAAAACTCAACTAATCTTTTTCCTCTATCATTTCGTCTACCACGCCCAAACTTCTCTACCATTTTTCCCTCACCACCTTCTCCCACTGACGCATTAAAATCCCCCATAACTATTAAATTCTCATCTCCCTTTACCTTTCTCATTTTATTCTATTTATATCCTCATATACCTTTTTACTTCCTCATCCTCGTACTGAGTTGTTAGCATGTAAACCTGTACTAAAACATTGTCTGTAGGTTTCGTACTCAATCTAATCAAAATTATTATATTACTAAATTGTAAGTACTCTTTAATTTTACGTCCTAATCTTTTACCTAATACTATTCCTAGACCTGCCTGTCCAAAAGTGATTACTATCTGGCTATCTCACCTTACTAATACCTAAAATGTCCAGCTTTCCTTTTCTCATTTCGACTAATAAATTCCTTAACTTATCTACTTTAAGTAATGACCTTACATTCCAAGTCCATATTACTAAATCGAACCGTTGTTTAAAATTCTTACGACGACGAGCTGCAAGTACCCCTTGCCGGAGATCCGAATGAGGGGGTATTTTACCTCCGAACAAGAATTTTACTTGTGAGCTTTCCATCATACATAGTTCGTGTTTTAGGCCACGCAAGTTTTGTAATCCCCCAATTGTTATATACATATAAAGAAACTAATAATTAGGAAATTATTAGAAATATAAGAAAATGCGCTAAGTGATGTGCAACAATGTAAATGAAGGACAATTCATTTCAGTTTATTAACGTTCATGGAACGGAAACGCTACTTTGTAGCACAGAGATAAGTGAAACTGCAGATGTCAGGTCACAGGCGGTCGCAGACAGTCACGTACCGAGATTACTGAGAAGTAAGCTCGCAACAAAGTAATTATGAATAGCATTAAGATAGCAACATTGTATTATAAATAAGAGTCAAGTGCAAGCAGACATTAGGTCTGCAAGTTCCCACAGCCATGTGAGGGAGTAGGGATATAATAAAAGGCCCGGGAGCCTTAGTCGACGACAGTTAATCCATCGTTCAGCTTTTACCTTGCAGTTCGTAGATTACTCACTTTGTACAACTAGTTAATTAATATCGGACTTAGAATAATATTTCAAGATTGCCAATATTCCAATTAATTTCTGTGTAACAAATAAATAAATGTGTTAAGAAGTCTTTTTAAAAAGGACCGCTCCCAGCCTCGAACCTTAACTCGCATACCCGGGAAATATTGTGGTAGATTCCCATATCTTTCCACAACTCAATTTTTAAAAATTTCACAAAAAAACCGTATCTGTCACGGCCAACCCCCAACAACCTTGTAAATTATTGAGGATCGCCCGAGACCAACCGACTCTCCTCCAATATCATTTAGCCAGCAAAGCTGCTGGCCTTTGCTGCGACTTTTAATCGCCTTTTTAGGATAAGCAGACTTACTATAGTAGTATTCTTTGTTCCCTGCTATAGAATTTATTGCTTGTTTAAAAAAAACCTATTCTGAACAATAGAAACATCTTATTGAAATTCTTGTATTATCTTCAGTTATTTTACAGTTGTGAACTATAACATATTTTTATGTTTATAATAATATTTTTTATGTCACAAATAGTGATCTCTATATATTTACTAAATACAGGTCAATTATTAGCTACAGAGTCTAAAGAACCTGGAAGTTTCATTGATCTTCCAAGTTATAAGGTAAATTTCTTATCAGAGTGAGATGTGATTAACACTACAGTTCAGTCTGATAGGAATGTTTTGTCAGAGTTTGAAGGACATTCGTCTGATTTAGTTTTTAAGAGAGTGCAGTCTAGATTAGTTTATTTTTCTTGTCGAGTGAAGCGTATGAGGCTACCATCAGCAAAATTCAAAAATGAATCGGTTGCTGCTGTTTATCTTTTGAAAGCGGAGTTGTTTGAAAAAGCCGAGAACAGGAAAAGACTGTGATCCTATTAGAGCGTCTTTTTCTGCTATTAACAACCCTCCTGTTCAAGCAGTTACGTATATAACACCACCCTCACCTATTGGTTCTTAGAATGTAAAATTATCTGAATATCCAAACAATTATGTTCATTTTTATAGAAGATTCGGGACTTAGTAGCGTCTCAAAGAATAACCAAGGCTGGTCTTCTTAATGCGTCGTCGGAACTATTCACCGGCAGTTTTTTTATTTGACTGCGTTGTATAAAAGATTCTCGAGTTTGGAATTCTTTAGTGAGTTGATTGAATTAAGATTTTTTTACCAGTAAACGAAGAAGATTCTATTTGGGAGATAATCAAAAATCGTGTTCAGAAAAAATATGAATCCGTAGTTACATTTGTTGCCCAAATGGAAAGTTGTTTTCTAGGTTGTCGAATATCCCGGCTGAATTCAGAAAATTATGATTATTAGGAAAAATTTATTACCTGATTTTATTTCGCAGTTAACTCTGTTGGTTAAGATGTATAATAAATTGGGGGAAGCTACTCAGTTAAAACAAACGTCAATTTCTGCTGCTTCATGTAGTATCGACAAGCATCGTGGTAGTTTTAAGCCGCAAGCCTGAAATACATCTTCGTTTGGAAATACCTAAGTATCTGGAAGCCGTGTTCGTTATGTTGCAACTCCACATAAAATTCAAGTTATTCGACATAATAATACCTCATCTACTGCCGTTGATACTCATAGTTCTGTTAAAGTTAATTAGGTTATATCTTGAAATTGTTCTTCTAGTGGTCATACGTTTACATTTTGTAGAACACAAAGGACGTGGTATATAAAAGACTTAAAATCTTTTACCTAGATTACTCCTCCACAATAATTAATACTTTTTATTTACATTTTTAAATATATATTGCATTAAAGAGTATGTTATATCCCACAATGTCTGTTGTCGTTACTCTTTACTTATTTTTTCTGCTTATCTTACATTGAAAAGCTATTCTGCCTTTAACATTTAAATGGATAAAACACTTTAATTTTTGTAAATTTCTTTATTTCTTTAATATTTTGCCTTTAAATTGTATCCATTCTTATAACTTTGATTTTTTATTTGTGCAATACGCCTATATATTTTTTTATTTTTTTGGTTTCTCAGAAATTCAAAGTATCTTCACAAATTCGAATAATACCTTCTCGGTAATTATTTTCTCTACACGCCTTCCCCCGTCCCTCTATTTATGATCGATATATCTTTGGTATGAATAGCGCCATAAATATACAGAAGCTGAACTGTGCCTATGTATGAAAAGGTTAATATTTGCAGTTGCTCATTCTTTATTTAAAACGTGGAAACCTCATTGCATTGTCCATTTTTTTGATCTAACATATGGATGAGACGCTGTCGCTTCTTTATATACCTCTTCGATAATGGTGGTGTGAATTTATCGTAGACATCCTTCTCTTATCGATTTCTGAGTGCTTTGATTAAAATTTTTATTTTTGCGAATAGCAGGACTGTTTTGCTTTTAATCTTCTATTTATACATGGGATTCTTCAGACCTAATGTTCTTTACAATTGTAAACATCTCTCTCCTTCTTTCTCTTTTTCTCTTATAGGATGCTTGCCAGCTGTATCTTTTTCCGCCTTATTTTTTCTCCGGCTGGAGAGTCTTTATTTTCAAAGACTATAACCTGTCACATAAGAGTGGTGCTCTCCCAATCTGGGTTAATGAGTCCGTTTTGATGAGTTGAGTAGCGCTTGGTCTACCATTCTTTGCTCAATGCTAGCCCTTCTTTTCTCTTTTCACCTTAGAAACTACTGTCATCAACTGATTCCAACCTCCTTCTTTTAAGATCTTTTAGTGCGGGTTATTTTAAGAAAAATCAGGTGGCGGCCGAAAAATAGATTTAGATTACTATTAGCTTTTTGGTTCTAGGGGACTAAGAGAGCATTTTTTTCTTTTTATAGTGCGGTGGTGTTTTGGTCGCAGTGCGTATTTTTCGATGCAGTGACGTAATCATTGCCCCCACCTTTATTTACCTTATCTTTTTTAGGGCATTACTAGTATTGAAAGATTCATGTGACAAAAATTTAATAAAACACGGACTACGACTGCCTGAGTACTTGATTTCGTCACCGGAAAACGCAAGTGTAAGTAAAAACTCGTTGAAACCTTGGCATAAAAATTTGCATTTGTAAATCATAAAATTTATTATGTAACTATTCAGGATGTTTAGAGTGTAGCAAGCAATAAACAAATTTTATAACTGTTACACAACAGAAAGTAACGGCACACGAAAGTTGCAATGCTATGCTGAATTTTATTTGCAAGTACATTTAGCGTTTGACCCCTTCATATCATGTATTCAAATGCTTAATTATGGATTAATTATTTATATTTAAACTAAGATAACTGGGACCATCTTAGAGATATCGATGAATACATTGTTGCAGCCTTGTTGAAGAAAAATATTATAGAGACAATAAACATCTGTTCAAAAGTGAATAAAATTTTAAGTCAGGACGTGCTACGATTGGTGCCTGATAACAAATTGTTTAAATGACGAGATCTTTATAAAAATTGCCGTACTGAAATACTATATATATATCTATAATTACCTAAATCATATTATTAAATGGAAGGCTTTGCAGCCCGAGGGAAAGTATTTTGCTTTTCTGGAAGTGCAGAATGGTGATCAAAATGGAACTTCTATTGGAATAAACAAGGTAAACTAATTTATGTCATTTATGTACCTTTTTTTTCTTAACATCGTTTTTAAGTAGCATACATTGCTTGGTTTTTAAATATATATATTTTTAAATTTTATATTGCATGGCATTTAACGTATCAGTACTAGGACATCAGACTCTGGCCTGTTTTATCACCTCCTTTGGTATTCCATTGGTTAATTACTATAAATTCAGATGAGATACATTTGTGACGATTGTTACATCGCTGAAGTTAACTGTCTTATAATACAACAAAGTACAGCTACAATAGTATATCGCGTACGCGTTTAGATGGCGCAATTTATTGCAACGAATTATTTATCACTTGCACATGTATATTAAATATAATTTTGCTTCCATCGATCGTCCAAATATTTCTGTTCTATGATAACGCCAGTTAATAAATCTTTTAGATAACTGCATTTCGGCCAGTTGGATAACCAATAATCATTGTTTGTTTGTGTAATACAATTTGTGGGTGGGTCTACGCCTAATCTATCCAAATTCTTGTAGCAAAGTTTGTTGCTATCTTAAACATTTAACAGTGACACATAAGATGCGGAAAGGATTGAGATAGATTGAGAGTTGAACTTTAACATTCAAATTTATAGAACATTACTCTTACAGTTTTTCAAGATATGGTAGTTTAGATTAGAATGAATAATGACTGATAGTTGTTTTTCACATTGTCGGCAAAACACTTGTACTTATCGCGTTCTCATTGTACATACATAATAAAAAACCATTTTTAAAAATCGTGATAATAATTCACACAAACTAATTTCTAGTTAAATTAGTTATACAAAAGGTCCCGTGCTACGTATTATTACTGCAAACTTTATAAAGTCAATTGAAGCGTAACAGCTGCCGTAGATGAGTTGTTTATAGTCATTACTACTACAGAAGGCAGCCATGCGATTAATTTTATATTCTAGAATCAAAATTTTATAGATGCTCTGATTTTGTAATAAATAAAATAATTTAACCCACTTAAATTAATTATAGTACGTAAATGTCCTTCAAAAAGACTGAACAAAGATATACTTGCGTTTTCAAAATACATTCTTTAAGCCAAGTTCTTGATCAAATTTCCACCTCTCTTTTGTACCATAATAACTGCATTGGAAAATATATTTTCAATTGTTTCCTTTATGTTTCAATTAACACTTTAATTTACATAATAGGGACTTTCTCAAATTTTCTCGAATTTATGAAGTCGGTTGTTCATGAGATTATTCAATATGACCTCACTTGTAAAATGCGGTAACAAAACTACAATAGCTAATTAGGAGAGAAATGTGGACAGTATATAAAATTAAGTGATAATTTAAAAAACAACATATAATTAATGTTTTTAATCAGTTCAAGCGTTTACTAAAAGCACTCACCTGGTGTTTATGAAGGTGTGCAAACGAAAAAAAAGGTGTAACATCTACTCTGCTTATGCGGGTGTAGCGAAGCACATTTATGACGATAGCAGTTCTGAAGAAAAGCGGTTCATAATTAGGAATTTTACGTAGAACGTGTAAAACAGCGATGCGGTCAGTTTGAACGACGAATCGATTCTCTCTTGCTTCGTGGATTTTCCAGTCAATACAATGTTCTTGCACATGCGGAATAACGATTATCACTCGTGGCACTTGTTGGCGCGTGCTTCAAGTCAAATCATGGGAATTTTACTCTAATAAAATATACCGAGGCGAACGTAAATAATCAACAAACTCAATAGAAAATAAAATTGAGCTTTAATTATTTACAATATAAACGGAACATCACTAGAGCCTTCAATCCCATCAATATATAGCTGTGAATAAGTAGTTATATGCGCCCAAACTTTAGCAGCCAATAAAAAGCGCTGTAAATAAAAACAAAAATGATGTGGTGTGAGTTATCGCCTGAAGACGCCCGTATTGTCTTGCTAGCTCAGATTAAATAAAACAACAAAACTCCAGCATCAAAATTATAATATCGTCAAATAAACAAATAATAATAGTTACATCTTCAAAATTCTTTCTTCATCACACATTTTCCAAAAAATTATTTACACACGAACACTAAAACCTATAAATACAATTTTCAGCTTAAGTCTAAAAACAACAATATCTCATAACTACTAAATATTAGTACAGAGTTCACATGGTCCTTGTTTATAATTAGTAATCCAAAGCTTTTCTTATGTAAGTCACCATATCAAAAATTTTCTTTTAGAGAGGGGTATAGATAATTTAAATATTCTTGCTTAACCCATTTGATAGGTGTGACACCTTTTGTAATGGACAAATTAACTTGAGATTTTACCTCAAAATGAATCTGAAATTAATCATTTACAAAACAGCATGATAATGCCAAAATTTTATATAATTTTATCCTACTTAAAATTACTATGACACGCAAATGTTTTTTAAAAATTTATATAAAGATATAATTGCGTTCGTTGTCAAAATTGTTAATTAAATTTCCACGTCGTTCCATTTTTAAAAGAATTCTACCAATAAATGCATTAAAAAGTATACAACGCTTTCCCATGTCGTATTTTTCTATTTAAGTCTATCGTACCGCATATACTACATTAAAACTTACTGTGGTATTTTGCTACCGCTCTGAGATTCTTATTTTTAATAAAATTTAATTTTGCACGTCATACGTTTACTCCTTAAGTTTAAAATCACATTCTTCTTTAAATATCTAACGTGTCCTTGCACGTCATTTAAGTTAGTTACAACTCTTGGTTGACCGACCAACAGAACTCCGTTCTAATTATTTTCGCTTGTACAGCATCATTTTAAGAGTTTCAAAACCCAACATAATTCTAGAATTTTCGGGCACTTTATCAATAGATAATTACGTCATCAATTACTAAAAATGTTGTACAAATTAATTATTGAATAAACTTTCTATTCAAGGAACTCACGCGACTATTAAAATGCAATAAAAGATTAAATAAACCAGTTGAATTGCTCTATGTGTTGCAATAAGAAGGAAAGAAGGATCATTAACCTCGTGCATTTGAAGAGGATATATCGCACGTTCTACAATATTACATAAATCATAGATTGACACTAATTCGATCTTTAGAACCGTGAAATTGGTGTAAAATCTTACAGCAGCCGTGACTAATTTTCTAGGTAAATCTGGAAGAATCTGTAATAATGACAAATTGAGATTATTTTGTATATCAACGAAAATAATTGGCATTTCTTTATTTATTCTTTCTTAAACTATGCAATATGTAACGTTTGTTCAAGTTTTGATTTGCGATTCGTCATTCTTTATGTACCAAACAATCTGTAGGATTGCATTCAGTATTAGCATTTATTCAGTTTACGAGATCGGCCATCGTGGAACTTTGAGTAAAGAATTAATTCTTTAAATGTGTTAGATCAATTTAAATTACTCTACAAAATGAAACAAATACGTTTTGAATGATTTGTCAACAATCTTATCGGCGTTCCATTAACAATTAAGATGTACTTTGCCACCCGATGTTCAAACGTCAAATGAAGATTTAAGATAATATGAATAATCTTGTACACTAAGATTTTGACGTCAAACAGGAAGAATTTAATACCGTTAATCGTAATGGAAAGAAGATTTCAATGAGCGCTCTGATAATAACCATAAGTATGAAATTTTGGATTTCCTTGTTTGCAACTGATAAAAATATTTGAGCATTTTCTAATTTGAACTAGAATAAGTTCTTAATCTGATAAAAATTATTCTTTTTGTAAGCGGATAATTACCAGCTCATTTTGGGGTAAAAGTTAGAAGCATTTTGACATTAAATAAATTTCCTGTAAATAGTTATTGACTAATCACACTTACAAGCGTGGTAATAAACGATATATAAATTATCCACATAGAAATTAAAGAGGTTTTTGTAATTTTTAACAAGAATTAGGTAAGAATTACTTTAATAATTAAAAAACTTGTAGAAATTACTTTCTGTACTGTTAACTGTTTTATAGATTCTTTTGTATGAAGGAAAATATTTTTGAATGTATAAATATCTCTTGAGACTGCTGTGATTCATTTCTTATTGTAAATTCCACAGTATAATTTCCGTTGACTTAGCCAGGCAATGTAAAGGAAAAGAAGGTAGAAAAATAATTTCAAATTTCCCATCACTGTACCTAAGTCACAACACTAATTAGTGGAGCTTCTACTCACAGCCGTTATCACAGCAATATATACAACTAAAACAAAATGTTCCGGTAAATAGAGAGAGTATTGGCCTTTAGACCTCATGAAAATGAAATAGTCTCTAACACCCTTATGATGCAATCAAAGTCATTACACGAAATTTATATTGCAAACTACAAATATCTTTTATGCAAAACTTAAATGATCATTTCAAATTTATCTAGTAATTGGAAGATGGAAAATATAAGGTTTCATACAGGACCTGAATCTTTAACTTTCGCGGCCAAATGACAATTTAAGCTTTGCACAAAGGTCTAAGTTATTATTTCATATTAACTAGTACTTTAGTATTGATCAACTTGCCTTATGCAATTACCTAATATTTATATCAATTGGTGCGTTAATGAAGCCATAAGAGGTCATTGAGCATTATATTCTGTGAGAAAATAAATCCCAAAACTAAGAAAGTAAAACTCTCCAATATTTGATTTAACCCTGTATAATATTTTTCAGCAAGATAAATGTATCCATGCAAAATAAAAACCTTTGAGTACATATAGTATTGTGAAATATCAGCCCAATCAAGAATTCATTAATTAATCCTTGTGTAAATAATTATTCTCTAGAAAAATAACCTTAAACAAATTTTATTGTGCTTATGTAGACTGAAAACGGGTCCCATTCACATTACAAACACTAAATAAATTTCAATGTCAAGCTATTTTCTTTAAGATATGCGGAAATACAAAAAATCGTACTTTGCTAAATAATTTCATGCATTCTTTTTACAAATATCGGTCAATAAACGTTACTTATTCAAAGCGTTATAACACATTTGCAAGTAGTTTTCTTTTGGGACGATTCTAGAATAAATTATATTAACAAGCAAATTATTTTCTGTCAATTAATACAAGTCGATTCGCGGAAAAAGACAACACCGAAAGACTATAAATTCAAAATAACCAATTTTAATGGTTTTATATTACAGAAGTTCGTAGGAGAAAGACAACTGTTGGTTATATTTACTAGTAAAGAATGGAAAATGTTTACGATCGCTACAAATTTTAAAACTGAGAGCTCATTAACGAGATAAGGACGCAAAATTATGGTCGACTCTTGCATCATGCGATGAGTAATACTTCCAGAATATAATCAAAAGATTCTAGACTCTTGACGTATTTGGGATTTTATTATATAAAGTGGAATTTAAATGAGTTTCTATCAGAAGTTATGAGATTTTAGATCATTAATAGATAATTATTTAGGAAGTACAACGATAATTTATTATTTTATTATAAATAATCGTAGGGCAAGGTCACGCGCTAATTTTTATTTTTTAAAAATACGTGTTCTTGTAAACTGATATTTCTACGTAGAAAGTTTAGTTAAAAATAGAAATCTGAAATCGAACTAGGAATTTCTCGATGCATTTAATTATAGTGGAGACGATTTTAGATAGTGACCGAGATAATAATATCAGCAAGAAATTGGTGATGCAAGGAGCAAGTATAACTTTGTTTTGAAACCTAAAACGATATTATTATTATTATTATTATTATTCAGTGGATTAAGCTAGAATAAGTTTTTATTTTGCTTTAAAAATTATTTGTAAAGGGTAATTTGATTTTAGAAATTTTGAGGTCAGAGCTCGAAGCGTTTTGACCCTTACAGAAATTTCTGCAACGTCGTTGATCAATTACATTGATACGAGGTAATAATACAAGAATATTAAAATTATACAGAAAAATTTTAAAAAAATTTTGTTATTTACATATAAAATATTTTGGGGTTTTTCTAACAATTAACAAGGATTAGGTGAAGATATTATAAATACCTAAGTAGTAATAAAATACTGTTTATTTCTAAACTTAAACCGAAAATTGTACTTACATTTCTTTTTTGTTATTAACCGTTAGACACAACTACATCTTAATTCTTTAGGTCTCGGATAGGTATCGTATTTAATTCTTTAGAATCAATTATGCTTGTTTTGCTGCTTGTTCTGCAAATCAATAAATTCGTACTACGTAATTATATATTTTGTTAATATTTATACAATCCCTTGAAGAAAAGCAGTGCAATTCACCACGCGTCATTAATGTATGAAGTTCGATTAACAGCCATTCGACATGCGAAACACATATTAGAATTGTAACACTTCCTTTTTTAACCGTACTGCTTAATATACCGAGACCAAATAAACTTATGTATGACACATTTTTAGAATGTAATCAATATCCTATAAAAGCATATCCTAACTTGGCGCTGTTCTTCAAGCTTCACTGCCATATTGATAATGATATTTTACTTTCAAATTTGTTATTTTTGACATGTCTTAAAATGTGCATTTAATATAACGTTCAACAGTGAATCTTTATTTGAGTTTATCTTCAGATTAAGATGCATATTGTACAAAATATCATAAGACCAGTGAGAGAGACTTTACCAACATTACAATAACAAAAAATGGTAACTATAGTTGGCACCAAATAAATTTGGTTGTGACTCATCAATATTTGGAGCATGAGAACACAATTTTTTCTTGCTTTATTTAAATACTATAAAATTTAACATTAAATGTTGCACAGTAATGCATAGTAAATAATGCAAATGCAAATCATTTTAGGGGTAGACAAACCTAAGCATTTTGACTTACACCTACCTGGAATGGTCTTAGAACATTTTGTCCAACAAAAGTCGTTGAGCGCAAACCCACCTGATTTCATACGTTAAATGGGCGAAAGGAAGTAATCGAAACCAGGGTTCCATCAGCCTGTTAATTTAAAGAGTAATCCCCAGTAGATTACTCACTGTCTATTGATGGCCAAGAGAATAGTATTAGTTGAGTTAGCACTTATCATTTAGTTATTGGACCGAAAGTTCAGAGATCCTTATCAAGTAGGTGTACGTGCTAAAGTTGTAACCCTTATACGAATTCTTTTTCTTACCATTGAATCCATCCTCTCGCCACTAAGCTAGCTGGCATAATTGTTCTATTACGTTTCGGCGATAAAGTAACTTAAAAAGTTCATAAGCATCAATTTTACAAGTAACAAACTACCTACAATAATTTATCATAAACTCTGGGTAACGTTTTATGCGTCTTTTAATATTTATAAGTGTTTCCGCATACACAGCCGAAAATAATACTCGTTTTGTTGGTTTGCAGAAATTACAACCTGAACAAAAAGATATCGATTACATTACCGAACGAGAAAACATCTTCCACTTTTGTATCTAAATGATACCATTTCTGTTGTAAGGCTTCCACGGGATTTGATATCGTGGAGTATATTGTTCGCGATTTCTAGTGGTTTATTAGGTCATGAAACTTATTGCGTAATATCTTAAAATAAAAGGAAACGTAATTTTATAGTATTTGGACACACTTCTCGAAGTAATACTAATGTATAAGTTTTAATTAAGTTAAGTAATTAAAATTGTTTTTTTGAATATCTACCGGAGTTTACATCTATTTGAATGAAAAAATTTAAAGTTCAATACGCAATAACGCGTTTAAATTTCGTGTTAACACGGGAGCTATAAATAGTTTATGTTCGTAATTACACCTGTGTAGAGGAATATATTTTGCAACACCACCGTACTTATTTTATTAGATTTTTATATAAATAGCTTGAACTTGTCCCTAATTTGCCTTTGCCGAAGAAACATTTTTTTATATTAAAGTATACCTTTCGTTTATAAAAATATCCCTAGCATAAATACATTTATACTCGTAAATTTTGTGACTCTTTGAAGTATCTATCCTTAGAGTAATTTTTGCTTTTTCATTTAAGATTTCGATGCTTGAAAATTGTTCTTTTCTCATTTGAATGATAAAATTTTTTATTTATATAGACGTTTGTAACAACTTTCTCTTAGCATGTTTTATCTACTTATTTATTTAATTAATCTGACTTTTAACGACTTTTATTTGCCGAGTCTCCAATAAATAAACTGTAAATAAATTTTTTAGAGATTATTCTTTTCAAAATTAAATTTAGACTATTTAAATAAATTATCCACATTCGAAAACCAAAATTGTTTCTTATGAACCTAGACAATTTTCTGGTACTTTATCTTTAAAATTTATTGTATATAAAGTAAGATTGGCTTGTGATTCACTTATCTACGAACTTGAAGGTCTCGATTGTAAAACACAAGAGAGGTGACATATAAAAGACATAAAAACCTTTTACCGATAATACTCCACAGTTATTAATGCCCTTTTCTACCTTTTTAAATATATCTTGTATTATAAAATATTATATACCCCATAATGTCTGCAGTTGTTACCCTTTCTCATTATCATATGAAAATCCATTTTACCTTTCAAATTCAAATCGGCAGAACACTTTAGTTTTTGTTAATTTCTTTATTCTATTGATAATTTGCTTTTAAATTATTTTCATTCCTATGACTTTGATTTTTATTTTTAAAATACGCCTTCAATTTTTAAAATTTTTTTGGTTTCGTAGATATTCAAAGTATATTCACAATATTTCCTCAATTATTATCTTCTCTACATCTTCCCCCTTCCCCCCATTCATGATTGATATATCATTGGCTTGAATAGCACAATAAATTTTTGCGACTTGCCGGACGCAATGTTGAGTTGGTAAATTTCAAATGGGGTAAACATGGGGTTCGACAACCGCGCCTATGTTAAAAGAACTCAATATTCGCAGTTGCAAAAACGAGAAATGTTTATTCCTTGTGTTTTCTCTCTGGAGTTTTAGCTCATTATACTACCACCCATTCCTTATTTATAATCTGGAAATCTCATTGCATCTTTTCCTTTTTTATCTAGCATATGAGTGAGACGCTGTCGCTCTTGTATGTACCTTTTTTATTACGGTGGTGTAAATGTACACTGAGCATTCTTCTCTCAACGAATTCTGATGTGTTTGGGTTGAGTATGCCTACTTTTGCAAACAGCAGGGAATGGTTTTGCTCTTGCACCCTTTGTTGGTCAAGGGATCCTTCAAACTTTATATTCTTTTGAATTGGGAACATTTCTCTTTCTCCTCTAAGACACTTATCCGAAAACTTAACTTTCTGTACATCTCGCTGTCTCCTTTTCCGGGGCGTCGCCGTGGATCAATGTAGTAAGCGTAAGACTACAGATCCCAAGGTCCCGGGTTCAAATCCCGACACGGCCGACTGCTTGAAAAATGGCAGGTGAGCATTTTTCACAAAAATTACGCCCTCGTTCGGATGAGAGGTTAAATGGAGGTCTCGTGTGTGAGTGTTGTCACGCACGTTAAAGATCCCTACCTTGCCTGGAACGGCAAGGGTTCGGCAAAATTCTAAATTTCCAGGCAACAAAAAATTCGCCTCTTGGCCAATGTAGTACCTTCGGGTGGAGCATTAGAAATGTAAATGAACGGTGTCTCCTTTTCCGATTTATTTTTCCTACGGTTAGCCTGTCGTATAAGAGTGGTGCTATCCCAATCCGGGATACTGACTCCGTTTTCGCGAGTTGAGAAGCGTTTTCTATTCACCTCGTCTACCAGCTTTGCTCAATGCGTACCCTTCTCCTCTCTTATCATCGGAAGCTGCTACTCCTTCTTTTAATACCTTTTTTTATGCTATCTGTCTTTTCTTTTCTGTTAGTCGCCGTATAATATAGGGCCCAAATAATCAACGGTACTGGGCCATGTTGTGCGGACCTCGTTTTCAACCATGCATTACCACTGTTCTTGTCTTAAGCGGTGGCAGTGTTCTTGTGATTTCTTTCGGCTTTGGCATACCTCATCAACTCCATATCTGGGACACAGACGATCCCATACCCACCATAAGCTGACCCCTTTTGCGTTTATACAACGGGTGTCGCTCTTCAAGCTATATTTAGGGCATAAGAAACTACCTCTTTTAACGATTCTACGGAACCACTCTCTAAACTTAATTTTAAGTATAACTATGTCTTATTTTATAATTATTACCTTTACCTTAGGAATTATCTTACTTTTTCCTTATCTTGAGATTATTTCTGAAAATTATCTAAGGATACTACCTTTATCTTGGACTTACCTTTGGGAATTATATTGAGATGTTACCTTTATCATATGACTACCTTTAGAAATTATCTTTGGGAATTTACGGCCATCTTGAGCTTAACTTGGTATTACCTTCGATCATCTTGGACTGCTACCTTTATCTTGGAATTATCTTTAATTATCTTGGAACTACTTTTGAAAATTATCTTGAGATTATACCGCTATTTTGAGCTTATCTTAGGAAAAACACTTTAGTTCTTATTACTGGACAAAGTTCTTAGAAAAACTTTGAACAATTGTTATTTTGAAACCAGGATTTATATAGCTTGGGTAAAAGATAAAAGTTGAAAGAACAATCTAACTGGCGCTAGTTTTATAATTTGTTAGAACAGTTAGAATAAACTATTGAAAATTTGTTTAATTCTTATGCCAAATAGACAAGGTAAGGTTTTAGCACTTGCCTGTATTTTTGTACATATTTTTACAGACTGTTTGATGTATTAAAACGTTTATGGTATATAACAGAAGAAAATCTTGAAAAAATGGCTATTTAAACTAAGTAATACTTTAAGACTTAGAATTTAAATTAGAACTGTAGGACTTTAGGTTAAAGAAAGTCTCTTGCTTTTCGATATTATATGTTGCTAGCGGGAATTGCGGCAAATAAAAACTGTGCGCGCAAAAATTGAGGTAGTCGAGAATTAGTGGCTACTTTTCCTTTTCTGTTCCTTGATTTAGTGCGGACTGTTTTAAGAAAATTCAGGTGGTGTTTAAAAACTTTATTTAATTACTAATAACTTTAGGCTACAAGTAGCTGTCCGCATTCAAGAGAATTTTTTTGCTTTTTTCTTTTGTAGTTTTACCACGATTGTTATATGTTAAGCGAATTAACACGTAAAATGCCTTTTAATTACTGGATAACCACTTTCCATTTCTCTATATTTAATAAATGTATTATTTCTTGTATTAAAAGCAACTCCCCTTGTTTTTATCTGGTCTTGAGTAGGTTGTAAATTATTAGTAACATATAGGTTTAGAATGATCTAATAAGTGTAAATATTATAGGTTTACTTAGGGAATTTTTTATCACACTCTGCAGGAAATTACAGACTTTACTTTGGTACCGGAACTGGACCAGTGCAGAAGTGTTTTTGTAGGAGTGCCGTTAGTGCATGTTTTTCGATGTAGTGGTCTAATTATCGTACTCATTTTTACCTTACGCAAATTTGATAAGAAACCGGACCACTGCACCCTGAGAACTCGATTCCGTCTACGGAGAAAAATGGAGTAGTAAAAGTTATAACCTTGACACGGAAATTGGCATGGATAAATCATAAAATCTATTATATATGGGCTAAGGGTTATTTAACGTGTAGCAAGCAATAAATAAATTTCAGAATGGTCAAAGCAACAATAAATACTGGCAAACTAAGGTTTCAATGTGATGCCTAATTTGATTTGTAAGTGCATTAAATGCTTCTGGATCCATACAAAGAGGATTGCGGCAGGTTGCTTTGCCATTAAGAACATTCAAGCCCTCTGCATGTTAACGAGTCTGTTTAATCATGGCCGTGACCACCCCTTGCGAGTTTTTCTCGTCTTTTTCCAATCAATGTCAATGTCCCTGCTATAATTTTTGATACAGTACGAATTGATTGTTCCGTGTTCAATGCTCTAACATTTAAAAGAATCATTCAATAAATGAGGTTACAACACTTTTCATTTTTATGTTGGCAACTTACAATTCACAAACAAAATGTTGCATAGGATGTATGTCAATCGTCTATGCAGGACGCATTGCAATATGTATTGCATAGCTCCTGCATTGCATAACGTCAAGTGGCCTTACGGCATTGTAGTTGTTCAGGATCATAATTTTCTATTATCCGCTAGACGTCAGAAAAACATCGAAAAACATATGATTCGTTTTGCCACCAAAGAATTTGTAGTCGCTTGAAACCTTTGGCATCTGACCTCTTCATATCATGTATACAAACATTCAGAATTAAGTTATTTATTTATATTTAAAGTAAGATAATCCGAACTTTCTTAGAGATATTTATACAAACATTGTTGCAGACTTAAGCGCTTATTACACACTGGTGACAAAGTATATAATAGACAAAAAGTAAACTTCCGTTTAAAAATGAAGAACATTTTAAGTAAGGAAGTGCTGCAATTGGTGCCCGATGACAAATTGTTTAAATTACGAGATCTGTATAAAGATTGCGGTTCTGAAACACTACATATCTATAATTATCTAAGCGATGTTGTTAAATGGAAGACATCTCAGCCCGAGGGAAAGCATATTACTTTTCTGGAACTACAAAATAGTGACCAAAAAGGAACTTTTATTGGAATAGACAAGGTAAACTAATTTAACTCAACATGTACCTGTTTTTTTATTAACATCGTTTTTGCTACTTTCAACCTCCGAGGGTTATGGGTACTGCCCGTCTTCTCCTTAGTGCCTAGAAGCAACAATATCTATGCCCTACACATCTAGCTCCAATGGTTGCGAAGTAATTATTACCATGCAGTTCGGATTTTCTTTTGTCGATTGGATAATTTTCTCGCGTCGAGTAAGTGCCTTTGAGTGCAAATGTGAAGCTTACAGTTCGCTTCTGAGTGGTTGATCAGAAACATAGTGGGGAACTTTTACTAATTATCTAGTCTAACTTCGTCCTTAAGTGCGTTACAGATGTTTTATATTATTTTGTCATTAATGATTCAAGTGCAATTGACAAAGATTTATTACCACTTCAAATAACTTGATCATGGTGGTTGTACAAGCACTAGAGCACCGTCTTGTTGTGTCTATCTATTTATATTACATTTCTCTTTTACAATTGGCATATTGGGTACAGGTACCACCTTGGTATCAACAAATCTGAGTCCAATATGTCAGCGTCTAAGTCGTCGTAAATTAAATCTCGTGTTTGTAAATATTAATGTCTTACTTCTTAGTAATTTTAATTAAGTCTACTTCTATTACAGTTCATTGTGTCCTGCACCTGCAGTGTCAGATTGTGTCTGGAATACAAAGCAGGTGCTTTCGTTCTCATGTCTGATATGAACTTTCGTTAACCTTTTATATTATTACGTTGAATTATACAATGTAACATTCTATTTCTTAAGACATTATAATTACATTTAAATTTGTATACATATTAATTGGGGGATATGTAACTCCTCCCGATTTAAATGAAAATTAAGAGTTGCACTTAATTTTAAAACTTATTGTCCCGAAAATTTTATTTGTAGTTTCTTTGTGCACATTTGTTTCTTTGTTCTTATATCTAATGTACATTTTATACAATAAATATACAGTTAATAAAATAATACAATGATCAATAAAATTGTCCAAACACTGATATTGTCATAGTATAACTTTGGTACTTTTATCTCACTTAATTGTTCTTTATAATTGTTCATTAATTTTACTGCGTGGTTGAGATCGTCGAGGTCTCGATGTTGTAGTTGCATCGGTTTTTTGATAATTTCGTTGTCTTTGGTTTGAGGAATCTTGAACTGTAGTTGGGGTAAGGTTTGCAAATTTCTTCGTCACTGCTGGATTTTGATATACTCGAATAATTTTACTTTTAAATAGTAATTTTCCTTTATGGTGATCACTTTGCTTCCAATTAAGGCTATACTATTTCCGTCTTTGTTGCAAATGGCGGTTGCTATTACTTCTTGAGGAAATACGGCAATGCATTTGTTGTCCGTAACTTTTTGAATTTTCATATCTGTAATTTGTACTGATTTTGGCACACAATTCTCGTAGTGATTGGAGAATCGTAATAGTTGTACTTTGCAGGAGCTCTCTGTTTGAATAGCTGCTGTCGTTATTGATTGACATAAGTATTGGCCGGGTGTCATTTTTTTGCATTTTTCATTTGTGAATCTATACCTAAGTTCATTTAGGGAAAGGAAGTTTTTGAGATAATAACTTGATATTTATTGTTAACTTTCATAGGGAAAGCAACTAAATGATAATAATTATAAGTATTAATTTCTACAATGGGAATTTCTATTACAAACGTAATTTCATGATTCTTTACATAACCTTTTACTATGGCTATTTGTTCAAATACAAGTACTAGAATCTATTACTTCAAAAGTTAGTTTACTATGAGTTACAAGTAATTTGATTTTTAATAATTCATTTAATAAATCAATTGGTTCTATTATACTAGCATATACAGTATTTAATTTAGTAAATGTTACAGCATTTTCTAATGTAGCTAAAATTTGTTGAATTATAGTGAGGGCTGATGTCATTTGATTAAAAATTGTGGTAAATTTTATTAAATCTCGCATATCTAACATTGTGGTTTACATGTTACTTTCAAGAGTTAGTATTATATTTGTTATACTGTCTTGATTCTTTACTAATTTTCGTAGTGTACCTTTAAATTTTACTAGGGTTGCTTGAGTTAAAGAAATTTGGTTTTTAACAATAGTTTTTATGCAATGCTGGTTGTGAATCAATTCTCGTATTGCATCGTCGTATCGTTTAGCATCTTGGTTGTCTAAATTGCCTGTGATAGTTTTTATAATATTATAGAATCCGCTATTAATTCCTCTTTTCTGTCTTGTGGCTTGGTCTGTTGGTATTAATCGTTTGAATTTGTTATCTGTGTTCTTTAGGATATTTTCCATTATGCTTTTGTAATTAAGCATTTTTATCGCATACTCTTTTCCGAATTTGGCTGTGTCCATTGATTCTTTCAATCTGTCATAATTGTCTCTAATTTTATAAAATTCTTGTTTTAATTCAGTTAAATCAAATTTCTGTGCGAAAATACAATACTCTACTGTGTTTTGCATACTTCCCAATTTTATTGGTAGTATACCGGGGTTGTTTTTATATCTTCTATTATTATTTCGCTGTCGTCCGCTCTACCTGGTTGGAGGCTGACGACAATGGTGATGGCTGTCCATCTAAAATTACAAGGTGTCTTACATTCTTTAAATGGATATATCTTAAGGTTTTTCCGTTGTCTACTACTGCTACGGTTTTTCATAGATGTTTTTGATTTTAAACAGACCTAAATTTCTGAGTGCTGTTTTGTGTCTTTACTTTTAAAATTTCTTTCATAGACCGTTGGTCCTACTGCGAATTTATTTATTAGTGTTTTTATTGCGGGTTGTTGTAATACGTTCCTTATCTCTGTCTAATTTACTTTTGACGTTATTGTAAGTAATTTTTAATTTTCTTTGTGGTCTTTGGCGTACGGTTGATATACTTCTTTATTATACTATATATTATATGGGTTGCGGGAATCTGAATGTCCTAATGTTAATTCGAAGGGTGTAAAGTTAGTTGAGGAATGAATTGTGTTGTTATAAGCAATTAGGGCGCATGACATTAAATTGGTGATTGGTTCCTTTTCATATGTTAATCTTAACAGTCTGATTTGTTCTAATAACGTTAAGTTTAATCGTTCAATCAATCCCTTTGATTCTGGGCGATTTTCTGTTATGAAATGAATATTTATTCTAAGGTATTTTGTATGGTTTTGTTTCTGAATTCGTTTCCATTATCTACGGTTATTGATTCGGGTGTACCAGAAAATGTAAAGTACTATAAATATCCTTGGGTTGCATCAATACCGTTTTTTGAAATAAGGGGTATCGCTTGATCTACTTTTGTGAATGCGTCTACGGTTGATAAAAAGTTTTAAGCTTCTTCTACCAAAGTGTCTGCATGTAGTTTTTGAAAAGGTTTGTCGGGTGTTTTGGTTAGCATTAAGGGTACTTTTGGTGGTGATCTGTCGTATTTTGCTCTGCCACATACTTCGCATTGATTAATAAAATCCGTAGTTTATTTCTTCGTGTTTTTAAAATAATATCTTTTTATGAGTTGTTTTAAGGTTTCGTTTATTCCACGATGATAGGTTTCACTTTCGTGCTGGTTCTGGATTACATCGTTTATTTCGTTTGGGTCATCTAAAGTTATTTATTTTTGTGTACGTCTGATAATTTCGGGTCCTGAATTATTAAACAATTGAATATATAATTCAGAAAATTTTTTGTACAAATGTTCCGTTGTGAAATAAAAGTAAAAATGTTTTTTTTCCGGGATATATTCTTTAAAAGTTTTAATTATTTGCTTCTCGTTTGTTACATGCCAAACTGGTCATGTATCATGTTTTAGGGTATGAGATACTTTGTAAGTTAATTGCCGCGTATTTTTGAAATGATACGCTAAAGTCCGCCGATGGTGACGATTGAGTCTGCGCAGAAGGGATGCAGGAGTGCGCGAGTCGAGGAAGTGGGGATTAATTAACTTGACATGGACAAAGCAACAAGTGTGTAAGTGCGGTGTAGTTTTTAAAGAAAAAAGGATGTAGGTTCCTTTTATCTTACCTTATCGTACAAAATATCTATTTCCTTTCAAATCTCTACAAGAAGCAATAAGAAGATCACTAACGGATAATAATTTGATGTTTAACCCGGCGAACTACGAAAACCACCCCACATGCTGGATCCTGAGATGAAATTCCGAGATATACATATCACGTAAGTAATTTAAACTTTACCTAGAATGCGCATGTAAATTGACATAGACAGTGCGATTGCATCATCCGGTAAAACGTGGTCTGTATAGGTTATATAACGGCGTTAGAGCCACGCCTAAATTGTAATAATGTCGCGTAACTGTAACACGTTATCATCTTTCGTTATCTGAATTTGATATAGTTTTGTATTGTCTGTTTTTGTTTATTTTAGTGGGCCGGGGTTGGTTAAGACTTCGGTAATTATAAATTGATTTGGTTTCGTATTTATTGCTTTGTTTAGAATTTTAATTGCAGTTTTTGATTTGTCAATTTGCGGTTAATGTATAGCTTCCATTTTTTCAAGGTCTTCCCTCATCTTTGTTTCGTCAACATTTCCTACAACCGACTGTCTCTATGGAGTTGAGTTGTATTCTGATTAATGCGTCCGCATTATTGTTACATATTCCTTTCTTGTATATGATCTCGTAGTCATACTCTTCCAATCTAATCTAACATCTCTGTAATTTTGAGTTTGATCTTTTGAGTTTACATAACCATACTAATGGTCTATGGTCGGTGTATATATAAAATTTCCTTCCGTAAAAATATGATCTAAAATATTTTGTTGCCCAAATTATTGCTAATGGTTCTTTCTCAATAATACTGTAGTTCTGTTCCGTTTCATTTAACGTTCGTGATGCGTAGCTGATTGGTTTATCGCAACCTACTTTTCCTTGACATAATACTGCGCCTAAAGCAGCGTTGGATGCATCTGTTGTTAATATGAATGGTTTTGAGAAGTCTAAGTATTCTTATACAGGGTGATTCGTAAGAATACACTTAATTTTTTCTACCGCTTTAATAAATTCCGGTGTGTGCTCGATTTTATTACCTTTCTTTAAACAGTTGGTTAATGGTTTGGTTATTTGTGCGTAACCTTTTATGAATTTTCGGTAGTATCCACTGAGTCCTAAAAATCCTTTTACCTCTTTGTTGGTTTTCGGTAGTTTAATACGGCATTTGTTTTGCTTGGGTTTGACATAACACCGTGTGGCGTTATAATGTGTCCTAGAAATGCTACTCCTTTTTGCAAGAATTTGCTTTTACCCAATTGTACTTTAATAAACGTCCAAAAACTTCTCTTAATTTTTCGATGTGTTCATTGAGTGATGTTAAGTATACAATTATTAAGTACCTAATAAGATATTTTATATTCCGCTGGTCGCCGAAATACGCCCTTAATACTCTCTTGTGATCGTCCCAATCTGTTAGGTCATCGCGACTTGCAATAAGAGTCAAAGCTCTACCTGTTAACTTACTTATGATTAAGCGTAATAACTATAAATTTTGGTCAACGTCTCCTTGTTTGTAAAAGGATTTCAGGAATGTTTCACAAGCAGTAATAAAAATACCTAATAGCGCTTGATTGCAATCATACATTGGTATTGAATCTATTAGTTATTTATTATACAAGGGAAAAGTACTAGATTTTAGCTTGAAGTGTGTTTGTCTCCCGACGCGAAGCAAATGGAGACAAAACACCAAAAGTTAAAATCTTAGATTTTATCCGTGTAAAATGTACTATTTTTTTTCTGTGACAGGCAAAACGATGATTTAATATTGAAAAAAATATTACAATATATTAAAGTCAAAAAAATCAATCGATATCAAATTTGAAGTTTCAAACGAGTAGGCTGTTGTACTTATAGGGACAGTTAGACTTGCGTTGCTAAGGAAACCTTTAAAGTAATCAAATATCTGACAATTTAATTCTGCTAGTGATTTCAAAAATTACTTACTTAAGTTGTTTATATCGGTTGTTTTGAACTCGACGAAGTTATGATACGATGTTATGTTGCACGCGAATGTTAAAAGTGTGAACCCGGCATTAAATTAAATATCTTCGTGTTCTTACTTATTTGCATAATACCCGGGAAAAAAGTACTCATTTTTTTCCCAAGAAAAAAGTTAATTAATAAAAAATGACATTTTGTTACCTGTCAAGAAACATTAAATGTCAAATCTTTTTTCCGTCACAGAAAAAATATAGTTTTAAGTTTTTAGAATTCATCTTTATTAATTTTATTCTCAGTTACTTCAGTCGAATTAGTATTAAAGTTATTTAAAGAATCACTTATTGCCACGCATATTGTATGTAATTATAAGCTTCTGCTATAATTACATCGATTTCAGACTTTTGCTGAATAATTGTTTCATAAAATAGTTGTTGCAATAAAATTGTACATAAAATGTGTATAATTTTAAACCTTTGTTATATGTGCAGAATTTTGCCGAGTAAATTTTTTTTTGTAATAATAAATTGTAATAATAAATTGTACATAAAATATAATTTCTCTTGTTTTAATCTTATTTGCTAATATCAATATGCAATTGAAAATGAACTGTAGGTACTCACAATAATTTGATTGCCAGCTCCATTAGCCTTCCTTCTTTATTGGATTCGGTCGATTCTGTTTGGTTTTTTATTTCCAGTGAAGAATTGAAATGCACGGGCACAAGTTCTTCGATTTTGGAATTGCTAGTGCCCTTCTGGAATCCATCCCAATGCGTTAGATAGGTTTTGGGCCTTTGGAGGCTTCCTTCAAAAACATTCATTTCCCAAAAAACTCTTATATCGATTATATTCTCAATTATACAATTACAAAAATGATTTCTTTCTGGTACAATCAACTTAAACGTATATATTCACTAAACTAATTGAAACTGACAAACTACTTGAAGCTAATAATCAGTAATTAATAATTAAAAATTATAGTGAGTAGCTTGAACCATCAACAATGTTAAAGTTAAGAAGTTTGAGACTGACTGGCTATCAGAGGCTCCTTGGGGTAATTATGTAATCCCTGTTTTCACATCATCTTGTGGGAAATGGAGAACTTACCGTCTGCTATTTCTTGATAACATACAATGTCTTACTTCTTAGTAATCTTAATTAAGTCTGCTTTTATTGCAGTTTATTGTGTCCTGCACCTGCAGTATCAGGTTGCGTCTGGAATATAAAATAGTTGCTTCTGCTCGCATGTCTGATATGAACTTTCGTTAACCTTTTATATTATTACCTTCAATTATACAATGTAACATTCTATTTCTTAAGATATAACAATTGCATTTATATACATTATCAGCTAAAATATAGGTGTTCGTGAATAGTAAATGGTTATTTGTTCGATGGTGATTCACTTATATCTGTGGTTATGATGAAAGAATTTGTGTTACAGGATATTCTGGTAATGATAACTATTTTGGATATAGAGTAAATAAATACAAGTGAGATGAAGTCGTCGTTATAAAATTTACTGTGGCTTTTGTGGTGTCTGAAATCAAATTACTTATTTATAAACTGTTTCCGGCTTACCATTGTTTTAATTTAAATAAATTAAAGCAATTTTAATGTTAGATAACCAGTTAACTATTGTAAAATAATTAGTTTTTCTATGATTGAGATAAATATGAATGAAGAAATAGAAAATGATGTAGCTTTAGTATCATTTATACTGGAATACGGTATAAGGTCAATGTAAAAAGATACAACTGCCCCAAAATTTAAATAATTAGAAATAGGTAATGAAATAACTTTAAATATGGGTCCTTGGAATGTCTTGCGTTGTCAGACTTAATTAGAAGTAATCAAAAGTACTTTCTGAAATAGATAAATATTCATAGAATCAAAAAATAGATTTTAAATGCGTTTTGTTTTAAGATGCAAGTCAGTTTAATAGAAAAAGTAAAGATTTAAAGCCGCGCCTACACCAAATGTTAATCACGGTTTAAATATACTAAAAGATAAGTGTGGTGAGGTAATTTCAAGAACGTGACATATGATAAGCATGTTGCAAGGTTTCCTAGAACAAAGGATGTGCGGCTTACTGATTGTGCTACAATGTAATATTTTGAAATAAATTTATAATCTAAATATGGATTCGACTTATGCAACACTACCTGTTAAATTATTTCTTTTTGTAATAAGTTATCATGAGTGTTTTTTAGTTTTTCATACATCGAAATTAGATTTTTTTTGATAGTCAATGTTTGGAATTGCATTATTTTCTAATTTTATCGAACATTTATAGTGATTTTTCCTATCTTAAATTTATCTGCCCTTTGGCTTAATTCTATAGTTACCATATGTCAGTAGCGTTATCTGTGTTGAATTTAAATTTATATTACAATTTAAAGCAAGAAAATCTTTATGAGACTGAATGCTAGTGTCAGCACCTGTATCTAATTTAAATTTTACCTTGCTATTTTTGACACTAAATGCCTCATACCAACAAGCAGTTTGATCTTTCTTTTCTGTAGTAGTACATCCTATAAACAAGTCCTGTACCATTGTTTGTAGTCTTCATTTCAGCGATTTTTGATTTCTCTTGTACTGGCGATTTCTTGTTTGTATTTTGATTCGATGTGTTGGCCTCCGCGTCTTCATTGTTTTTGTATACATTAGCTCTACACACTTTCGCAAAATGATTCCTTCTTAGCTGGTTGATCCTGGTCCTCTCAGGATGCGTCTAGTAGTCAGCGTTAACGTTGTGGTTTTTGCTGTCTTGTGTGGATCGTTATTTATCGTGCGTGTGTTCTAGGTGTTTGTTTTCCCACCTAGTGGTCTGCGTCTTGAGTTGTGTTCTAGTTGTTTTTTATTTTGCCAACTAGTTACGGTCTGTTGTGCTGATGTTATGTTACACATTTAGTAGTCGGCATGGGCATTTTTTGTAGGTTTGTTGCGTGCCTTGTAGCGGTGCGACGTATCGTATGGATAGGTGTGGTGAGTGGTCTATTGTTTGGTACGTTTTTTTGGCGTTTGTTCTACAATATTCGTGTACTGTGGGAATGTTTAAGTCGTTTCGTATTGTGTCGTTTCTATCGAACGACCGTGCGCCGGTAATTAGTCAAAGGATGGTGTTTTGGAATGCTTCTAAGCGTCGTACATTTGTTTTAAATAGGTATGTCACCCATGCTTGTGAGCCTTAGGTGATGATCGGTCTGATGTGCGTTTTGTATATTCTGGTCCGTGTTTCTGTCGGTAGCTTGTTGTTAAAGGTCAGCATGGGATATAGGTAGCCTTTAATTTTTCTTATTTTTTTGAGTGTCTTGTCTAGGTATTGTTGAAAGCGGAGGTTTCTGTCAATAGTGACTCCGAGGTATCGGATGGTGTTTTTCCATGGGAGTTTCTGCCCTTCAAACGTAGGGTCTCGGTGTAGTTTGTGTCGTGAGAACAGTATGACTTCGGTTTTGTCCACGTTGATTTGGATTCTCTATCTTCCCAACGAGTCGGGTAGGGTGTACAGTTGACATTGTGTGGCTAGTCTGGGGTGCCATAGTGTAGTTATGAATATAGTGTCATCGGCGTATAGTCTGCATTTAACGTTGCATGGTATGTCTTGTATGTAGGCGTTGAATAGTGCCGCTGAAAGACATCCGCCTTGCGAAACTCCGGCCGTGATAGGTGCTATGTGTGGTAGTTGTCTGTCTACTGGTACTTGTAATTTTCGATCTGTGAGGTAGCTGTCGAGTAGCTGTACGTATTGTAGTGGTACTTGGTGCATGGTCGCTAATTTGTACAGGAGTCCTACGTTCCATACCTTGTCGAATGCATTTTGTATGTCCAGAGATACTGCTGTTGTGACGTGTGCTTTGTTGTAGTTCTCTGAGATGTGGTCTATGACATATATAACTTGTAATGTAGTTGAGTGATTTTCCCTACAGCCAAATTGTTCTTGTCGGTCTCGTAGGTGATGTTTCAGTTTTTGTAGTAGTAGTCGTTTGAATATCTTTGATATCGCGCTGTGAAGCGATATCGATTGGTGGTGTGACAGGTTTGTCCTTGTTTTTCCGGTTTTTGGGATCATTACTGTAATTGCGGTCTTCCATGCTGTGGAGTAATGTTGTTGTAAGAGTATGCCGGTGAATAGTCTCGTGATGTACGTTAGTGTGCATTTCGTGATATTTTAGAGTGCTTGGTTAGTGATGTTGTCTTTTCCTTGTGCTTTTCTGTTTCTGTTGCTGAGGATTATTTGTTTTGTGTTTTTTGATGTTATAAGTTGTATGTGGTCTTCTGGACGCGATTGTAGTAGTTCGTCTATAGTTTCGTTTACTTGTGTTTCATATTGCTGGTGTATTGTTGGGTTCGGTGAGTATGTTTCTTGTAGTGTTGTGGCAAATATATTTGTCTTTTCTCGGACCTTGTAGATTTTTCCGTCTGGTTCGTCTAGTGGTGTGTTGGTTAGTTGATGTATCCTCATGAGTCCTCTGTTAAGTCGGTGTAAGTTTCGAGAACATTGTTAATATGTTCCGTTTACTGTTGCGTATTGTGTTTGTCTAGTAGAGTTTTGAGTGCAGTTTGTGTTGTGTTTAGTTGGGTTTTAATGTCTGGGTCCCTCGTTATCCGCCATCTCTGGATTCAATTTCTTTTTTGTTTGATGATGTCACGAAGGTAGTCAGGAAATCGTGGTCTGTTAGTGTTACGAATTCTTGTCGTAGTGCTGTGATTTAGTGCTTCTTGTAGTGTATTGGTGATGTATTCTGTGACTTCGTCAATTTGTTTTTGTGTATCGACAGTCGAGATCCAGATGTTATTTTGTGTTGTATTTCAACTTCCTCCAATTTGTTGAAGTCGCGGTGTTAGTCGTCTCTTGTGTATATGGCGTTGTGTGAATCCTAGTTATTATTGGTAGATGGTCGGACCTCAAGTCTTCAATGACTTCTGTCCTGAAGTTGTACGGCATATTTTTAACTAGTACGATGTCTAGACTGATGATCTGAATTTAGAGGTATCCTTGTTGGTGTTTCTGGTCCAATGATGTCGAAATCTTTACCCAGTGATTTAGTGAAAAGCATAAGTCAGTCGTGATTGTTTATTCTGGAACCCTATGTAGTGTGTTTGGCGTTTAAGTCGCCCGTGAATATTGTAGCGGTGTCTCCTAGTGTTAGGTTATGAATGTCTTGCGTAGATAGTTGTAACGGGCATTTTTATAGCTTAACATTTTACGCTCCCTTTCTGTTAGCGTACTTAAAAATACATCGTTTCTTTGGGATCGCTGTTTGTATAAAGGAAATACTTCAGAATAATTCAGATTTGTAGGCAATTTAACTCGTGGGTATTACTTTAAAAGTAGATAATTTGAAGATTGATTTTCATTAATAAATAAATTGCAAGGAATGAATTGTAAATTGAATTATTCGTAAATTACTTTCCAACTTATCGAATATGATAAACCGCTGTAATTAATTATTAGATATGATTGCGGCATTCACGTTTTGGATGTTCCTTATGTTATTAGATTTTTTTGATTGGCTCGATTTTTTTTGATTGGCTCGATTTTTTTGAGAGGCTCGATTTTTTGATTGGCTCGATTTTTTTGAGGGGCCTGATTTTTTTGATTTGCTCTTGATTTTCTAAATTTTATTTTATGACCTTGATTTTTTTGGCCTTGACTTTTGTTTTGGTGTATCGGTTCGATTTTCTTTTCTGCCTATATTGACTGGCTCTAATTTTTTTTGTGGTGTACTCTTGAATCTTTTTCCTTCGCTATATAGAAATTCCTTGATTGTAATTTTTTTTTGTGTGTGAATTATCAGAGTTGTGTTTTCGCTGGTAATTTGGTTCTGGAAAACACTGGCGCCCAAGTTCTTTGTACACCACCTTTTTTTTTCTCTTTTCTTCACGTCACTTTCGCTACCTCACTTAAATATAATCCTAATGTCCCCGATCTAGATCTGGTTGTATTATACGACTTTTTTTTTCCTTCTTGATACCACAGTTGAAGCCTTTCGTTACTTTTTCCAGTTTTCCGTTTGTCATTCCCTAGCTTACTTGAGGCTTGACACTTGTGTCTTATGTTGGCTATTGCTGTTGGTTTCCTTCCTCGCTACTTTTCTTTTCTTTTGGTTTTTGCGCGCGCGAAATCAATTTCTTGAGGTTGGAAACTGTGCTGTTTCTTTTCTAAAGAGACATCCGTCCTTTGACGACTTTGGCAGCGTTTATGCCTTTACACCTTGGTCCTCTCCGATTGCTACTGCTTATCTATCTTTCCCTGTGGATTTCTTTACTCTTAGTTTTGTCCGACATTTTGATCCTGAACCTCCGGATCCCAAAGGGCTCCCTACAGCCGATTCTATTTTGACCCCTACGTGTCGCTATCCCTAATGACTTGTAATTTTTTTTTTGGCTTATTGGTCTTGTGTTTTCTCTGATAAGCTTGTGTCCGAAAACATTAGCGCCCATTTCATATTCCTATTCATATTTTTGTAGTTAGCCCATCCCGTGACCTTTTCTTCTGGCTAGTTCGACCATTTGTTCACTATTTGACTATTATAGTTGCTTTCTACATCCATTCCTTGAGATAGGCTTCAGATCTATTTTCTTTGCCTTTAGGTATTTCGACTTGGTCGCTTTTGTAGGTCTGTTAGCCATACTTGGCTTGAGTAATCGTTTCATACGAATCTGTGTTACCTCAGTTGGAAGTATTCTAGATTGTGTACTAGCTTGCCTTTACTCTTTACTCTGTCTTGGTTCTTTCTTTGCTGCACACTTGAGGTTGACAGTTGTGTCGTCTAGTTGGTTTGTTACGAGTTTTCTCCCTCGTTTTTTTTTCTTTCTTTCCTCTTGGTTTCTCCGCGGGAAGCCAAAACTTTTCTTTGAGGTGGAGAACAGAAATGTCCCTTTTGGGGACATCCGCCTTTTGACGTTTTTGTAAGTAGCTAAGACCTTTAATCCTCATTGGGTGTCTACTTGATGCTTTCTTTACCTGTTCTGTCGTTGTTGGATTCGATAGATGACTTTGTCTTCTTTTCGAAAAATGTTCCTTTCTTATACTGGTATTGGTCCTTCGAACCCGATAAAAATATTTTTTTTTTTTTGTTTGGTTTCTTGTCTGGCGTTTTTTTTCTTTCACCCCGACGTCTTTATTTTGCTAGGGGGGAATCTGTAACGGGCATTTTTATAGCTTAACATTTTACGCTCCCTTTCTGTTAGCGTACTTAAAAATACATCGTTTCTTTGGGATCGCTGTTTGTATAAAGGAAATACTTCAGAATAATTCAGATTTGTAGGCAATTTAACTCGTGGGTATTACTTTAAAAGTAGATAATTTGAAGATTGATTTTCATTAATAAATAAATTGCAAGGAATGAATTGTAAATTGGATTATTCGTAAATTACTTTCCAACTTATCGAATATGATAAACCGCTGTAATTAATTATTAGATATGATTGCGGCATTCACGTTTTGGATGTTCCTTATGTTATTAGATTTTTTTGATTGGCTCGATTTTTTTTGATTGGCTCGATTTTTTTGAGAGGCTCGTTTTTTTGATTGGCTCGATTTTTTTGAGGGGCCTGATTTTTTTGATTTGCTCTTGATTTTCTAATTTTTTTTTTTATGACTTTGATTTTTTTGGCCTTGACTTTTGTTTTGGTGTATCGGTTCGATTTTCTTTTCTGCCTATATTGGCTGGCTCTAATTTTTTTTGTGGTGTACTCTTGAATCTTTTTCCTTCGCTATATAGAAATTCCTTGATTGTAATTTTTTTTTGTGTGTGAATTATCAGAGTTGTGTTTTCGCTGGTAATTTGGTTCTGGAAAACACTGGCGCCCAAGTTCTTTGTACACCACCTTTTTTTTTCTCTTTTCTTCACGTCACTTTCGCTACCTCACTTAAATATAATCCTAATGTCCCCGATCTAGATCTGGTTGTATTATACGACTTTTTTTTTCCTTCTTGATACCACAGTTGAAGCCTTTCGTTACTTTTTCCAGTTTTCCGTTTGTCATTCCCTAGCTTACTTGAGGCTTGACACTTGTGTCTTATGTTGGCTATTGCTGTTGGTTTCCTTCCTCGCTACTTTTCTTTTCTTTTGGTTTTTGCGCGCGCGAAATCAATTTCTTGAGGTTGGAAACTGTGCTGTTTCTTTTCTAAAGAGACATCCGTCCTTTGACGACTTTGGCAGCGTTTATGCCTTTACACCTTGGTCCTCTCCGATTGTTACTGCTTATCTATCTTTCCCTGTGGATTTCTTTACTCTTAGTTTTGTCCGACATTTTGATCCTGAACCTCCGGATCCCAAAGGGCTCCCTACAGCCGATTCTATTTTGACCCCTACGTGTCGCTATCCCTAATGACTTGTAATTTTTTTTTTGGCTTATTGGTCTTGTGTTTTCTCTGATAAGCTTGTGTCCGAAAACATTAGCGCCCATTTCATATTCCTATTCATATTTTTGTAGTTAGCCCATCCCGTGACCTTTTCTTCTGGCTAGTTCGACCATTTGTTCACTATTTGACTATTATAGTTGCTTTCTACATCCATTCCTTGAGATAGGCTTCAGATCTATTTTCTTTGCCTTTAGGTATTTCGACTTGGTCGCTTTTGTAGGTCTGTTAGCCATACTTGGCTTGAGTAATCGTTTCATACGAATCTGTGTTACCTCAGTTGGAAGTATTCTAGATTGTGTACTAGCTTGCCTTTACTCTTTACTCTGTCTTGGTTCTTTCTTTGCTGCACACTTGAGGTTGACAGTTGTGTCGTCTAGTTGGTTTGTTACGAGTTTTCTCCCTCGTTTTTTTTTCTTTCTTTCCTCTTGGTTTCTCCGCGGGAAGCCAAAACTTTTCTTTGAGGTGGAGAACAGAAATGTCCCTTTTGGGGACATCCGCCTTTTGACGTTTTTGTAAGTAGCTAAGACCTTTAATCCTCATTGGGTGTCTACTTGATGCTTTCTTTACCTGTTCTGTCGTTGTTGGATTCGATAGATGACTTTGTCTTCTTTTCGAAAAATGTTCCTTTCTTATACTGGTATTGGTCCTTCGAACCCGATAAAAATATTTTTTTTTGTTTTTGTTTGGTTTCTTGTCTGGCGTTTTTTTTCTTTCACCCCGACGTCTTTATTTTGCTAGGGGGGAATCTGTAACGGGCATTTTTATAGCTTAACATTTTACGCTCCCTTTCTGTTAGCGTACTTAAAAATACATCGTTTCTTTGGGATCGCTGTTTGTATAAAGGAAATACTTCAGAATAATTCAGATTTGTAGGCAATTTAACTCGTGGGTATTACTTTAAAAGTAGATAATTTGAAGATTGATTTTCATTAATAAATAAATTGCAAGGAATGAATTGTAAATTGGATTATTCGTAAATTACTTTCCAACTTATCGAATATGATAAACCGCTGTAATTAATTATTAGACAAGAGTTTATGGTAACAACGGGTTTATATAAACAGATTGCAGTGTAGTTCTGATGGCGTTTGAAGGAAATATGCTTTATATGTAACGTGTTTGATTGACCACAAGCGCGGCTTTAAGGTCATTGACTGACGGTTTTAGTGATACGCGTAGCTTTACTAATTGTTTTTGTTGCTTTTCTGTTGGAAATAAAAGTAGTAGAACTTGACGTGTGTTTTACGGAACATTGACTTAGTGATGCGCGTTGCTTTACTAATTGTGTTTTTTTGTTGATTTATCTTTTTATATTTGAACTGTGTGTGCGATCTAGTCTTCGTGGTACCTTTTTTTTATCAGAGTAGTGCATACTTTGGATTAGCCAAATACAGTTTCAAGCTTGAGTGTTTCTAAAAACAAAAAAATGATAATACAGTTGTGATACTGTAGTTTTTGAATTTTCTAACCCCAAAGAATCTAAAATAGATCATTGTTTGCGCAAATTTCGTTATTCAAAAGCATTAGATTTTTCTTTGTTACCATAGGTAGCAAATAAAACACCTCACGTTACTGTTAGTTTAATGCATTACATCGTGCCTTGAAAGCCCGTGATTCTAAATTTTTATTACCATTTTTTCTCGATTTGTGTTACAAAATATTTCGACATTATTGTCTCAGGAAATAGAATTAACAATAAATTTATCAATGCAACATAGTTCCATCAGCCTGATAATGTCTGCGGCTAACACCAGTGAAATACGTAGGTGTGATTAGTGTAAAGTGTAAGAAATTCCATCAACACCCTCACAGTCAAGAGTGAAGTGCATCGTTAGTGCAGGACATCGTGAATCCCACATTTCAATTGCAAGGAAGCGTTACTGAAGGACTTTATGTAAGTTGAACTATTTTCTACTTGACATGACTTTAAATATCTATCCGTTGTTTTGCAATATCTTTGTCGTTCTGATACCTTTTACAATAGAAATGCATGCTACTAAGAAAAAAAAAGAAAGAAAAACAAAATCAATACTACTGGATTACTCATATCAATTGTGTCTTATCTATTTATCTTTTGTTAACATTTTGTCTGATTTATGTTTAATTGGTGTGTGAGGAAACGTTTCTGCTACTCCCCAATATTACCTCACTTTGTGATAAAAATTTTTGTAATGCTTTTATCGTGATTATATTATATAGTTTATCTAAACAGTTTTATTTACATTCTACAAAGTACTGAATAACTTAGACTTTTCATTGCTGCTATGCTTATTTTCTTTTTTTTTTAGGTTTGCTTAACTAATTTTCTTGCAGGTATTGTCACTAACTTCTTACCGCCGCATACATCATATGTCAGTCTGCTTTCTACAACCCCCCCTAATCTCCGATTGAGCCCGGTCATTTCTTTGATTTTCTTTGGGTTACGCACGGCTACGAGCCAACGTAGCATAAATTTGGCGCCCAACGTAGCTGCCACAAATTAACGTAACATAGTGCTCTGTTTAGACTCGGTCCTTCGTCTGCGTTGATTTCCACGCCTGCCGCATCTAGCTGCGTTTGCGCAAGGTATAGTGTGTGATGTGTAATTCGTCTGTGAACTAGTACGGCTATCCCTCCGCTTGATACGTGTCCTAGTTCGATAATATTGTCTTTTCTGTAAGTTGTGTAGTTGGTAATTTTATGCGTAGTTGTGATTTAATTTCGTTTCCCGAGTAGTGCAATGTCGATGTCGAATTCGGCGAGAAAGTGTCGTAGTTCAGTTAGTTTGTTTTTGATTTCGCTGGCGTTCCAAGAGAGTAGTCGCAGTTGTGGTCGTGTTCGATGCTTATACATTAAGCGTAATTAAGATGTCGCACAGTGTCTTCAGGAGAAGAGGTATAACAGGTTCCCCAGCCATGTAGGTCGATACAAGTCTTGGTGTCCATTATAGTGCTTTGTTTAGTAGTCTGTTGATGCTGCTTTCTTGGTTAGTGTTTGTAGGGAGCGTGACTACTTCAGGTGCTGAAGCTGTTGGAGTAGTCCTTTCGGTGATGTGTGGTTTTGTTGCAGGGGAAGTGGTGGTAGTCGGTGTCGTCTTTTTTGTCGACTTGTTTTTTCTCGTTTTTCGGGAGCGGAGTCCATGGTTACGTAGGTGGACTGCCGGTTTCTGGTGGATAGTGCGCACTGGAAGTAGTTGCAGTAACCGTTTTTGTCGGTGCTTCCTATGGGTCTTGCGTGAACGTATTTTCTTGTTACGGTCGACTCTAGTCCAGCCTTCCTCTTCGTCTGTGTCGGAGGTGTCGGATCTGTTTTGTGCCAGTATGGGTGCTGGTGGTTGGTGTATCTTCTTTTTCTGTTCCAGTAATTGTTGGTAGGTTGGACAGTTTCTGTAATTTGCGGGGTGCGGTTCTCTACAGTTTGCACATATCGATATCGTTTCGCGTTTCTTAATGCTTTCAGAGGCGTGATGTTCTTTAGTGCACTTAATGCATTGCGGTCTGTATCTTGAATGTCCGTAGCGTTGGCATGCGAAGCATTGAAGTATCTCCACTCTCGATTGGAAGGCAGCAACCCCAACACCGTGACGGTACAGGATCACGTATATCGTAGATGGTGTGTGATATCGGTTCGTTCTTTAGTATTACTAGGAATGTGTTGCTGTATTGCTTGTCCTTCGATTGTGATTTTGTCACATGTTCTATCTTGTAGTTCTTGTCTAGTAGTTCGTTAGTGACGTCTCTGGTGTGATGTTTGCGGCCAGTCCTCTGATTACAACCTTCAGTTGTCTTTCCAATTTAAGTCCGTAGGTGCGAAATTCTATTGCATGTCTTTACAGGTAATCCTGAACGAATCTGAACTCGTCTGCGTAGGCTGCATGTATTCGTGCACCTAGTCCTGATGCTCGAATGTTAATGTCTTTTTTCATTATACGTTCCATCTCCTTGGCATGTCTGATAAAATCCGGAAATGTCGATATGAAAATGGGTTGGATTCTGTTGCTCATTTTAGTCTTGTTTGTGTTTGTAGGATTTCTAGTCGTAGGTCTTGCAGTGCTTGTGGATGGTGAAGTGGAAATCGCTGTGGCGTAGAATAGTGATTTCTTCATCGGCTCGGCGGATGTTTCTTCAGGCACGACTGTAGTTGGTTTTTCGGTAGAGTGGTCTGTTGTCTTTCGTAATCGTTTTGTTTCTGTTTCTGTGTCGGAGTGCTGGTCTTCTCGTAGTCTACGTGCATTGGTCGATTCCGCGACTATGTAAGTGTCGCTAAACGTCACCAAAGCACGCTTCGGGTTCGTCGTATCCATTGCCCTAAGAACAACAATGTTTAATTCTTATAAGTGCTTAATTCTTATAAATTTTGTACTAAAAAGTAAAATAATTCGCCTTAGCCTATGCTAAGTTGTAATTTGAGGAAAGCTCGTAGATCGATGCGTTCTGTTCAAATTACAGCAGGCAAATCCTCTTTCCTTGGCATTTGGCACATGCTACACAACATTTGATTTTCCAATGCTCTACCCGGAGGTACTGCATTAGCCAGGAAGCGAGTTTTTTTTACCTAAAAAATTTGGAATTTTGCCGAACCCTCGCGGTTTCGAGCAAGGTAGGGATCTTTAACGTGCATGATACCACTCACACACGAGACCTCCATTTTACCTCTCATCCGAACGAGGGCATATTTTTGTGAAAAATGCTCGCGTAACATTTTTCAAGTGGACCGTGTCGAGCTTTGAACCCGGGACCTTGGGCGTAGTAGTCACACACACATATTAACTACGCCACGGAGCCGCCTAGAGATTTATTACCAATTCAAATAACAATTATTTTTTGATCATGTTGGATGTACAAGCACTAGGGCACCGCCTTGTAGTGTCTTTACGTCGCATGCCGTGACTATATCTTATAGCTAAATACTTAAATATATAACAATAGACCCAGAATTTGTTCCCGTACATTAGCTGAGATATTATTAGTAATCTCTACGTGGCACCCATTCCAAGTTAGATACCATGCTTCAGAATGAGTTGTAGTTTTCTAGCTGTTTTCGCAGCTACTGCTTCGAGGTGTCTGAGGTGGGCTCGAACTTCAATTTGGAATCAAATTTTACTTTTCGGTGAATTACCGAATTCCTTAATCGAATTCTTATATTCTACATCGTTGTGATGTGTTACAAACCCCAAACCCTAACTTAGTAAATTTTATAATTCAAGCATGCAAATTTTCATATCAAAACTATAACCTCCTGCAGAAGAGTCGATTTCTAAGGTTTTCGTGGTTCGATTCTCAGCAGATTTATGACGTTGTGCTTGCCGGGTAGTAACGGTAGTGCCCTAGAGGAGAAGGCAAGGGAGGTTGGAGAGATACACAAGCACTACATAACAACACGCGATAGCACATCCTGAAAACGCAGTTGCTTACCCGAACACCGGTACTGAAGTGATCAATTTAAGTTCATGTAACTTATCTCTATCGCTTCAACAATTGTTCGTTTTTCTGCAGGATTGAGTTATTCAAATTGGCTGATGTCCTACAACTAATTGGAATAGAGAACTTTGACACTTCAATAATGCGTATACACAGTACATTTCTCAAGAGCAATAAAAAATCTCGAGAGTACCTTGACAAACTTATACATATAAAAATCATAATAATTCTACAATGCAGCTAATAATTTATAAAATAGACAGGACGAGATATAGGAATCAAACGGAGTAACTTTGCTTATATAAAAATAATAGATTTATTGAATATAAGAAAAAGAAACTGGTTATCCCATAATTAAGAAAGGCCTGTTATGTGTTAATTCTCTAACACCTAACAGATGATGTCTGCTGGTCTTTATTATTAAACTAGACTCCATCTGTATTGATTGCGTTCAGTTTAATCTTCCACTCTTCGCAGTAGTCGTCGATTTTTTAAGAGCATTCTCAACTTTTTCCTAGCATATTTTGCAGAAAAAGATTTAAATACTAAAACCAATTTGTCGTCTGCGAATTTCAGAATCTAAATATTCTTGCCGTCTTTGGAAGTTGGAATGTCTGACACGTTTGAAGAGGTCTGGAAAGACTGCTGATCGCTGCAATAGACCTTATTCTCTGTTACTGGATTTTAAAGGGGTTAGGTATCAATTTATGTAGAAAGTTTGCCTTTTTACGAGGTATCAGGTAATTTTAGCAATTTCTACTGAAAATTTGTGGTTAATCATTTTGAAAATCGGGTCGTCTAGCTAAAATCGGTCGTATGCCTTTTTTGCATCCAGTAATGCTATATATGTAAGTTCAGGATTTATAGCGATTATTGCGTCTCTGACTAATGGTTCCAGATTTGCTGCTTGTTAAGTAGTATATAGTTTGTGGCGTTAACCGAACTGGTATGGTCGAAAGATTTTGTTCTTCTCAGTATGATCATGCGGGTCTTTTTGGTCAGAATGTCTAAAATTTCGGAATAACCATCGATCACATTTAGTGAGCGTCTGTTCTTGGACACAAAAAAGTCCTTGTTCTTATTTTTGGGCTAGTAGCGATGATGGCCTCTTTCATCTCAGGATTGATGAAAAAGTTATGTAATATTCTGACGCACATCCAATTTCTTTTGTTACTTAATTTCATATTTAAATTAAGCTTCTTTTTTCTGAACAATTAGATGACCTCCTGTGGTAAATTGTGGAAGGCGGCTCCGTGGCGTAGTGGTATGTGTGTGACTATTACGCCCAAGGTCCCGGGTTCGAATCCTTAAAGATCCCTACCTTGCTTGGAACAGCAAAGGTTCGGCAAATTTCCAAATTTACTAGGTAAAAAAACTCGCTTCCTGGCCAATATAGTACCTTCGGGTGGAGCATTGGAAAATCACATGTAACGTAAATTGTGGAATTGGCTGATAACGGCTGTTAACCGATGTTCGTTGGTCAATAAGAAAGGATTGTTTGTCCTAAGTGGGAGTTGTAAATCATTCCCGATAAGTTCTTGTTAGTGAACTGAACACTTTTTACCGGTACCTTGCCGTATGAAAGTGTGCAGAAGTAAACCTTTTTCTGTTTGCCTTGTTCCTGTTTAATTGCTTGTACTTGGGTCTTGTCGGCGACGGAATTGGCTAGGCACGGACCACCGCACTCCTTTACGACGAAGATGTTGGAATGTTTGTGAGTAACCATTCAATTGTCTTTGAATATATTTTTTAAATATTATAATGTATGGTATCTTACTTATCAGTTCTTGATTGTCAGATTCTGGGATAAGTTTCATCGTTTGGTATTACATTGGTTAGTTACTATAAATTCAGAAGAGTTACACCTGTAGCGGTTGTTAACATAGCTGAAATTAGCTGAATTACAATACAACAAGGCAAGAAAAGTCAATCTGTCGAATGGAATTTAGAAGCTCGGCAGGCTTTTAAACAAATCAAAACGTAAATCACCTCTGCATCTATCTTAATTGTGCCCAATTTTGACGAAAAATTCTATATTCAAACCGATGCCTCACTTACTGGTCTAGGTGCAATGTTGTTCCAAGTAAAGAACGGACTAGAACACCTCATCGCTTATGCTAGTCGTGATTTAACTTCTGCTGAACAAAAATATTCAGCTACCGAACGTGAATTACTAGAGGTTATCGTTGGCATTGAAAAATTCAGAGGATATGTTGAAAATACACATGGTTAAATGACTTAAAACAACCCGCAGGTCGATTGGCAAGATGAAATTTACGTATCTCTCAATTTACTTTTGATGTTCAACATAGACCTGGCAAATTAAATATCGTACCTGATGCCTTATCTCGTGATGTCGCTTCTCTTAATCTCCCAGATCTAATTCCTGATGCCTGGTATCTCGATATAATAAAGAAAGTTTCTGAAAACCCCGATAAATTTTCCACCTTTCGTGTGATGAATAATAGATTATATAAATTTGTATCTTCCTTTTCTCACAAAATCTCTAACATCCCTGAATGGAATCTTGTAGTTTCTACTGCTAACCGCAGTGAAGTTCCCTAATTGTGTAACGACGACCCTACAGCTGCTCACCTTGGTGTTACAAAAACCTTAGCTAAAATATCTGAATTATATTACTGGCCTAAATTAAAACAATCTATCTGCCGCTATATTAGAAACTGTAAAATTTGCGGTGCTCAGAAGAGTTCTCAAGAAGCTCGTTCTGGTTTAATGTGTAACTTTAAACGTGTATCTTATCCCTTTCAATTAATAGCGCTTGACTTATTAGGACCTCTTCCTCGATCAAAAAAAGGTAACCAATATCTTTTAGTCGTCACCGACTGGTTTTCTAAATTCGTTATTGTACAACCTTTAACTAAAGCCACATATTCCGTTATAATTAAATTTTTACAATAAAATATATTCTTATCTTTGGTGCCCCTCAAATTATTCTCTGTGATAATGGGGCGTCATTGTTATACTTTGGGCATTTGTTATACTAGGCAATTGTTATACTCGCGATAACTCTACGTCATTGACATAATTTAGCGCATAATTACGCGGCAAATTTACCCGCCGTATTGTAACTTATACCGACCACGCTTTAAGAGTGATGCAACCGCTTTTTAAGTCAATTTGCAAGCACAATTTCAATGAAAGCAAATTACTTACGTGGTGGCATCTTGGAAATTCATCTTAGGGTCCCACGATGATTTGCAGGATGGGGTTCAATCACGCCACGTTGACTCAAATTTCCATCCGTCCTTCCCTTTACTGCTGTACTCGTAGGGGAATGACAGGAATTAAAGTACCAGGTACAACAAAAAACAAAAGTAAAAGAAACCTACATACCTAAAAAGGAAAGACACCACGCCAAGATAGTTGTTGTTTCGTCGAGGGCTCGTAGCTTAATGACGTCTTTTCACATCACGCGCGCACTTCGCCTCATTTTTGCGCAGACGTGACTGTCAGGGACGACGGAAATTGGTGTATTCATTTAAAAATACGCGGCAATTTATTTACAAAGTAAATCTAAACATGATGCATGCCAGTTGGCATGTAACAATTTTTCTGAAATCGATCAAGAATGTTTACTTTTTCAGCACAAAATCAAGTGTCAAAGTACACTATTCCAGTATACGTTAAAAAACGGTACGGGAAAATACTTTCCCGGCTTAGTTACGCGTATAGTAAAACAAGTATGATTTATTTACATTTACAGTAATGCTACAATTTGTACAACTATGAAATAGTGGCTGAACTTTTTCAAAAAAGTTGGAGGCACTACTGCTGTCTATTAGTAACTGTTCTGCCCAATTGTCGGTGTACGTTTATTTAAATATTTTATTTGCTGTCTACTTTATGTGCATAAGATTCATCTATAAATCATTCAGCAACGTTTGAGGATTTCCATGCTCCATGCCGCTTTAATACAAATAAATTTGCTCCAGCATTAATCAAAATTGTGGCAGAGGATCTACGAAATCAGTGCCCTGTATTTATTAGCATTGGGTAAATTTAAAAAGTGTGTTACAATTTGAGGCATTTTTCCAAACTGATGTATTTATACCCATTACTTGCTTGCAACGGTTACCTTTTAAATATTCAAAAAAAAGCGACAATTTTTAAAGTTCTGTGGATGAAATGCAATATATTTCCGATACAAATGCATATAAGTTTCGTTTACCGCAAAGATTTTGGTTTTTTTGTTCTAATATCTGGTATTCTAATCAGAATCTTGGACCGGAAACCTTCTATGTCAGTCGAATTTAATTGGTACAACTCTTCAGGATGACGTGCATCGGTAGCACTAAATATTAGGGCGACCTAGAAAATTGTAACAATTTTTATGTAAAAATTGCTGGTTGAAACAAATTAGAAAAAATTGAAAAAATCCGTCCAGACCACTTATTTATATAATTAGGTCGATCCTCAAGTTTTAAAAAATCGTTGATCCCATATGGAAACAAAATTCAATCACAGGGTTAAGTTCAACACCACGCATTTACAGTTTTGCAGAATACAATCCTGCTGTTATGAAGTCTGGTTTGTAAAGTCAGAAATAATAACTTAATCTTTCAAAATCCATGGTAAACACTTTATGGTTCAGGTAATACCTCACAGTTTTCAACTTGTTTCGTGCACACGGCACGTAGGCGTGGCAAGTTTTGTTCTGATAAGACTTCCCCCGCTTGAACTGTCCTGGGAAGTAATTTTCTTAATCTGCTCATTTCCACTACATCTTCGAGACAAGCGGGCTGGAAAGTCGTTGATGGTGAGATTGCTGTTCAAAAACGTTAGTTCCTTAATAGATTTGTACTGCATCGCAAACCCCCCGTAGGGGTCGACGCCTTGTGATCATACCGCCGAGATCTGTGTCAGACTAACTTGAAGCCCGCGACCAACCACTAGTGGTTAAGAGTGAATGACTTTTTGTTGGACCCCAAAAGAGTCTATATATTATTTTGGCAACTCCACTTTCCACTAGTGCTAAGTCCCGAACCACCAAGTAGTAGTCGTAAGACTCGGCATCTCATCGCTAAAAGTCGTAACCTAGTACTAGCAAGCACATTTTCTAATTCAAGCATCTGATTCTTTAGAAATAATTATTTTGAAGCGATGTATTTGCTTACGTGTTAAAAAAGCTAGGATTCCACGAAATTTTCCGATCTGAAAAGCTGAGCGAGCCATGCCACAAAACCTACACAGGGTCGGTTAGCCTCGCTGCGAGAGAAAAGGAAGATCGAGTTGGTCTCTAAAAAATATCTAAAATATAGAAAGAAACACTATTGACATCCTATAACCTGAATTAGTATCCGTTTGAAGGCGGGTATTATACTTTTTTTGAAAACATTTATTGAAATTTGTGTAATTAATTCGAGAAATGTTAAAAGCATGTTACAAAGACCGGTGTAGGTGAACGAGTAAGTACCATAAAAATATCTGTTGACACTTATTTTACAAACTTATAAAATTAAACCTTATAAAATGGCTAAATTATATTTTTAGTACTATATCTTTATTAAGATTCTAAAAATAAACTTCATTTATATACGCGCTCCATTTTTGATAAAAACATTAAAAAACTTAATTCAACGTTACTTTACGAATACGGTCGAGCAATTACAATTGAACGTGATTTAGTCAGAAAATGATATATTTCTTGTGTGGCATTTTCAAATGCAAGTATACAATCAACGGCATTCCAATAAAATCAGCTCGGTGTCGCAGAGTTAAGAGCTCCGTCTTCCATTAGAAACGTCAGTGGTTTGATGCCCAATAAAGTTTACTTTTTTTTTTAATTTGTGTTGGATTTTAAAACATCATAAAGCATCTAATACGCGTAAAAATGCCAAAAAAAAAAATTATAACCGCTATACAACGGTCTACAATATGTTAACCATTCCTTATTTTTATTTAAAAAGACATTTACAAAATTTACAACGTATACATTTTCAGCAAGTCTATTTTTAATTTGTTCTATTTATTTTGTTTTAACGAGCAAGACTAATACACTGTAAGAGAGAGGCAGCATGATGTGGCTTCATAAAAGTTAGACGCAAAAGGTAAAACTAAGCGTTTACCTACATCAATTAAAAGTCCTTATAAAATATCTAATACGTGCAAGAAGTCTCACTCAGAACTCAATAACCGACTAAAATAACGTTTACGTGCAGGTATTATACCCAATCTACTCTCCGAAGTCGTTTTCAGAAGGTCTACCACGGCTAAGTGATCTTGATCCGATCAACTCCTCGAAGTCTTCTTTAAGAAAGTCCACTAGGGCGAAGTGATATTGTTCCGATCAACCACCAAAAGTCGTTTCAACAAGTCTACTAAGGCGAAGTGATCTTGATCCGGTCAACTCCTCGAAGGTTTTTTAAGAAGTCTGCTAGGGCAAAGTGACCTTGATCCTATCAACTCTTCGAAGTCGTTTCAACAATATCTACTATGGCAAAGTGATCTTAATCCGATCTACTCTCCGAGGTCGTTTTAACAAGGTCTACTACTGTGAAGTGACCTTGATCCGATTTACTCTCCAAAGTCGTTTTAACAAAGTCAAGTACGGTGAATTAATCTTGATCCGATCTACTGTCAGAAGTCGTTTCAACAAAGTCTACTACGACGAAGTAATCTTAATCCGATCACCTCCTCAAAGTCTTCTTTATTAAAGTCTTCTTTATAAAAGTCTAATAGGGCAAAGTGGTCTTGGAACGATTAACTCTCAGAATTCGTTTCAACAAGGTCTACTAAGGCAAAGTGATCTTGATCCGGTCAACTCTTCGAAGTCTTTTTTAACAAAGTCTGCTAGGGCGAATGGACATAGATCCTATCAACTCTTCGAAGTCGTTTCAACCAAGTCTACTTCGGTTAAGTAACCTTAATCCCATCTATTCTCCGACGCCGTTTCAACAACGTCTACTAGGGTGAATTGACCTTGATCAGATCTACTCTCCAAAGTCATTTCAGAAAAGTTTACTACGGCGAAGCAACCTTGATCCGATCTACTCCCCGAAGTCGTTTCAACAAAGTCTACTAGGGCGAAGTGACCTTGATCCAATCTACTCTCCTAAGTCGTTTCAACAAAATCTACTGCGACGAAGTGATTTTGATCCGATCTACTCCTCGAAGTCGTTTTAACAAAGTCCACTAGGTCGGAGTGATTTTGGTTCGATCAACTTGTCGAAGTCGTTTTAATTATGTCTACTACGGTGAAGTGGTTTTGATCGGATCAACTCATAGAGGTGGTTTCGACGAATTCTACTAGGGCGAAGTGGTCTTGACGCGACCAACTTTTCGGAATTGTTTCAACAGTCTACTACGTCAAAGTGGTCTAGATGCGACCAACTCAGTAAGGTGGTTCCTTTGAAAGGTTATATGGGGTCTTGGGCGGAATGAAATTTTGGCGTCCAACGTAGTCCCGAAGGGACTACAAGCCGCTTTTAGTAAGGCTTTAAATTAAAGTATGTATGTGATTATTAGATTTGATGCTCATCGAAGTCTTAAGAGACAAAAATGTTCTATAAATAATAATTTTGTTTCATATCACCAAACTGTGAATTGATTTAATTTTTTGAATAAAAATTATTTGTTATACAATAGATATTTTCTGATTCTAAAAGGCTTAATTTTCTAAGTAAAGTAAATTAAAAGCTTCAAAAAATTCATTCCAATAGGGTTTCTGTATCTACCCTAAAACACCCTTTTTAATATTTGCTACATACACTGACGTCCAACTTCACTTTATTTAATTTTCCGTTTAACGAAATATATTTCCACCCTGCCCTTTCTCATGATCTTCCAGGGGAAATAGCCAAGCTAACGGCAGACGCGGAAAATTTTTATAATTTCTCCTTCTCATGATTTAATTCCCCTACATTGACGCCCTACGTCATAAGGTTAAAAATTAATTCATGACATTTTAATTTTATTTAACTTTTAATACTTAATTCGTTCATTAGCGCGTACAACGTGGGGCTCGAAATGTGTAAAAGCTTTGGCTAGCTATAAAAGTTAATTCCGCTACAAGATACAGACTACATAAATATCTGGTTATTTTAAAAGGACCCAATTCGTAGCGTACCTTATTCATTAACTATATGTCATCCGGTGCTTCACTAACAAAAGTTTCACTTTGTTCCCTGGACAGAATCTTAAATTTCGTAAGTTTGTAGCCATCACATTGACGTCTCAAAAATGCATGTAATTTTCAATACTTGAATGGATCAATGTCCTCGTTAGTGGTAAGGGTTGCTTTAGCATAGAATAATTTGACCACAGCTTGGAAGCCCTAAACTTGGTAGATAATTTGGAAAAGTATACAAGCACTATATTTTCCGATCGTAATCTTGTATGGTTTTGGTCGCAAAAATCAATAAAACGTTTGTAAGCTAACTCATACTTTTATTTAGATTTACTGGGAAATAAGTAAAATACCACATTTTTAGCAGCGTCTACCAAGACTGGAGGTGTCCCAAGCACGTCGGCATCTTCATCACTGTCTATTTTACTTTTCATTAATTTTATGATAGCAGCACTTGCACGAAATACTAATGTCGACTTTTATCACAATGAATTAACTGCATTTGTTTGTTTTGATTGTCATGGAAACGATTTCATAAGCAATTATATTTGAATGCATGTACTGCATCCTTTCATAAACTGATGCACCAATAATTCTTAAATTTTCAAAAATATTGAATGCGATTTCAGCAAAAATAGTTTTTGCACCTCGTAGTAAAAGCACATTTTCGGACTTAGAATGCTTGTTGGTCTCGGCTAGAGCCTCGGCCAACAATTTGCATTATCGTCCGGGAATGTATTGCTTTTACTATTAGATACACCATATAATGTTATAGTAGTGTATTGCGTGCTCGTCTAGATGGGGCAATATATTACAAACTACTTATTTACATAAACATGCAAATTAAATGTAATTCTACTTATCTCCTACCATCTAAATATTTAACTACAAAGATGAAGCGAGTTATTAAATTTTTTGAATTACTGCTCTTGGCACAGCTAGATTAGCAATAATCATTGTATGTTCGCATAATACAGTACGTAGGATAATTAATCCATATCTTTGAAGCGAAGATCGCTGCTACCTAAAAGGTTTAACAGGAACACATAAAATATGGAAAAGATTAAGATAGGAAATCGATAGATAAACTTCACTACTTTAATTTATAAAGCACTACTTTCACAGGAAGTCAAGATAAGGTAGTTACGTTAAGAATGAATGGTGGTTGCCGTTTGCTTGTACGTGTTCCGTTCTCATTGGTCGAGGACACGACGCATTTCATTTTAAACCGTGGGTAATTATATCAAAGAATTTTTTCCACTAAATACATAATAATAAAAATCATTTCTAAAAGCCATGAAGATAATTCACACATTTTGTATTGAGTAAAATAAAGACAAAAATTCGACAAGGCGTCTTCTTACAACACACATCGTGACGAACTTTTATTCCATCAGTTTGAAAGTGAAAACTACTCACTGTAACTATCTCCAAAATTGATTGAGCTTAAAGCATTAATATTATAAAGGTCTATTCCAACTGATGATGTTAGCTTAGTGGATAAAATGTGTATTGTTTTGAAATGTTTATGAAGTACTATCGGATGTTTTGTTAATTTTGCCGGACGCCTCCAAAGGTTTATCAGAAACTTACTTCGGAAAGTATTTCAGAACAACGTTTGAATTTGACCTTTTAATTAAATGAAAAGTATTTCATGCTTTGGACTAGTACTAAAATGTAGAAACCTATTATACACAACTTTGGATCTTATGAAAAAGCTTTTACAAAACGCACGTTAATATTCAATAAAACAATTGCACTAGAAGCTTAGTTGAAAATAACTTTTACCTCCTGAAAATTCTTCTAATATTGGGTTCTATTTTTTTAGTGCCACTGCTCTAATATAATTGTTTCAACTAAAGAATACAACGGGCGAGAATTGCATACTGCTATTGCGAAAACAAGGTTAATAGATTGGAAACAACCTTGGATGATCTACCCAATTATGTCGAGACTATATCCGATTGTGATAGATGCGTTAAAGAAAACTCCATTTGAGAATGCCCTTTCTGAGTGTTATGGTATATATCATATGCCTCGAGAAAAAGCAAAACACCTGACCATTAGGTGAGTAAACGCCTATATTAAATGTGAAACGGATTGTGTGTTCAAATCATTTTTTGTGGACCACTTATTAGCTAAAGCCTTTTAATATTCTATCTTTGCTATAGGCCCTTCAAAAATAACCAATGGTCCTTCTTGAATACTTATGGTACATTTAATACTATATTTGGACAATCTAGCCGGATGCTACGAAACGGAAATGGATGAATATCGATAAAAATATACTTTTATGAGATTTGAACGTAGATAAAGAGATAATAATTCAAAAATTAAAATTTAACTTTTGTTAAATTAAGACACTCGATCAAAAGTACTAACTATTAATTTATGGGAGCTTTTAGAGATTTTCTCGATTAGTTGTATACAGGGTGAATGGTATCGTTCGTGCAAAAATGAACTGGGAGATAGTACACTTAATTTGCAACAAAAATTGTTAATATGACCCCTGTCCTATCTCGATTGGTTTAGGAGATACGGTTTTTTTAGTCTGTTTCTTAGTAACGCGACTTCTTGCAGTAAAAATTAAATTTCTCGGCTTCTGCTGCAAATAACTAGATAAACAATCCGATTTTCATAAACTACATTAAATTTCCTATAAAAAACAACTATTTCGATTTTTTTAATTTTGAAAGAAACATTTATTATAAAGCATTAAAAGGTAAAAAATTACAAAGGAAATTTTTTTAACAAAGTTTAAAGTAATATTACAGCGAAATTATTTTCTCTACAAATGAGCAAATGTCACAAAAACAACCTCACCTCATAAGGTTTCCAGCTGTGCGAAACACTTTCTATTTGATTTTTAATTTATTAAATTATTGCCTTCGTAATGCCGGAAAAACCTTGTTCGATTATAAGATAATCAGGGCAGTGCAAATTGAAAACAAAAATGTACAGTAATTTTAAGAACACAGATACGTTCATAGCATGTAGTTGTCACATTGACAGTGTGAAGCATTGTCACTAATTAGACAGTTGTATTCGTATAAATTTTTGATATCTAAGATGCCTGCTCGTTATAGAAATAGAGAATATGCAGATATGCATTTCATTTATGGTTTTTGTAATTGTAATGCTACAAGAGCACGGGAGGAATATCAACGTCGGTTCCCAAATCGTCCGATTCCCAGTCGCAACGTGTTTGCAAGAACGCACCAATCCCGGAGGAGCATTTCAAGTACCTAATGAAAGGGGGCAAGATCTGGACGTAGAAATTGACGAGTTTGTCTTGGATCGAGTGGAACAAGACCCTACAACTTCTACATGTCAAATTGCAAGAGAGGTTGTAGTTTAGCAATGGAAAGTAGTAGATGTTCTGCACAAGAATAATATTTGTCCTTTTCACTTTACACCTGTTCAAGCTCTGGAAGGCGGAGGCGAAGATTTCCAACGAAGGTTGATGTTCTACCGTTGGTTATTAGCACGGGATATTGAGGAGCGCCATTTCTTTCGAAAAATACTGTGGTCTGATGAGTCCCTCTTTACGCACGCTGGCGTTCTAAATCTCTACAATTACCACTATTATGCCGATGAAAACCCTCATGCAATAAGACAGAAATCGTTCCAACGCAGATTTAGCCTAAATATGTGGGCGGCTGTGATAGGAAACACCCTTATTGGCCCCTATATTTTCGAAAGCAACCTCAATGGTAAAGTGTATTTAAACTTACTTAAAAATCAACTACCCCTATTGTTTGAAGATGTCCCTTTAGAAGTTCGTAGAGATATTATTTTTGAACATGACGGGGTTCCTCCTCATTACACACGTGGTGTCCGCCAGTTTTTAAATGAACAGTACGCAAGGTGGATTGGTAGAGGAGGACCGATTCCGTGGCCAGCAAGTTCGCCTGACTTGAATCCCATGGATTACTTTGTATGGGACTTTTTAAAAGAATACGTATACAGCACGGAGGTAGTCAGTTTGGAAAATTTGAGACAAAGGCTCAAAAATGGATGTCAACTCTTACGAGAGAAGCTATCTATGAGCGTGACCGTGGTAGGTATGCGGAAAAGAGCACGAACTTGTATCAGGTGCGGTGGTCAGCATTTTGAACAATACTAATAAAATTTAATTTATCAAATTATTGCCTCCGTAATACCGGAAAAACGTTGATAAATTAAAAATCAAATAGAAAGTGTTTCGCACTGCTGGAAACCTTATGAAGAGAGGTTGTTTTGTGGCATTTGCTCATGTGTAGAGGAAATAATTTTGCTGTAATATTACTTTAAACTTTGTTAAAAAATTTCCTTTGGAATTTTTTACTTTTTAATGCTTTATAATAAATGTTTCTTTTAAAATTAAAAAAATCGAAATAGTTGTTTTTTATAGGAAATTTAATGTAGTTTATGAAAATCGGATTGTTTATGTAGTTATTTGCAGCAGAAGCCGAGAAATTTAATTTTTACTGCAAGAAGTCGCGTTATTAAGAAACAGACTAAAAAAACCGTATCTCCTAAACCAATCGAGATAGGACAGGGGTCATATTAACAATTTTTGTTACAAATTAAGTGTACTATCTCCCAGTTTATTTTTGCACGAACGATACCATTCACCCTGTATATTATATACTGTTTCTACTTAATTATGATTGATTGATTAGTGTGAATCATCAGGTCTTCAGTCCTGGAACTGGTTAGACGTGTACCCTCATTGTTCTCTATTCTGAACTAATCTACACAGTCTACATCTATCACTATCTGCGTGCAAAAGTCGGATCTCAGTCTTCATCTACTTCCTTTTTCTTATCTTTGCTTGTACTATATCCCGTACTATTCCCCAAAATTTTTTTAGAACGTATCCTATCCTTCTATTTCTCCAATTTTCTTTTTGCTTCCTACAGATATCTTTTTCCTCTACTATTTCTATAACCTATTTGTTATTAACCTTGTCTGTCCCTGCTATCATCCTTATATATCTGAAGCACAACATTTCAAAAGTTTACTATCACTTTCTGTTTGCTTTTCCAACTATCCCTTTTTTATAGACATACTGTGCTGTGCTCCACACATAAGCTTTGAACAATTTTCTTCTTGTCTCTATGTTTGTTGAATTTGAGCATATTCGTTGTTCGGTCACCTTCTATTGTTTTACAGTTATATACCCCATTTTCCCGATATTCAGTGGTATGTAAAGGGGGATAAGCAGCCTGTGGCTGCCAAGTTCCCCAAGCAGTTAAACATTTGTCGAATTAATAGCTTTTCCAATATATCATTTTGCACAATCAACATTAGTTGAAAATATTTCACAACCCACACTTGTAGTTGTTTATAATAATTATCAAATTTATGTGCACCTATTTCTTTCGTCATTAAATTTTCCCTCTTGAAACTAGTGGGACGCGTACTTCCACTTATTTATATTCTGAGCTAGCATACACAGTTCTCTGAAATTCGCACAACATCCTATATAAAGCTCGGTCCCTCTTCTATTGTTTCCTAATTATATGCTCTATTTCACCGAGATTCAGTGGTATGTGCAGGGAAAAGGCGTCCCCGTGGATCAATGTAGTAAGCGTAAGACTACAAATCCCAAGGTCCCGGGTTCAAATCCCGACACGGCCGACTGCTTGAAAAATGGCAGGTGAGCATTTTTCACAAAAATTACCCCCTCGTTCGGATGAGAGGTTAAATGGAAGTCCCGTGTGTGAGTGTTGTCACGCACGTTAAAGATCCCTACCTTGCCTGGAACGGCAAGGGTTCGGCAAAATTCTAAATTTTCAGGTAACAAAAAACTCGCCTCCTGGCCATTGTAGTACTTTCTGGTGGAGCATTGAAAATATAAATGCACGGTATGTGCAGGGAGAGCGGCTCCGTGGCGTAGTGGTATGCGTGTGACTACTACGCCCAAGGTCCCGGGTTCAAATCCCGACACGGTCCGCTTGAAAAATGTTAGGCGGGTATTTTTCACAAGAATACACCCTCGTTCGGATGAGAGGTAAAATGGAGGTCCCGTGTGTGAGTGTTGTCATGCACGTTAAAGGTCCTTACCTCGCTTGGAACAGCAGGGGTTCGGCAAAATTCAAAATTTTTCAGGTAAAAAACAACTCGCTTCCTGACCAATGTAGTACCTTCGGGTGAGCATTGGAAAATCACATGTAAGGTATGTGCAGAGGAGGCGGCTCCGTGGTGTAGTTAATATGAGTGTGATTACTATTTCCTAGGTCCCGGGTTCAAATCCCGACATGGTCAGCTTGAAAAATGTTAGCCGTGCATTTTTCACAAAAAAAACACGCTCGTTCGAATGAGAGGTAAAATGGAGGTCCCGTGTGTGAGTGTTGTCACTCACGTTAAAGATCCCTACCTTGCTTGCAATAGCAAGGGTTCGGCAAAATTCCAAATTTCCAAATAAAAAAAACTCGCTTCATGGCCAATATAGTACTTTCGGGTGGAGCATAGGAAAATCAAATGTAGGGGGAATGTGCAGAGGAGTCGGCTCCGTGGTATTGTCGGTATTCATGTGACTACTATGCCCAAGATCTCGGGTTTAAATCCCGACACGGTCCGCTTGAAAAATGTTAGGAGAGCATTTTTCACAAAAATACATCCTGGTTAGGATGAGAGGCAAAATGGAGGTCCCGTGTGTGTATTGCCACGCACGTTTAAGTTCCCAACCTTGCTTGCGATAGCAAAGGTTCGGCAAAATTCAAAATTTCCAGGTAAAAACAACTCGCTTCCTGGCCAATGTAGTACCTTCGGGTGGAGCATTGGAAAAAATCAAATGTAGGGGGTATGTGTAGGGGGTTAAGGAGCGTGTGGCTGACAAGGATCCCCAACACATAGACATTTGCCGACTTGATGGTTTTCCAGCAAATACTAGCGTACAATTAACATTAGTTGAAAATAATGTAAGATCAATACCTGTAGTCGTTAAAATAACTATCATGTGTAAGTACATTAATTTTTTTCGTCATTAGTTTTTCCATCTTGGAACTGGTTGGATGCGTACCTCCATCGATTTCTGTTCTGAGCTAGCCTACACATTTTCCTGAAATTTCCACATCCTTCACTATCTGTGTGCAATAGTGTAACTTAGGTCTACCTCTACTTCTCTTTTTTCCTATCTCTGCTTCTAATATATTCCGCACTATTCCCTCATTTATTAGTATATGACCTATCATCTTATCTCTCCTATTTTTTACTGTTTTCCACATATTTCTTTCTTCCTCTGCCATTTCTAGTACCTCTTTGTTCTTAACTTTGTCTGTCCATGATATCTTCAGCATACGTCTGTAGCACCACATTTCAAACGCTTCTAGTTTTTTGTTGTCCGCTTTCCCTACTGTCCAGGTTTCACAGACGTTGAGTGCTGTGCTCCACACACATGTTTTAAGCGATCTTTTCCTTAATTCTATGTTTGTTGTCTCTGAACACAGTAGTTGCTTTTTCTTGTTAAATATAGCATGGCCTTGTGCTAATTTTTATTTTATATCTTTTCTGTCTTTCCCGTTTTGCGTTATTTGACTTCCAAAGTAGCAGAAATCCTTAACCTCTTGTAAGTTCTCGTTACCTATTTGTATTTTTGTTTTTGGTTTGTATTCCCCTCCTTTGCATACTAGCACTTTAGCTTTATTTTTGTTAATTTTCATACCGTATCTCTCTGTTAGAGCTGTTTCCATTTCATTAAGAGCAGCTTCTAACTCTTCTTTGCTAAATTCTAGTACCGCTATATCACCTGCAAATCTAAGCATATCAATCTTTTGTCCCTGCATGACTATTCCTGCGTTTGACATTAGGGTAAGGCACATCCCTGTCTCACTTCTTTCCTAATATTTACTTCTTTACGTTCCTGCTCTAATTCTATTATTGCTGTTTGCTCTTTGTATAAGCGTTGTACTATCCGTCTATCCCTAACACTCATTCCAATCTTTTTGAGTATTTCGAACATTTTTTTTTCATTTTACATTCTCGAATGCTTCTTCTAAATCTACAAACCCTATACATCGCTTACGCTCTTTTCTATTGTTTTTTCCATTATCACCCCCAGAGCTAAAATAGCCTCGCGTGTTTCCTTGTTTCACCTAAACCCAAATTGATCTTCTCCTAGTATTTCTTCAGCTCGTTGTTCCATTTGTCTTTGTACAATTCTAGTTAATATTTTTGACACGTGTGCTGTCAGACTTATTGTTCGAAAATATTCACATTTATCCGCGCTTCTCTTTTTTGGTATAGTTACTATGATGCTACGTTTGAAATCTTTGAGTATCTCGCCTGTTTCATACATATAGCTTCCAAGTTGGGAGAGAGGTTCTGTTTCTGCTTGTCCAGTGGCTTTTAGATTTTCTGCTTGCACCTTATCTATACCCGGCGCTTTACCATTTTTCAGACTCTTTAATGCTAATTCAAACTCATCTCGTAGTATAGAATATTCCAAGTCATCCTTTTCAATGTCTGATTAGTGTTTTAATGTTGTTAGTTGCTCTCCTGCATATAAATTTCGTATATAGTGCTGCCATCTAACCACTTTCTCTATATTTTCTATAATGACATTTCTTCTCGCGTCTCATATGTTTTATATCTCTAAAATTCATTCTAATAAGTTTGTATGCTTCGTCTGTCTTTCCTATTTCCATCTTAGTTTGTAGCTCTTCGCAGCTTTCATCAATTCATTGTTCTTTAGTTTTCCAGCATTTGCGAATAATTTCCCATTTTATGGCTTTGTATGTCTATTTTCCCGTTTCGTCTGACCTATTTTTGTATTTTTGCCTTTCTTCTATTAAATTCCGGATATCTTTTGTTATCCATGGTTTCTTATTTTCTTTTTGTGTATACCCCAGAATATTTCTGACCGCCATGTCTAAGCTGGATGTTATTCCATTCTGTTTCTACTTCCTTAGTATCAGAAATGTTCCCGATATCTTTCGGCAATTCAATTAACTTTTTTCAAATCTTTCGTAGATATTTTTATCTGTTAGTTTCTCTATGTCAAAGTGCCATTTACCATTCCTTTTTTTTCAAATTTTTAAATTTAGGGCGGCCTTCATAATTACGTAGTTGGGGTCAGTATCTATATCTGCTTCTGGGTAGCTTCTACAGTCTTTTAATTGATCTCTAAACCGTTGTCCAATAAGAATGTAATCTATTTGATATCTTCCTATATCCCCTGGCATCTTCCACGTGTATTGTCTTTTAGCATGATGTTGAAATAGTGTGTTTGTGATGGTTAAATTGTTTATGTCGCAAAATTCTACCAACCTATTTCACCTATCGTTTCTTGTGCCTAAACCAAATAAACCTACTACCGCTCCTTCCCTACCCTCCCCTACCATTACATTAAAATCCCCCATAATTATTAAATTTTTATGTCCTTTTACGTATCTTAGTATGTCTTCGATATCTTTGTAAATCGCTTCTTCCTCTTCCTGACTGTGGTTGGAGGTGAGCATGTATACTTGTATTATTACTGTTTTTACCGGTTTAGATTTTAATCTTTTGTAAGTTGTTTTCTACACATTGCCTTACCTTTTTCCACATAACTATCCCCACACCAGAATTTCCTTCATCTGATCCTGTATGAATGACCCTAAAGTCTCCACTCCAAAATCCCCCGTCCTTGGCCACCGTACTTCGCTGATCCCTGCTATGTCTAGTGCTAAGCTATTCCTTTCGATTTTTAGGTTCTCTAGCTTATTTACTTGCTTCATACTTCTGACATTCCACGCTCCGACTCGCAGAACGTTCCCGATTCTTTTTCGAAGTTTTTCAATCACATCCTCCGAAGTAGTCTCCTCCCGGAGATCCGAATGGGGGACTATTTTATTTTGGGAATCTTTTAACTCAGAGGATTACATTATTTTAAATAAAAATTTGAGAGCGCTGTGTACTTGGGAGGTAATGTGGTGGTTTCCCGTTGCCTTTCACATCGCGGTAGTGTGTCTTAGAATGCCATGCCGACCCCTATGGTCTCTGCCACTCTAAGTACTGAAAGAGAGAAAGGTTGATTACAGTAGGAGAAGCAGACAGAAAAACGGTAGAAACCTTTTGGAATGTTATGCTTCAGATGTATGAGAATGATAGCATGAACAGTCAAAGTTAACAACAAAGAGGTTATAGGAATAAAAATATCGGTGGAAAACAAAAAAATAGGAGAGAGAGAAGAGCAGGATATGTTCTAAGACATTTTTGGGGGAATAGTGCGGGATATATAACAAGCAGAAATAGGAAAAAAGGGGTTAAGGTAGACCTAGATCAGACTATTGCACACAGATAGTAAAAGATGCAGACTGTATAATATACAGAAGGAATGCATCTTTAGCAATTTATCACTCTTAAAAAGAAGTATATTCTGATTCTTTGTGCTTCCTGATTTTTAGGGGGTTTATCAATTTACAGTATACGAAAATGAAAGGTGGTTGATAAATAATGCGGCGTTAGACTTGCAATAAATTGGATTGTACGTAATAATAAAACCTATCTATATTTGGAAAATTAGTTCTATAAGCTACTTTGCTCCATCACCAATAACATTTTCTATAATAACTTACTCAGGAGAGTGGTACATTTCGAATTACTGACGGTTCATTTGGGTACATTTTGGGTACATTTCATTAAGGTCAATTTCATAAAAAAATCTAAGGCTATTATTACCCTAGCCCCTGTTAACGGTTTCCTGGTTAACTGTTAAACGAGAAAGATACTTTTCAAATTATTGACGGTACATTTGGGTACACTTCGTGTTATTTCATTAAGATCAATTTTATGAAATTCTATACATTGGAGCAGGAGGGGTGGCTAGCAATACCCCAGCCCCTCCTAGCGGTTTTCATTATTACTCCCGAAGACCAAAGGTACATTTCGAATTATTGACAGTACATTTGAGTACATTTTCCGACTACTTCTAATGGCTTAAACTATAATTTTCAGCTCTTAGTAAAAAACATATCAGAAGCATTTGATACTTCCTTCCCATTGACACGAAATAAATTAAAAGGTAAACACTAGCTAACTGAAGGAATAAAAACTTCAGCAAGAAAGAAAATTTTTTTGCATATTATGTATAAACATAGTAATAAGGCTTTTGTTAAGCCTTATTATGGTAGATACAAAAAAATATTTAAGGCAACAATTTCACTGGCTAAAGCTAAATTTTTATCAAATCGTATTTGGCATTCTAAAAACAAATTGAAAGAATCGTGGAAAGTTGTAAAGAAACTGTCAGGAAACGTGAAAAAAAGGTGACTTTTTATATACAAAACTGTTTAGATCAAAAACCGCAGATATCCTAAATGCTCATTTTGTTACAGCTCCTGGGAATCTATTAATCGCAATGACTTACCTATGTCGAAATCTCTGGATTTATTAAAATACAGTTCTTTTGCATATCATAATAATTTTATGTTCTTCCTACGGACCACTATGAAATTATAGACGTGTTGAGTTCGTTTAAGAATAAGCATTGCTCTGGGGAGGACAAAATTCCTGCTAAAATATTAGCTTTATTACCTCTATAATTAGTTAAATATCTTGCGGAACTAATCAATGAATCATTCCAGATAGGTGTATTTCCATCATGTCTAAAGCATGCAATTGTAATTCCTATACATAAGGGAGGTTCTCACTCTGTTAACAATTATAGGCTGATTTCTTTATTGTCAGTGTTCTCAAAACTAATTGAATACTTAGTAAAAACACGTATTACTAAGTTTGCTAATAAGTATAACATTATAACCTCTGATAAATATGAGATCTTTGCCAAAAAATCCACAAACTATGTAATTCATAATTTTCTAAACAATATTTACCAAACAATAAATAGGAAAAATACATTAGTAGCGACATTAGCAAAGCGTTCGAATCGGTTGATCATGGTACACTTTTAGCCAAACTAGAATATAAAGGTATCAGAGGAAGTCCAAACAATTGTTTTAAGTCATTCTTACAGGGAAGATCACAGTCGGATAGAATCAATGATGGAAATAGACTATCTAATAAATTAGATATAAACATGGGAGTACCGCAGGGTTCTGTCCTTGATCCTTTATTGTTCTTGTTCTTCATAAATGATTTTGTCAGATCTACGACATTTGTAAATTGCACTGTTTTTGCGGACGACATAAGTCTTAGTTGAGATGCTGCTTCCATACAACTTTAGAAAATAATATTAAATTTTAAATCTGCATATAATTGGTTTATCATAAATAAGCTGGTTGTTAATAACCAGAAAACGTGCTTAATGGTTTTTAAAAACCAAATTCTTACAGAGAGATTATAGAAAAATTTATCGTTGCATCCAGTGGTGTCAAATAAATTTTTATGTCTAATTATTAAATAGGGCTGAATTGGTCGAAACACGTTACTGATTTAGCTGCAAAGTTGTCCTCTGCTTGTTTTGCTATTAAAACTGTATCCAATGCAGTATCAAATGAATGTGCTTTGAATGTGTATTCTGCACTATTTGAAAACAAGGATAAGATATGGTATCGCCTATTGGGGTAATTCAAACTAGCGAAAATATAACAACAATTTTCAGATAACAAAAGAGAGCCATACGAATTATAGCCAAAGCAGAAAGGGATTGTCATTGCAGACCTCTATTTATAAAACTAAATGTTCTAACATATGCTTCAATTTTTATTTATGAAACCCTTATACTGTTTTTTAAAAAGCAAACAAACTTCAGTGCTCACAATAGTTTTCACAACCATTTTACACGATTAGCTGGGGATATATATATATATATATATATATATATATATTGCCGTGGAACTCGGGTAAAATCTCCACCAACAAAAATATTTTCGAAAATTTTATAAAATTTTCAAAACTCGAAAATTCAAAATTAAATAATACAACAAAAATATTTCTTACCCGTTTTCCTCTCTTCCTCGGTTGAATGGCCTTCTTCAACTACTTCCGGTTAGCTCAGTCGGACCTCCTTTTGGATATCTATATTCACTCTCATATTCTATCATTCACGCACACTACCAATAAAACCACAAAATACAACAAACATACAATCTTTTATTTATTACTATTTACAACTGAAATTCAATATTGTCCATATTTCATTGTTCACGTTACACTTCAGTAAATCTTATTTTGTAATGTCTTGTATTTCATTTTAAAATCATCAAACACATAAAATGTACCCGGAGTAAATGGGCCTTGAATAATACCTTCTCTAAAATTCCTTCTTTATAATTTATTTATTTATTTTTTTAAATCTAAGTAAACTGTGGGGTATGGTGAGCTTATGATAACCCAGCTAATTATGCATAATGTATGCCCTTCTACTTTGCATTAAAAAAACAAAGCCATGTACTCTTCACAAAAATTTCACGTTCTGATGGAACGTTAAAAAGCTTTATAAACACCTTCAAATTTTTAGTTAAATACCATAATAAAGTTATTTACACGTATTATGTTCAATACGTAAATAATTCACACTACCTTGAAAAACACTCTCATACGTCACCCAATATTCACAGTTTATAAGAATCACCATTTTAAATCGATATCTGGAAATGTCTAGACGATCTCCGCTCTGTGGACGATGCCATGTATTTTTCTATCTGGTCTGCAGGTCGTTTCTCGCTATTACTAGACGAACTCCATCTAAGTTAAACTGCTAACGCTGCCTTCACGGTGTAACCAAATTCCAAATTCCATTTCAATTATACGTCTTTCACAAATATTTACTGTAATCTACGTTACTTAATGTCCCGACACGAGTTGGTTAAAAATTATAGGTGATACCTCAATTAAAAAATGTAATCTCGGCACACTAACCGCGTACTAATTAAGAGGCTACCACTATGCAATACAATTTAAAATGATTTTATAATACTTACAACTCGTGATACTTTCATACGTCGTTTGGAACGATCGAAATAATAAGGCCACGAAGTTAAAAGAGAAGAGAGCCGTGCTACCTTTTTATAATATTTATACACTTCGAATGTAACCTCTCCATACCCACCTAACGCGAAATCCTTTATTTAAAATAATACTTCTCACAATTTTGCACTCAACCAATATTTAATCCCGCGAATTTCAACACGTCGTTATGCTATTTTCTGAAAATTAATATAGACTATGCTTGTATTTGTCTCGTGTTCAACTAACTATATCGACCAATCGTATATTTACTGACGTCTTACAAGTCCCTCCTATACTATCGTTGTCTCTTGCTTATGCGTTTTCTACGTCTCTTTCTAACCTGGTTTGAGTGGTAGAAAATCAATATTCCAGACCATATGCTATATAAACCCACGTGGACTTACTGCGTGATTTACATAACCGCTCATTAGTATTTCCAGAGAACGCATGCGACGGTTTACCCAATATTCTCTGTAACCGTATGCTATCTATAAAATTAAGTAGAACTTGACATTTAGAAAATACGCAGGTGTTTAATCTTAACGAGTGTTTTAAATAACACTTCTACGATTTGGAGTTTGGCGTATTTCTACCCCACCGATATATTTGTTTGTTAGCAACGCTTTTCACCTTGGTATTATTGGGTTTTTACACGCTTTTATGCATATTATACATCAATAATCGTTCAATTAAATTCAACTAAGTTAATAAATTAATGACATTGGCTTCTACCATTTATTTCTTTGCAAACCTACTAAATATTTATCATCATTTGTAAAATTTCGTTAATACCTGATACTTAAAAATAAACTAACTAATATAACTTTCGCACGTAATTTCTGGTTGTTCCTTTATACAGGGTGTTTTGAAATTGTTTCTTTTATATTTATTTTTAATCTTTTCAAACCACTATAATATATATATATATATATATATATATTGTAGTGGTTATAAAGGGCTAAATTTAAGTATAAACAAGGCAATTTCAAACACCCTGTATAGAGGAAACAACCAAAAATTACGTGCAAATTTTTCTTTTATTTAGTTAATTTAAAGGAACAAGTATTAACAAAAATTTACAAATAGTGATTAAAATTTAGTTAGGTTCGTAAAGAAAATCAAGTGTAGAAGCGAATGCAAATTATTAATTAATTTAATTGAGTTTAATTGAACAGGTTATTACGTCGAATACGCATAAGAGCTTGAAAAATCGATAATACCAAGGTGAAACGCTTCACTAACAAATAAAGACGTCGAATATAGGAAATATCTTGAAAAGCAAACTCCTAGAAATGTTATTTTAAAGCGTTCGTTAATGAACACCTGCAGGTTTTGGAAAGGTCATGTTCCCCATATTTGTGTAAATAAAAGACAGTATTCAAGGAATATCGGACAAACGGTAGAATGTTTCGCATAAATGCTAACTAAAAGTTTCCTTAAAGCGCAGAAAAAATGGACGATCAAAGATATGCTTCGGAATGAGACAGGCATAATAACAGTTCACTTCGAAACGCACGTATTCAGTCCACATGGGTTAGTTTGGTATGCGGACAGTAATATCGATTTTCTACCACTCAAACAAGGTTAGAAGGAAACATAGAATATGCATAAGAGAGGAATAACGTTAATACAGGCGGGGTTTTTAAGACGTCACAAAATATATCAATGGTCGATATAGTTAGTTGTAGAACAAACAAACACGGGAATATTGAATGTTAATTTTTCGGAAAACATCATAACAACGCGCTAAATTTCGAAGATTTCAAAAACGGTTGAACCAAAATTTGAAGAACGAATTAGTTTAATTAAATGTTTCGCGTTAGGAGGGTCTGGAGAGGTTACACTCAGAATTGTATAAATACTCGAAAAGAATTAGCATCACTCTTTTTTTTAACTTCGTTCTTTTAGTACTTTCATCGCTTCAGACTGCGAACAGAAATTTACCACGAGCATGTAAATATATAAAAAATTTTAATTTAAATAGTACTGTGTTGGCCTCATAATTTAATACGCGGATAGTGTCGAGTCTAAAGTTTATAGAGATGCAACATTGATCTTAACAAGCTCGTGAAGTAACGTAAATTAAATTAAATTAAACTAAAGTACGCAATTATGAAAGAAGTGTAATAAATTTGGATTTGGATTTGGATGCATCGTGAAGGCAGAGCATGCAGCACAACTTAAATAGTGTTCATCTACCAATAGCTAGAAGCGGCCAGCAGAGCAGAACCACGAAACCGAGAGCGAAACAACTTAAACGCTTCGTCAACGGAGTAGGGATCTTCAAGAAATTCCAGGTAACGCTTTAGAATTTGTTGTTTTTATAAACTATGAAAATTGTTGTGATGTGTGAGAGTGAACTATGATGGTATTTTAAATTATTTTGCGTATTGAGAATAATACGTATAACTATCTTTTATTATGGTATTTAAATATAAATCTAAAGGTGTATATAAAGCTTATTAACGTTCCTCAGGAACTTAAATTTTTTATTGTTAAGAGTACATGGGTTTTTCTTGTGTTGTTGTAAGAGTATGCCAAGTAAGAAACATACATTATTCATAATTAACTGGGTTATCATGAGCTCACCATACTCCAGAGTGTACTAATTAAAATTAATTATAAATAGAGAAAGAAAAATAAGGTATTATTCAGGGCCCATTTACTCCGGTTACAGTTAATGTGTTTGATATTTCAAGTTAAAATCCTGGACATTACAAAATAGAATTTATTGAGGTGTAACTTGAGCACTGAAATATAGATAATATTGAATTTTTATTTGTAAATAGTGGTAAATAAATATTGTATGATTGTTGTATTATTTTGTGGTTTTATTGAGAGTGTGCGTGAACGATAACGAGTATGATAGTGAATCTAGGTATCCAAGAGGAAGCCCAACTAAGCTAGCCAGGGAGCGGTTGAAGTAATTAAATGATGGAAGCAGAATATTGGGTAACAAATTATTTTCTTTGAAAAATTTTTCTATTGTGTGAAATTTAAATAAATAAAATCCTCGAATGTTTTTTGAGAAAGTACTGAGCTAAACACGGCAACGTATATATATATATATATATATATATATATATATATATATATATATATATATAGGCCTAGACCTTCATCTACGCTCATCAAAAAGTCGTTTATATACATAACCCCAACGTTTACAAAATTTAGATATGCTCTATTGTCTTTGCTGTGCAAGCGAAGTTACTATTCATTAGATGAATTTCTAGAGAATAACTTCGAAGATTCATGATTAATTAATAAATGATCCTTTAATTTGTACACATTTTATATAAGTTGTTTTGGTTCCTTTGGAGACCTATTATTAGTAATCGGTTTATTATTTTATTGGCGATATAAATTTTAAAATTGGTAGGGGAGGATAAGAAATCTTCTTCCTCCGACATTTATATGCATGCAGCATAGTTATTATATTAGGATATTTGAGGTAGCAAATGTAAATAAGCTGTTTAATGTGTAATAGAAGAATTTTTACCATTGTATTATGGGTATGAATAAACTTGCTTACTTACTTACTTACATTTCGAGTACAATTTGAGAAAACTTAAATTTTTACCTTTTTCAAAAATGGGGGGCCAGTGTCATCGATCTCTACTATTATAGTGATTAGTACTTTAAATGCAACATTCTTTGAAATCTGCATTGGTTAAAACACGTTTACAAACGTAAGTAAAATTTTCATCCTTCAAATCAGTTTTAGCAAGAACCAGTTGCTGTAGTTCATTCGCTTTAACTTTAGGATGAGGTTAAATGTAGTAATAAAGTGTCCCAACTGTATGCAGATGAATACCCAGAATTTCGCTTGAAGAATATTATCATTTAACACATAAAGGTTGAGAGTTCTGTACGATGTTGCCACCAATTCCTCTTGCCAATGAGGAATATTCGTGGATCTTTCATTAAATATATTGGAATTTAAACTAACATTTGCAGGGTGGCATTTTATCCAGTTGTGACGTCATCCCAAAGTTAAAGCGATTGCACTATAATAGCAAGACGCATGAGGGCGTACTAATTACTCCATGACCTTATTGCACACTTAAAATGAGTTAAACAATGTAAATTCACTTTGTATTAAATATTTGAGCATAGAAAATGAGAGCAATGGCGCTCCTGTCTTGTGAAATTGGCAAATAAATTCACACAATTTAATTTTTATAGATAGAAAATATTTTGAATAATATTCAATAGACTTCTGCAGAAGTACACAGTTAAATATATGTGCGGGTACTTTATTTTAAATTTAAATAGCGTTTAAAGTACTCTGGCAAAGGCTTTGTACATAAAGGAAAGGAAATGAACACACTTACTTAGTGGCTGTTTGAAATCGACAGCGCACTATTTACGTAAAGATCGCCACATTTAAACAGTAACCATAGTCTTTTAATTCCGATATCTCCATACTTAATATGCAAATCTGAAACAATTAACCTAGCATGTGTCCCAGCCAACACATGTAACTCTCTATCATTCAGATGTTTTATGAGAAAGCCCTCAATCATCTCTAAACCCTTATAATTTGGACTCTCCGCCTCTTTTCTTTTAGGGTTAAGATAATCTCGCTATTCTTTTGCATCTCAAGATCTTCTCATGTGCATACACGGTACCATCTTGCCTTATATTGTGTATTGCAATGAAAATATCTTCTGTTTTTACGTTGTTATTCTTTTTGTGACGACTTAAGGCGTTAGCAACCACGTTTTTTTCCTTTTCCATATTGTTAAGTAGATAAAAAGCTACTCAGAGGGAGAGAAGCGAGTGTATCACCAAACAGATATTAAGAAATGCGGCATTCAATATTCATACCTAATATCCAGTTAGAGTGGTGAAGATTCTTGGATCCAGAACACTTCTTACTGCACTCGTACAATTAATTAAAGCGGTGAGGGAGTCCGATACGGGAACTGACCTCCGAAACAGAAACTTATTGTTCAAGCGGTGACAATAGGAACTGTGTTAGGCCGCGCAGTCACCCAACATAAGGCAAACAAGCTAGAGCATTGAGGACGACAACGCGACCAGGTTTATCAAATACATTTAAATAACAGAGCAGATATTATCATTAACAAATAAACTTAAACATTATAATAATAATATAAAAAAACTAAATTAATATATACAGTGTTGGACGGAACACATATCGAATCTCAAAATCGTATCTTGCAATAGAAGACACCACCCATATAATCTATTGTTTGTGAACCTCATATTGAGCATGAGCATAATGCCGAATGGTGTGTTTCAACAATGAAGTCCCGCCTATAAGGTTGTAATTTAATTTAGTCACAGCGAATACCACCGCTGCCACATTTTTCTCAGTGATAGTGTAGTTCAATTCGTATGCTTTTAGCGTTCTAGGTATAAAGGAGATGGGCACCACCGTCCCCTCTTGAACTTGGTATAATTCTGCTGCTAAGGCACAATCGGAGGCGTCTGTACGTAAAATAAATTTCTTGGAGAAATCTGGATGTCTCGATATAATTTGATGATAAATTGCTCAATAAAATTTAAGTATGCTTGCACGTGAACATTGTCCCACGGCCATCTAACTCTTTCTTCAAAAACACAAATAATGGAACTACTTTTTGAGAAAAGAACGGAACACATTTTTTGTAAAAGTTTATCGCTCCCAAAAAAACTCTTAGTGTCCTAATATTTCTAGGTCTGGGATATTGTAAAATATCCGACAGGCGCTCTTTGTTGATAAATATTCCTTGTTTACTGATTTGATATCCCAAAAGACTCATTTAGTGCTAAAAGAACTAACATTTTTTCTAAATTTAATTTTAGCCCTGCTAAATTCAGTTTGAGTAAAATACTCCCTAAATGCACAAAGTTCTGTGGTATATTTTCACTGGATATCAGGATATCATCTACGTAGTAGATACAGAATTCTTCGTTGGATGCCAAAGGGCACTGCATTACCTTAACTAGGGCCGCAGTACTCGTAGACAAACAAAATAGGACAACTCTGACCTAGTTGATGCACTCTTCTACCGAAAATCTCGTATACTTCCTTGATTCTTTTGCAAGTGGAATTAACCAGAACGAATTTCTAAGATCGATTTTTGAAAAGACTTTATTGCCATTCTTGCCAAAATAGTGTCCAATGAGGGTGGACAAGTATATTGTGGTTTTGTACGCTGATTTATGTTTCTCGCATTCAAACCATAATCTAATACTACCATCGTTTTTCTTTACCACAACTAAAGGATTTACAAAGCGTGTGTTTGGTTTTCTATGATACCCTCACTCAACACCTTTTCTATTTCATTCTGACCTTTTTCTATGTGGTGCTGGTATTGGATAAATTTTGGCATTAAATGGTAGCTTCTAACTTATGGTTCATAGTTCATGGTAATCCTTGACTCTCTATGTACCAAATCAGTATATTTCGTCAGCAAGAATTCCACTTCATTCTTAACTACGCCTGGGCATTTATCAGCAATTCTTACTTTCACCTCTAATTCTCTCTCAAACTGGTTTACCTTTATATTCTGAATTCTCTCGTTCTCTTTCACTTCGTCAATCTTTTTCTTTTTCCTACCCTTCTAATTTCCTCTCACATCTGCATATTTAAATGAATGTTTCGACAAACCAACCGCTACTCGTCCATATTTATACATACGCCATTTCACAAAACGATTTGATTTTCTAATCGCATCTATCCCAAACGAATTATTAAATTCTACTTTCCAAATTATTTCATCATTATTCAATATTTTACTAGCTTTATTCCTTCTATTTCAGAAAGTTCCTTTATCTCCTCTTCAGCACCTGCAATCATACTATTTTCAGCAGCTTTATCTATTATTTCCACCTCTTCAACTACATTTTCTGCAGTTTTCAATATTTTGAGTTTTTCTCCAAAACGACACAACTTCTCTCCTAACTTCACCAGGGCACTTATTACTTAAATTTCTATCTTCTTCACCTTCCATGTTCTTCTCAAATTGATTCAAATTCATATAATCTCCCTGTACCTCTATAGGACTACTTTGTCCCATTTAATCCTCTCATCTCCCATAATCATCACTTTATTCTCGGTTTCTATTAACCTTTCATCTTACAAATAAACTTCATTCCCAGGATGGCGTCAACTCTTAACCCAGGCACTATTAAAAACTCGTGCTCATCTTCCATCTCTCCTCACTTAACTTTTTGATGACTGCAAACTCTTATTATTCAACAATACTAAATTACTTCTTTTAATAGGGATCAGTTTTGCATAAGATCCTCTGAATTATCTTTAATAAAACCTTCGCATACCAATGTTGCTTCAGCTCTTGTATCTTAACGTTTAATTTCTCTTCCTTCTACTTGCAATTTTATTATGGGTAGTAAATCATTTTTTTCATTAACTTTTACATTTTCCAACTTAAGTTATATAAATTCACGCGCATGTTTATATTTATTAATTTCTATACTTTTGTCGTTTGATTTGTCTGCTTCTAAAAATCCTGCCTACTTGACGTTCCAGAATGATTAACTATCTCTGCGTGTGTCCTTCTATTATCGTTGCTACCACTCAAGCCATTTCTTTGTACGTGTGTCATATTTTCCTTCTTTGGGTTACGGTTCTGTTCTCAGTGGTACGGGATTCATTATTCTCCATTCCTCCTCTATTCCAATTATTTCTGTGTGTATTTCCCTCTCAAGTGGTCTGCCTTGATATCTCTCCTGCATTATTCCTCTGCAATCTAAATGTATTCATGGTCTGTCTCCTCGGCCTGGTCTCCATTCCCTTTGGTTTAGCCATATCATCATAATATTGAACATATTCTAAAACCACATCTTTGTTAACAATATTTTGTAATGCTATGCATTGTCTTACGAAGTGACCTGCTAAAAACTTTATAATCTGCTTGTCCTCGAAGGAGGACCAAATAGCTCGGCAACACTAAATTTCTTCATTGTCATGCCGGAATCGCTACTATATTTTCCCATCAATAAATTATCTCTGACTTTGAATTAATTGCTGGTTATCTCTCCAGAAATTGTTACACTTGGCACCACTGCCATGGTCCACGTTTCACAATATTGCACAATAGTTTATATTATGACATAATTACGTGGCAAATTGTATCAAATACCAAACACGTTTACAATGATGCAATTATTATTTGAAAATGTAAATAAAGCAAAGTACTCACTTAAAACGCGCCTAGGGCATCTCTTTGTTGGGGTCACACCACGCCATTGTTGATCCAGATTTATGTCTCTCCTTTTTCGTCGTTTGTAGCAGTACGATAGGATACAGGTAGAGGTAACGATAAAAGTAGAGAGAAGATAGAGGAACCTACATCCTAAAAAGGGAAAAGACAAAAAACACGACACAGGTAAACGTTACCGTTCGACGGCTCCTGGCTAATAATGATGTCGTGTGCCAAACCGCGCACTTGCCCATCACTCAGCGCCTGCGCATTCTTTTGCGCCGACGCAACTGTCCGGGATGGCGGAAATTAACAAGTTTATTTTAAAATAGTGTCGGGAATTCCCTCACATATTTATACTTAATCTAAATATGATACATAGCCGATTTTTGGCATGTAACAAAATATTTAAAAAATTTAATCTCAAAGTCCTTAAACGACCTTAACGCACTTTCAATCAGTTCAAACCAAATCCCTACACTTTCTTTCAACATGACCCTTACAATATTTAACTTTGTTCTTAATCTTCTTTGGGGATTAAACCACTCATAGTTTTTAAAATGATCTTTATTAAAAACTATGAGTGGTTTAATCCCCAAAGAAGATTAAGAAGAATACTAAACAAACCACAACAAACATACAGGGAGTATTTAACTTTGTTTGCTTATCCCAGCTACTTTGTATTAAAGTTTTTAAGTTATTTAAAAATATTTTAGGGTTTAGTTTATTACCCCCTAAAATATCGAAATGGAACATTGGTTCGACTTTTTCGCATCGGTTCCTCAAATTAAACAAAAGTCGTTCTGTATGATTATTTTTGTTGCAGTGCATGATATTGCTTTTGCTTTCAGATATCCAGCTGATGGATACTTGGATCATTTAAACCCAGAGCATGCAAAAATCATTAACAAGTTTTGGGCTCACCGCTATATTGGTTCCGAGCAGTACTTTGCAACGTACATCAAAATCATCGGTGGCTATGGAGTCTTCCTAAAATGTGACAATCAGTTGGTTTCCTGGGCTCTTCATGATTTAATGTTCCTAGTAGGAGGTCATACGCTTAAAGCTTTTAGAAGAAAGGGGTATGGCAAATTGAATGTAGAGCGTTTAGCTAAGAAGATGGCCGAAAATGGACGCGATCCTATGGCGGTGGTATATGAAGGAAATACGCCTTCAGAACGTATGGTTACAGAGATTGGTTTTCAAAAAATAGGAATTGTATATTATATATACAACAGACCAATGCGGCAGATTATGGAATGCAACCATAAAAGTTAATGCAGTTGATGCTGCAGCTTTAAGAAAATTATAGTCAGGGCTAATTTTCTAAATATCCTTTTACAGTTGCTTGTACTTATTTAACTGGAATCATCAGTACTCAAAGGATACAATGTGTAATGCCTACTCCCAGGTGTATGCTAATAGCTTCTAGCCCTCGGCGTGAACCTAATTCAGCTTGTATCTCATGGTGATTTAGCACCACCTCTTAGATTGTCGCTTTACCAGTTTTAAGTACAACATTTTTTGATAGACTTAAAGCAGGCGAAACCTTTGCGGCATTTTCAATAGTTATAATGTGTTTTTAGAAAATAGTTGCACTAATGCGTTAAAAGAAGAACATTAAGGTAACGTTATTTTTGTTTTAAATTTAAATTAAAATATCGATTGTTCAGTTACTACTATAAAATAACCCAAAGAAACTTTACATGTGATTTTCCAATGCTCCATCCGAAGGTACTACATTGACCAGGATGCGAGTTTTTTTTATCTGGAAATTTAGAATTTTGCCGAACCCTTGCTGTTCCGAGCAAGGTAGGAATCTTTAACGTGCGTGACAACACTCACACACGGGACCTCCATTTTACCTCTCATCCGAACGAGGGCGTATTTTAGTGAAAAATGCTCGCCTAACATTTTTCAAGTGGACCGTGTCGGGAAACCCCAAAGAGACTGGGCAACAGATTCAACGGTGCATCACCTAAGTACAATGGTGCGGTATGGGTTCTTATAAAAAAAAGAATACAAAAATGGGGGCTGTCAATCCACAGAAACTGCTTTAAAATGCGCACTAACCTTAAAAACCTTTCTAATTTTTTTTGTCGCCAAACCACCGCATGTTTTGGCAAACCAACCCTTACGATGGACCTCCCGGAAGGTGGTTATAATGCTGTCGTTAGTTTCCTCACGCGTTAAATCACAGTTTAACTTTTGCTTTAAAAAAAACTTAAAAGAAAAACACCATTCAGTATTGATCTAGTTATAGAAATTTAAAATGGATTGTAACCCAAAACATGGGAAACCGCAATACCGTCTTCTACCGTTTCATCACTGGAATGACCGGATATCTTTTTACAACTTAGCTGCTTTTTTCTATTTTATAAACAACACTTAGCCAACGTAATCTTAGCGTTTATTAACATTAAATATGGAAGTATATGTACATATCCTACTTTCCTAAGGAACTGCAAGAACCTATGTTCTACGTTTCCTTATTCTTGATTTAAGCAGATACGCACATACATAACTAAAAAGTCTCTCTTCTCATCAATGCACCTCAATACTTTCTCATTCTATCCACCTAAGATTTAAAATTTGCGGCAACACCACATTCCAAATGCCTCTGTTGTCTTCCTTTCAGTGCTGCCCATCGTCAACGTTTCGCTTCCATCAACGCTCCATTCAAGAACTTTCAAAAATACTTAAATCAATTTTTGAAGTCATCAACAAAATTAAATAATTCTATCACACCTATTCCCCCATTTTTAAAATATTGATACCCTTTTTGGGTAATGTCCAGTTGTTTTTAGATTCTCAACTCGTAAACTGGTATGATGTAGTTCTCCATGCTAACCCTCCCGAGCTAACTTCTTCAATGACATGTAACCAATACATCCTACATCTATCTGAATCTGTTTATCATATGCAAGCCTTGGTCTGTCTCTACTATATTTGCCCATCATACTTCCCACTAATATTGAGTTAATCAATCATGTATGTCTCAAGATATTTGCAATCATCCTATCCCTCCCCTTCCTTTACATTTTGCTAAAGGACTCTCGTCTCATCAATGCGGCTCAATACCTTATGGTTTGTGACCCAATCTACTCACTTAATCTTTAAAATTTGTTGGTAACGCCTCACTCCAAAGACCCCTGTCTTCTTTCTTCAGTGTTGACTATCGTCAACGTTTCACTTCCTACATGAACTTTCGAAAATATTTTCCTAATACTTAAATCTATTTTTGGAGTGATCAACAAAAAAATAAATAATCCTACCACACTTATTCTTCCATTTTCAAAATATTGAATTGCTTTTTGGGTAATGTCCAGTTGTTATTGGGTTCTCAGTTTGCAAACTGGTGTGATGTAATTCGCCATGCTAACCCTTCCGAGCTAACCCTTCCATTGACATGTAACTAATACATCCTACATGTAACTGAATCTGTTTGTCATATGCAAGCCCTGGTCTGTCTCTACTATATTTACCAATCATACTTCCCACTAATATTGAGTTAATCAATCATGTATGCCTCAAAATATTTGCAATTATCCTATCCCTCCCCTTCCTTTACATTTCGCTAAAAAACACTCGTCTCATCAATGTGGCTCAATACCTTCTCGTTTGTGGCCCAATCTATTCACCTAATCTTTAAAATTTGCGGTAACACCGCACTCCAAAGACCCCTGTCTTCTTTCCTCAGTGTAGTCTATCGTCAACGTTTCACTTCCTACAAGAGCTTTCGGAAATATTTTCCTACTACTTAAATCAATTTTTGATGTCATGAGATTTCTCTTTTTCAGAAATGCTTTCCTTGCTTGTACAAGCATACACTTTATGTTCTCTTTGCTTCTACCGTACCAGGTTATCTTACCATCCAAGTAGCAAAATTCCCGTACTTCCTTCCAAGCCTATATTCTCTGCTTCACCTGATCTTACACAACTGCACTTCATCATCGTTGTTTAACATTAATTAATGTTCATTATATATCCATTTTGCAAAATAGATCCCATACCATTCAACTTTGCTCTAGGTGACTCTGATAAAATGACAATGTCATCTGCAAATCTTAATGTCTAATTTCTTCTCCTTGAACTTTAACACCTTTCCCAAATTTCTCTTTCATTGCTTTCATTGCCTGTTCAACGTACAAGTTAAACAGAATAGGAGATAGGCTATAACCCTTTCTCACTCCTTTCTAAACTCTATGCCTATTATCATGTCCATAATCTGCTGTCTGTACAAATTGTAGATAACCCTGCATTCTATGTTTTTGATTCCACACAACTTCATAATCCTGAAGAGTTATATTACGTTTAACCCTCGGGCGTATTTTATTACGCCGCAAATGTGGTCACAAGTTATTGTCATCTAACGGTTACAGATTTATGTATAAAGAAATAAAAAAATTAGCAAAGGGCTTACTTTGATTAATAGTCGTAGTTATTGTATGCCGGCGGCTCCGTGGAGTAGTGGTATGTGTGCGACTTACTACGCCCAAGGTCTCAAGTTCGAATCCCGACACGGTCCGCTTGAAAAATGTTAGGCAAGCATTTTTCATAAAAATACACCCTCGTTCGAATGAGAGGTAAAATGAAGGTCTCGTGTATGAGTGCTGTCACGCACGTTGAAGATCCCTACATTGCTTGGAACAGTAAGGGTTCGGCAAAATCCCAAATTTTCCAGGTAAAAAAACTCCGTCCGGGCCAATGTAGTACCTTCGGGTGAAGCATTGAAAAATTACATGTAAAGTTATTGTATGCTTCCGCTAACGTCTAAATATGAAGCAAGGTGTGCGTGGTCCGCTTTTTATGTTTTGTCCAGGTTTTTGCAGTGAAGTGGGCTGTTGAGCCTACAACTTTAGGAAACACACAATAAGAAGATATTAAAATGTAATTAAAGGAAAATACAGATTCGCGAATACATCTCACTGCAATAAACACGCACTTACGTTAATACGGGTTATCGTACGGTAGTTGACGGTAAAGTTGTTAAAACGTGCCTATCCTATGAACTCGTCGTTGTCCCCATCACCATAAAAGGTTTCTCATTGGCTAGCGCGATAACCACAACTTGTTTTTTCTGGGAAAGTGAGTGTTTGAAATAATACATTAATAGATTACGCGTTCTGGACCTCAGTTCGTGTTAACCCAAAAACAATAAACTTTACACGCAGTAACATAATTAGATTAGTGATAGGAAAAAGTTTTCCTCTTTTTAGATTACAGAACAAATTTGTATCTAATGTTAAGGTAAAACTTCGTGCAGCCAAAAAATGTAAAGGTTTGTTCCAACTAATATTGTCAAAAGCTTTTTCCATATCAATAAAAATAAACAAAGGGACTTGTGTTTCACGATCCAATCTTTCAAGATAAATCGTAGACCTTATATAGCGTCATGTGTTCCAACATTTCTTCAAAAGTCGAAGAGATCTTCACCCAACTCCCCTTCTCTCTGATTTTACATGCGCCTGTGGACGGTTTTGGTTCGAATATTGCAGGCATATCTGACTAAACTTAGGGTTCGATAGTTTTCACATAAGTTGGCAACTATTTACTTTTGTATTGGAACAATCACATTCTTTTTAACATCAAAGGGTATTTCTCGTGTCTCATACATCTTACCAGATGGTACAGTTTTGTCCTATCTGTATTTCCCAAGACATTTAGAAAATCCGATGGGAGTTCATCACTTCCAAGTGTCTTATTCCTCTTTAAATCTCTCAACGTCCCGTCAAACTCTGATCTAAGTATACTGTCTCCTTACTCAGCCTTACCAACTGCCTCTTCACTTTTGAGTACCTGAACGCTAAGTTATCTTCTTCGATGTAGTCCTTCTGTGTATTGCTTCCATCTCTCAACATGTTCTTCTTTGCCGGTGAGTGGTTTTCCATCTTACTGCCTTTTTGTACAACTGTTTTTCTTCTATCTAAACGTTTCTTTAATTTTCCTGTAAACCAAATCTAGCTATACAGATTTCAACATCTTTACATCTCTCTTGGAACCTTTCTTTCTTTGTGAACTTTTATTTCCTATTTTTGATGCTTCCATATTTTCTTTTACCTGTCACATCCTTTGCATCCTTAAATTTTCCTCGGTTATCTATAAAATCCAGTATCTCTTGTGTTACACATGGATTTCTTCCGACCCTTGTCTTTTTTTCTAGTTTTCATCTGCTGCTCGAGTAATCTCATCTTTCAGCACTGATCATTCCTTCTCTAGAGGACTCTTTTCGCCTTTTTTAACTACTCCATGCTGAACATTCTCTTCGAAATTGTCCCTCACCTCATGTTGTTTCAACTTATTAAGCTTTTAACTATTTGACTTCTTGTTTCTTTTTAGTTTGTTTAGTTTCAGCCTGCATTGGATTGTCAGCAAAATATGGTGAGAGTCTGCACTTGCTGCCGGATATGTCGAACAGTCAAGAACCTGGTCTCTAAACCTTTGTCTAACAATTACGTAAGCTATTTGACATCTTGTCTCCTGGTTTTCCCAAGTATACAACCTACTGTCGTATTTCTTAAACCTAGTGTTAGTAAGGACTAGATTGCGTTCTATACAAAATTCTACCAGACGGATTCCCTGTTTGTTCTTTGCACCTAGGCCATGTTCTCTTAATGTCTAACATTCCTTTCCTATTTCTGCGACTGTGTTCCAGCCTCTCATTACCATCAAATTCGTATCCCTCTTAATGCACTATATGATATCTTTTACGTCTTTGTATAGCTGTTCAATCTCTTTATCATTTGCATTACTGGTGAGCATATTGACTTGTACTATTGTGCACGATTGTAATTTTGTTACTATATTTACTGGTACAATCCTTCCGTTATGTTGTTCGTAATAGTTTAGCCTCTGCCCTATTCCCTAATCATTATTAAACCTACACCTAAAAGTTCACTGTTGATTTTCGTGTTAATAATTTTGTAATATCCTGCCAGAAATCCTGTTTTTCTTTCCAACTTACTTCAATAGTCCTAATTACATCCAACTACAGCTTATCTATTTTCCTTTTCAAATTTTCTAACCTACCACAACGTCGCTCTGGCCCGTAGGATGCCATGTTAATCCTTTGCGATAACTTCTCCGCCCGGAGATCCGTTTGGGAGAATATCTCCGGAATATTTTACCCGGATGGGTACTATCGTCATCAAAATATATAGGTTACTATACCCCCGTCGTGCGGGTAAGCGAGCCACTACAGTCAGTTGGTAGCAATGTTAAATAAATGTAAAAATGATGCGCAAATAATAGATTATGTCGTATCAATATTCGAATTATTGCAACACAATAAAAAAGTTATACTAATTTTAAAGAAACCCCCAAAAGGTACTTACGTAAACATGTAGGGCGACTCCAGTGCTACTCCATGATGGTTACAGCGGGGCTCCGTTGATCCTTTTTCGGGCGCGGGTAATCGTCGAGCCCGGTCAAATCCAAATTCAGATTTATCTTCTTCCTATTTGTATGTAGAGGTACGACAGGGAACTGGTTTAAGAAACGATAATCAAAAATAATGCAAGAAACCTACATAACAAAAAAAGACACGATAAGATACAAAGATAACTACATTTGTTAGCTTCTCGATCACCAGTCTCCACACGTCTGCCGGAAAATCCACCCTCGACAAGGCTCCATGTAAAAAGTACTTTCTAAAACTAATGCAAGATATACCGACGTACATTAATTAAAATGGAGATCTAAAGATTAGGAACCGGGAAAGTTTCGATGCAGTGAATTCCAATGGAAACGATTTGTTAATATCCAAAGACATGTGATCATAAAGATAAGAATTAAACGAACGAAAGCGCAAGTATAACACTGTTTGAAACCTATAACGACCATTTGTGTATTATTAAGTAGATTAAGCTAGCATAGAATTTTATTTTTCACATAAAAATTATTTCTAAGTGAACAGTTTCATTTCAGCAATTTTGAGGATCCTAGACTTTTAATTTTTACAAAAAATTTCTGCTTGAAGTCGTTGCTCGACTACATTAAGGCGGGATAATACAAGTATATTAAAATTATCCATGAACACTTTAAAGAAAATTTTGTGACTTTCATAGGAAATATTTTGGGGTTCCATTATTATTAACAAGGATAAGGTGAGATTATTTTAATACGTAACTAGTGATAAGATATAGTTTCTTTCTAAATTTAAGCTGAAATTGCGTTTCTTGGCGTTATTTATATCATGTGTATACGTATATTTCTTAGATAATGTATCTAAAAGAAAGATGTTTTAACGTATAGAGGATTGTTCATAACTGTGTCATGAGATTTCTTTGTTTATTAAACAATGTTTAATTTTTAACGTTATAGAAAATCGATTAATGTTAAATAAAATGAATTCTAAATATAATAAATTTATATAAATTGTATAATAAGACTTTATTTTAATTAATTTTAAAATTATTCTATAATTAAGAAGTAATAAATTTTAAATATTAATTTTAAATTTTGAATATTTTGAATTTTAAATTTATAAATTTATTGAATTTATAATTAATTTTTTAATAATTTTACATAAAGTAATTTATTAATAAATTAGTATATTTTAATAGAATTTTTTTTATTAATAAGTAATTTTTATTTTTAAGTAAAATTTTAGGTAATTTTTAAGTTATTTATTTTTAAGTTAGAATTGTTAATATAAGAATTTAAGTGATTTTAAGATTATTTTAAAATTTAACAATTTTGATTAATTTTAAAAATGATAGTATTCATTAAATAAAGTTAATAGTAATATTAAAATTTAAAAAATGTTAATTTAAGTATAAGAATTTAAAATTTTAATAGATTTAAATTTATTACAATTAATAAAATTTTTAATACATTATTTTTTTAAATTTTTAAAGAAATTTTTGAAAATTTAAGATATATTATTTAATAATTTGTAAGTTTTTTATTATGAAATGATTTTAATTATCATGAATAAATAATTTAATAATAAAGTAGATTTAATTTAAAGAATAATTTGGATTTAATATATATTTTAATTATAGTATTTAAATTATTAAGATTGATTAATTAAGATTTTTACAAGTTATAGTGATATTAACAGTATAATTATAGATATTAACTATTAAATTAAATTAAATTTATATTGATTTTATACTATTATAATTATTAATAAATAGTATAAATAGTATAATGTTTATATAGTTTTATATTTAATCGTATATTAAAATTTAGAGATTAAAAATTGTATAAGATGTTTATTTAATAGATGATACAGCTAGTAAGAAATAATAGTATTAATTAATTAAAAATTTAACAATTATAAGATAATAGATAATAAGAAAATTACAAAACGTTACTTACATAATTATTAATTAATAATTTACTTATTCTGATATACATAGAATATTTAAATTTAATAAGATTAATAATCTAATTATTTATATTATTTAAGATTTGTTAATTTCTAAGTAAATGTTTCTAATAGTGTTTATATTAAGTTTTATAATTATTTAATAATTTTTTATCATAATTTTTATAATTTTATTCAAATCATGTTAATTAATTCATAAATATGCATGTCTGGTACATATAGTTATACATTAATCTCATTATAGCATAATAACAATTTATACGTTAACTATATAATATATTATATATATATATATATATTATATTATATTATATATATATATATTACTTTAATTTTAAAAATTTCTGCTTGAATCATGTCTACATTAGCGATAATACAAGTAATTAAAATTATCCATGAACACTTTAAAGAAAATTTTGTGACTTACATAGGAAATATTTTGGGGTTTCATTATTATTAACAAGGATAAGGTGAGATTATTTTAATACGTAAGTAGTGATAAGATATAGTTTTTTTCTAAGTTTAAGCTGAAATTGCGTTTCTAAGCGTTATTCATATCATGTGTATACGTATATTTCTTAGATAATGTGTCTAAAAGAAAGATGTTTGTAACGTATAGAGGATTGTTCATAATTGTGTCATGAGATTTCTTTGTTTCATTTTATTTTCATAAAATACACAGCATATTTGTCGTTGAGCTAGCAAGAGAAAACGGACCCAGTAAGGTAAGAACTCGCATTAATTAAAATGGAGATCTAAAGATTAGGAACCGGAAAAGTTTCGATGCAGTGAATGCCAATGAAAACGATTTGTTAATATCCAAAGACATGTGATCATAAAGATAAGAATTAAACGAACGAAAGCGCAAGTATAACACTGTTTAAAACCTATAACGACCATTTGTGTATTATTAAGTAGATTAAGCTAGCATACAATTTAATTTTTCACATAAAAATTATTTCTAAGTGGACAGTTTCATTTTAGCAATTTTGAGGATCCTAGACTTTTAATTTTTACAAAATTTCTGCTTGAAGTCGTTGCTCGACTACATTAAGGCGGGATAATACAAGTATATTAAAATTATCCATGAACACTTTAAAGAAAATTTTGTGACTTACATAGGAAATATTTTGGGGTTCCATTATTATTAACAAGGATAAGGTGAGATTATTTTAATACGTAAGTAGTGTTAAGATATAGTTTCTTTCTAAGTTTAAGCTGAAATTGCGTTTCTTGGCGTTATTCATATAATGTGTATACGTATATTTCTTAGATAATGTGTCTAAGAGAAAGATGTTTTTAACGTATAGAGGATTGTTCCTAATTGTGTCATGAGATTTCTTTGTTTCATTTTATTTTCATAAAATACACAGCATATTTTTCGTTGAGCTAGCAAGAGAAAACGGACTCAGTAAGGTAAGAACTCGCATTAATTAAAATGGAGATCTAAAGATTAGGAACCGGAAAAGTTTCGATGCAGTGAATTCCAATGAAAACGATTTGTTAATATCCAAAGACATGTGATCATAAAGATAAGAATTAAACGAACGAAAGCGCAAGTATAACACTGTTTAAAACCTATAACGACCATTCGTGTATTATTAAGTAGATTAAGCTAGCATACAATTTAATTTTTCACATAAAAATTATTTCTAAGTGGACAGTTTCATTTTAGCAATTTTGAGGATCCTAGACTTTTAATTTTTACAAAATTTCTGCTTGAAGTCGTTGCTCGACTACATTAAGGCGGGATAATACAAGTATATTAAAATTATCCATGAACACTTTAAAGAAAATTTTGTGACTTACATAGGAAATATTTTGGGGTTCCATTATTATTAACAAGGATAAGGTGAGATTATTTTAATACGTAAGTAGTGTTAAGATATAGTTTCTTTCTAAGTTTAAGCTAAAATTGCGTTTCTTGGCGTTATTTATATCATGTGTATACGTATATTTCTTAGATAATGTGTCTAAAAGAAAGATGTTTTTAACGTATAGAGGATTGTTCATAACTGTGTCATGAGATTTCTTTGTTTCATTTTATTTTCATAAAATACACAGCATATTTGTCGTTGAGCTAGCAAGAGAAAACAAACCCAGTAAGGTAAGAACTCGCATTAATTAAAATGGAGATCTAAAAATTAGAAACCGGGAAAGTTTCGATGCAGTGAATTCCAATGGAAACGATTTGTTAATATCCAAAGACATGTGATCATAAAGATAAGAATTAAACGAACGAAAGCGCAAGTATAACACTGTTTGAAACCTATAACGACCATTTGTGTATTATTAAGTAGATTAAGCTAGCATAGAATTTTATTTTTCACATAAAAATTATTTCTAAGTGAACAGTTTCATTTCAGCAATTTTGAGGATCCTAGACTTTTAATTTTTACAAAAAATTTCTGCTTGAAGTCGTTGCTCGACTACATTAAGGCGGGATAATACAAGTATATTAAAATTATCCGTGAACACTTTAAAGAAAATTTTGTGACTTACATAGGAAATATTTTGGGGTTCCATTATTATTAACAAGGATAAGGTGAGATTATTTTAATACGTAAGTAGTGATAAGATATAGTTTCTTTCTAAGTTTAAGCTGAAATTGCGTTTCTAAGCGTTATTCATATCATGTGCATACGTATATTTCTTAGATAATGTGTCTAAAAGAAAGATGTTTTTAACGTATAGAGGATTGTTCATAATTGTGTCATGAGATTTCTTTGTTTCATTTTATTTTCATAAAATACACAGCATATTTGTCGTTGAGCTAGCAAGAGAAAACGGACCCAGTAAGGTAAGAACTCGCATTAATTAAAATGGAGATCTAAAGATTAGAAACCGGGAAAGTTTCGATGCAGTGAATTCCAATGGAAACGATTTGTTAATATCCAAAGACATGTGATCATAAAGATAAGAATTAAACGAACGAAAGCGCAAGTATAACACTGTTTGAAACCTATAACGACCATTTGTGTATTATTAAGTAGATTAAGCTAGCATAGAATTTTATTTTTCACATAAAAATTATTTCTAAGTGAACAGTTTCATTTCAGCAATTTTGAGGATCCTAGACTTTTAATTTTTACAAAAAATTTCTGCTTGAAGTCGATGCTCGACTACATTAAGGCGGGATAATACAAGTATATTAAAATTATCCATGAACACTTTAAAGAAAATTTTGTGACTTACATAGGAAATATTTTGGGGTTCCATTATTATTAACAAGGATAAGGTGAGATTATTTTAATACGTAAGTAGTGATAAGATATAGTTTCTTTCTAAGTTTAAGCTGAAATTGCGTTTCTAAGCGTTATTCATATCATGTGTATACGTATATTTCTTAGATAATGTGTCTAAAAGAAAGATGTTTTTAACGTATAGTGGATTGTTCATAATTGTGTCATGAGATTTCTTTGTTTCATTTTATTTTCATAAAATACACAGCATATTTGTCGTTGAGCTAGCAAGAGAAAACGGACCCAGTAAGGTAAGAACTCGCATTAATTAAAATGGAGATCTAAAGATTAGAAACCGGAAAGTTTCGATGCAGTGAATTCCAATGAAACGATTTGTTAATATCCAAAGACATGTGATCATAAAGATAAGAATTAAACGAACGAAAGCGCAAGTATAACAACTGTTTGAAACCTATAACGACCATTCGTGTATTATTAAGTAGATTAAGCTAGCATACAATTTTATTTTTCACATAAAAATTATTTCTAAGTGGACAGTTTCATTTTAGCAATTTTGAGGATCCTAGACTTTTAATTTTCACAAAATTTCTGCTTGAAGTCGTTGCTCGACTACATTAAGGCGGGATAATACAAGTATATTAAAATTATCCATGAACACTTTAAAGAAAATTTTGTGACTTACATAGGAAATATTTTGAGGTTCCATTATTATTAACAAGGATAAAGTGAGATTATTTTAATACGTAAGTAGTGTTAAGATATAGTTTCTTTCTAAGTTTAAGCTGAAATTGCGTTTCTAAGCGTTATTCATATCATGTGTATACGTATATTTCTTAGATAATGTGTCTAAAAGAAAGATGTTTTTAACGTATAGTGGATTGTTCATAATTGTGTCATGAGATTTCTTTGTTTCATTCTATTTTCATAAAATACACAGCATATTTGTCGTTGAGCTAGCAAGAGAAAACGGACCCAGTAAGGTAAGAACTCGCATTAATTAAAATGGAGATCTAAAGATTAGAAACCGGGAAAGTTTCGATGCAGTGAATTCCAATGGAAACGATTTGTTAATATCCAAAGACATGTGATCATAAAGATAAGAATTAAACGAACGAAAGCGCAAGTATAACACTGTTTGAAACCTATAACGACCATTTGTGTATTATTAAGTAGATTAAGCTAGCATAGAATTTTATTTTTCACATAAAAATTATTTCTAAGTGAACAGTTTCATTTCAGCAATTTTGAGGATCCTAGACTTTTAATTTTTACAAAATTTCTGCTTGAAGTCGTTGCTCGACTACATTAAGGCGGGATAATACAAGTATATTAAAATTATCCATGAACACTTTAAAGAAAATTTTGTGACTTACATAGGAAATATTTTGGGGTTCCATTATTATTAACAAGGATAAGGTGAGATTATTTTAATACGTAAGTAGTGTTAAGATATAGTTTCTTTCTAAGTTTAAGCTGAAATTGCGTTTCTAAGCGTTATTCATATCATGTGTATACGTATATTTCTTAGATAATGTGTCTAAGAGAAAGATGTTTTTAACGTATAGAGGATTGTTCATAATTGTGTCATGAGATTTCTTTGTTTCATTTTATTTTCATAAAATACACAGCATATTTTTCGTTGAGCTAGCAAGAGAAAACGGACCCAGTAAGGTAAGAACTCGCATTAATTAAAATGGAGATCTAAAGATTAGGAACCGGAAAAGTTTCGATGCAGTGAATTCCAATTGAAACGATTTGTTAATATCCAAAGACATGTGATCATAAAGATAAGAATTAAACGAACGAAAGCGCAAGTATAACACTGTTTGAAACCTATAACGACCATTTGTGTATTATTAAGTAGATTAAGCTAGCATAGAATTTTATTTTTCACATAAAATTATTTCTAAGTGAACAGTTTCATTTCAGCAATTTTGAGGATCCTAGACTTTTAATTTTTACAAAAAATTTCTGCTTGAAGTCGATGCTCGACTACATTAAGGCGGGATAATACAAGTATATTAAAATTATCCATGAACACTTTAAAGAAAATTTTGTGACTTACATAGGAAATATTTTGGGGTTCCATTTTTATTAACAAGGATAAGGTGAGATTATTTTAATACGTAAGTAGTGATAAGATATAGTTTCTTTCTAAGTTTAAGCTGAAATTGCGTTTCTAAGCGTTATTCATATCATGTGTATACGTATATTTCTTAGATAATGTGTCTAAAAGAAAGATGTTTTTAACGTATAGAGGATTGTTCATAATTGTGTCATGAGATTTCTTTGTTTCATTTTATTTTCATAAAATACACAGCATATTTGTCGTTGAGCTAGCAAGAGAAAACGGACCCAGTAAGGTAAGAACTCGCATTAATTAAAATGGAGATCTAAAGATTAGGAACCGGAAAAGTTTCGATGCAGTGAATGCCAATGAAAACGATTTGTTAATATCCAAAGACATGTGATCATAAAGATAAGAATTAAACGAACGAAAGCGCAAGTATAACACTGTTTAAAACCTATAACGACCATTCGTGTATTATTAAGTAGATTAAGCTAGCATACAATTTTATTTTTCACATAAAAATTATTTCTAAGTGGACAGTTTCATTTTAGCAATTTTGAGGATCCTAGACTTTTAATTTTTACAAAATTTCTGCTTGAAGTCGTTGCTCGACTACATTAAGGCGGGATAATACAAGTATATTAAAATTATCCATGAACACTTTAAAGAAAATTTTGTGACTTACATAGGAAATATTTTGGGGTTCCATTATTATTAACAAGGATAAGGTGAGATTATTTTAATACGTAAGTAGTGATAAGATATAGTTTCTTTCTAAGTTTAAGCTGAAATTGCGTTTCTAAGCGTTATTCATATCATGTGTATACGTATATTTCTTAGATAATGTGTCTAAAAGAAAGATGTTTTTAACGTATAGAGGATTGTTCATAATTGTGTCATGAGATTTCTTTGTTTCATTTTATTTTCATAAAATACACAGCATATTTGTCGTTGAGCTAGCAAGAGAAAACGGACCCAGTAAGGTAAGAACTCGCATTAATTAAAATGGAGATCTAAAGATTAGGAACCGGAAAAGTTTCGATGCAGTGAATGCCAATTAAAACGATTTGTTAATATCCAAAGACATGTGATCATAAAGATAAGAATTAAACGAACGAAAGCGCAAGTATAACACTGTTTAAATCTATAACGACCATTCGTGTATTATTAAGTAGATTAAGCTAGCATACAATTTTATTTTTCACATAAAAATTATTTCTAAGTGGACAGTTTCATTTTAGCAATTTTGAGGATCCTAGACTTTTAATTTTTACAAAATTTCTGCTTGAAGTCGTTGCTCGACTACATTAAGGCGGATAATACAAGTATATTAAAATTATCCGTGAACACTTTAAAGAAAATTTTGTGACTTACATAGGAAATATTTTGGGGTTCCATTATTATTAACAAGGATAAGGTGAGATTATTTTAATACGTAAGTAGTGATAAGATATAGTTTCTTTCTAAGTTTAAGCTGAAATTGCGTTTCTAAGCGTTATTCATATCATGTGATACGTATATTTCTTAGATAATGTGTCTAAGAGAAAGATGTTTTTAACGTATAGAGGATTGTTCATAATTGTGTCATGAGATTTCTTTGTTTCATTTTATTTTCATAAAATACACAGCATATTTGTCGTTGAGCTAGCAAGAGAAAACGAACCCAGTAAGGTAAGAACTCGCATTAATTAAAATGGAGATCTAAAGATTAGGAACCGGAAAAGTTTCGATGCAGTGAATTCCAATGAAAACGATTTGTTAATATCCAAAGACATGTGATCATAAAGATAAGAATTAAACGAACGAAAGCGCAAGTATAACAATGTTTAAAACCTATAACGACCATTCGTGTATTATTAAGTAGATTAAGCTAGCATACAATTTTATTTTTCACATAAAAATTATTTCTAAGTGGACAGTTTCATTTTAGCAATTATGAGGATCCTAGACTTTTAATTTTTACAAAATTTCTGCTTGAAGTCGTTGCTCGACTACATTAAGGCGGGATAATACAAGTATATTAAAATTATCCATGAACACTTTAAAGAAAATTTTGTGACTTACATAGGAAATATTTTGAGGTTCCATTATTATTAACAAGGATAAAGTGAGATTATTTTAATACGTAAGTAGTGTTAAGATATAGTTTCTTTCTAAGTTTAAGCTGAAATTGCGTTTCTAAGCGTTATTCATATCATGTGTATACGTATATTTCTTAGATAATGTGTCTAAAGAAAGATGTTTTTAACGTATAGAGTATTGTTCCTAATTGTGTCATGAGATTTCTTTGTTTCATTTTATTTTCATAAAATACACAGCATATTTGTCGTTGAGCTAGCAAGAGAAAACGGACCCAGTAAGGTAAGAACTCGCATTAATTAAAATGGAGATCTAAAGATTAGGAACCGGAAAAGTTTCGATGCAGTGAATTCCAATGAAAACGATTTGTTAATATCCAAAGACATGTGATCATAAAGATAAGAATTAAACGAACGAAAGCGCAAGTATAACACTGTTTAAAACCTATAACGACCATTTGTGTATTATTAAGTAGATTAAGCTAGCATACAATTTAATTTTTCACATAAAAATTATTTCTAAGTGGACAGTTTCATTTTAGCAATTTTGAGGATCCTAGACTTTTAATTTTTACAAAATTTCTGCTTGAAGTCGTTGCTCGACTACATTAAGGCGGGATAATACAAGTATATTAAAATTATCCATGAACACTTTAAAGAAAATTTTGTGACTTACATAGGAAATATTTTGGGGTTCCATTATTATTAACAAGGATAAAGTGAGATTATTTTAATACGTAAGTAGTGTTAAGATATAGTTTCTTTCTAAGTTTAAGCTGAAATTGCGTTTCTAAGCGTTATTCATATCATGTGATACGTATATTTCTTAGATAATGTGTCTAAAAGAAAGATGTTTTTAACGTATAGTGGATTGTTCATAATTGTGTCATGAGATTTCTTTGTTTCATTCTATTTTCATAAAATACACAGCATATTTGTCGTTGAGCTAGCAAGAGAAAACGGATCCAGTAAGGTAAGAACTCGCATTAATTAAAATGGAGATCTAAAGATTAGGAACCGAAAAAGTTTCGATGCAGTGAATGCCAATGAAAACGATTTGTTAATATCCAAAGACATGTGATCATAAAGATAAGAATTAAACGAACGAAAGCGCAAGTATAACACTGTTTGAAACCTATAACGACCATTTGTGTATTATTAAGTAGATTAAGCTAGCATACAATTTTATTTTTCACATAAAATTATTTCTAAGTGGACAGTTTCATTTTAGCAATTTTGAGGATCCTAGACTTTTAATTTTACAAAATTTCTGCTTGAAGTCGTTGCTCGACTACATTAAGGCGGGATAATACAAGTATATTAAAATTATCCATGAACACTTTAAAGAAAATTTTGTGACTTACATAGGAAATATTTTGAGGTTCCATTATTATTAACAAGGATAAAGTGAGATTATTTTAATACGTAAGTAGTGTTAAGATATAGTTTCTTTCTAAGTTTAAGCTGAAATTGCGTTTCTAAGCGTTATTCATATCATGTGTATACGTATATTTCTTAGATAATGTGTCTAAAAGAAAGATGTTTTTAACGTATAGTGGATTGTTCATAATTGTGTCATGAGATTTCTTTGTTTCATTCTATTTTCATAAAATACACAGCATATTTGTCGTTGAGCTAGCAAGAGAAAACGGACCCAGTAAGGTAAGAACTCGCATTAATTAAAATGGAGATCTAAAGATTAGGAACCGGAAAAGTTTCGATGCAGTGAATTCCAATTGAAAACGATTTGTTAATATCCAAAGACATGTGATCATAAAGATAAGAATTAAACGAACGAAAGCGCAAGTATAACACTGTTTAAATCTATAACGACCATTCGTGTATTATTAAGTAGATTAAGCTAGCATACAATTTTATTTTTCACATAAAAATTATTTCTAAGTGGACAGTTTCATTTTAGCAATTTTGAGGATCCTAGACTTTTAATTTTACAAAATTTCTGCTTGAAGTCGTTGCTCGACTACATTAAGGCGGGATAATACAAGTATATTAAAATTATCCATGAACACTTTAAAGAAAATTTTGTGACTTACATAGGAAATATTTTGGGGTTCCATTTTTATTAACAAGGATAAGGTGAGATTATTTTAATACGTAAGTAGTGTTAAGATATAGTTTCTTTCTAAGTTTAAGCTGAAATTGCGTTTCTAAGCGTTATTCATATCATGTGTATACGTATATTTCTTAGATAATGTGTCTAAGAGAAAGATGTTTTAACGTATAGAGGATTGTTCATAATTGTGTCATGAGATTTCTTTGTTTCATTTTATTTTCATAAAATACACAGCATATTTTTCGTTGAGCTAGCAAGAGAAAACGGACCCAGTAAGGTAAGAACTCGCATTAATTAAAATGGAGATCTAAAGATTAGGAACCGGAAAAGTTTCGATGCAGTGAATTCCAATGAAAACGATTTGTTAATATCCAAAGACATGTGATCATAAAGATAAGAATTAAACGAACGAAAGCGCAAGTATAACACTGTTTAAATCTATAACGACCATTCGTGTATTATTAAGTAGATTAAGCTAGCATACAATTTTATTTTTCACATAAAAATTATTTCTAAGTGGACAGTTTCATTTTAGCAATTTTGAGGATCCTAGACTTTTAATTTTTACAAAATTTCTGCTTGAAGTCGTTGCTCGACTACATTAAGGCGGGATAATACAAGTATATTAAAATTATCCATGAACACTTTAAAGAAAATTTTGTGACTTAGATAGGAAATATTTTGGGGTACCATTATTATTAACAAGGATAAGGTGAGATTATTTTAATACGTAAGTAGTGATAAGATATAGTTTCTTTCTAAGTTTAAGCTAAAATTGCGTTTCTAGCGTTATTTCATATCATGTGTATACGTATATTTCTTAGATAATGTGTCTAAAGAAAGATGTTTTTAACGTATAGAGGATTGTTCATAACTGTGTCATGAGATTTCTTTGTTTCATTTTATTTTCATAAAATACACAGCATATTTGTCGTTGAGCTAGCAAGAGAAAACGGACCCAGTAAGGTAAGAACTCGCATTAATTAAAATGGAGATCTAAAGATTAGGAAACCGGAAAGTTTCGATGCAGTGAATTCCAATGAAAACGATTTGTTAATATCCAAAGACATGTGATCATAAAGATAAGAATTAAACGAACGAAAGCGCAAGTATAACACTGTTTGAAACCTATAACGACCATTTGTGTATTATTAAGTAGATTAAGCTAGCATACAATTTTATTTTTCACATAAAATTATTTCTAAGTGGAACAGTTTCATTTCAGCAATTTTGAGGATCCTAGACTTTTAATTTTACAAAATTTCTGCTTGAAGTCGTTGCTCGACTACATTAAGGCGGATAATACAAGTATATTAAAATTATCCGTGAACACTTTAAAGAAAATTTTGTGACTTACATAGGAAATATTTTGGGGTTCCATTATTATTAACAAGGATAAGGTGAGATTATTTTAATACGTAAGTAGTGATAAGATATAGTTTCTTTCTAAGTTTAAGCTGAAATTGCGTTTCTAAGCGTTATTCATATCATGTGCATACGTATATTTCTTAGATAATGTGTCTAAAAGAAAGATGTTTTTAACGTATAGAGGATTGTTCATAATTGTGTCATGAGATTTCTTTGTTTCATTTTATTTTCATAAAATACACAGCATATTTGTCGTTGAGCTAGCAAGAGAAAACGGATCCAGTAAGGTAAGAACTCGCATTAATTAAAATGGAGATCTAAAGATTAGGAACCGAAAAAGTTTCGATGCAGTGAATGCCAATGAAAACGATTTGTTAATATCCAAAGACATGTGATCATAAAGATAAGAATTAAACGAACGAAAGCGCAAGTATAACAATGTTTAAAACCTATAACGACCATTCGTGTATTATTAAGTAGATTAAGCTAGCATACAATTTTATTTTTCACATAAAAATTATTTCTAAGTGGACAGTTTCATTTTAGCAATTTTGAGGATCCTAGACTTTTAATTTTACAAAATTTCTGCTTGAAGTCGTTGCTCGACTACATTAAGGCGGGATAATACAAGTATATTAAAATTATCCATGAACACTTTAAAGAAAATTTTGTGACTTAGATAGGAGATATTTTGGGGTACCATTATTATTAACAAGGATAAGGTGAGATTATTTTAATACGTAAGTAGTGATAAGATATAGTTTCTTTCTAAGTTTAAGCTGAAATTGCGTTTCTAAGCGTTATTCATATAATGTGTATTCGTATATTTCTTAGATAATGTGTCTAAGAGAAAGATGTTTTTAACGTATAGAGGATTGTTCATAACTGTGTCATGAGATTTCTTTGTTTCATTTTATTTTCATAAAATACACAGCATATTTGTCGTTGAGCTAGCAAGAGAAAACGGACCCAGTAAGGTAAGAACTCGCATTAATTAAAATGGAGATCTAAAGATTAGGAACCGGAAAAGTTTCGATGCAGTGAATTCCAATGAAAACGATTTGTTAACATCCAAAGACATGTGATCATAAAGATAAGAATTAAACGAACGAAAGCGCAAGTATAACACTGTTTAAAACCTATAACGACCATTTGTGTATTATTAAGTAGATTAAGCTAGCATACAATTTTATTTTTCACATAAAAATTATTTCTAAGTGGACAGTTTCATTTTAGCAATTTTGAGGATCCTAGACTTTTAATTTTTACAAAAATTTCTGCTTGAAGTCGTTGCTCGACTACATTAAGGCGGGATAATACAAGTATATTAAAATTATCCGTGAACACTTTAAAGAAAATTTTGTGACTTACATAGGAAATATTTTGGGGTTCTATTATTATTATCAAGTATAAGGTGAGATTATTTTAATACGTAAGTAGTGATAAGATATAGTTTCTTTCTAAGTTTAAGCTGAAATTGCGTTTGTAAGCGTTATTTATATCATGTGTATAAGTATATTTCTTAGATAATGTGTCTAAAAGAAAGATGTTTTTAACGTATAGAGGATTGTTCATAATTGTGTCATGAAATCTTTTTGTTTCATTTTATTTTCATAAAATATACAGCATATTTGTCGTTGAGCTATCAAGCGAAAACGGACCCAGTAAGGTAAAAACTCGCATTCTCTATTAAACAAGCATCCATTGCATCCTTATATTAGTCAGGGTGGTGTACCCAAAAATTCACACCATTAATTTGTGACGCCCCACGTTAGGACAGTTTTACTAAGCGTCATGGCAATATATATATATATATATATATATATATATTATATTATATATATATATATATATATATATATATAAATATATATATATTATATTATATTATATATATTGCTGTGATTCTTCTTGAATTACCTGGTCTGTTGACTTTCTTCTGTTAATCGCCTCGGCTGCTCCCCTATATAACTTCATCCTCAATTATAAAAAAAAACAAATACATTCCTACCACAAACATCAACGTTACCTCTATTTACATCAATATTCACAATACATTAAAATTTCAAAATTAAAATTCAGCATAAATTTCAGTATCAAAAATTTTCAAGATTAAAAATTTTTTTTTTTATCATTTTAACGTGCATCCAGAATTAAAGTCCTTGTAGGATGCCTACTAATTACTATAACAATATAAGCAGACCGGAGTCTGAGTATAAAGGGAGCATCTACCACCCTTTACGTTAATTAACCAGGTTCGTCTAATTGAGCTCAAAGACATACCCAAAGTTTCATCATAATTCAGAACATCAATACTAAATACCCTTTCTACTTAAACAAGCAAATTTCATCTTAAAATTAAAATTTTATGGTTAGTACAATTTCACTAATGTCCATTTAAAGTAAATCAATTATAAAGTTATTCAACCCACACAAAAATGTCAAACAAAATAGTATAATTTACCTGAAGGTTACTGTCCTCGTAGCTTCAATGTACATCGTCCCTTTAGTTAATCACACCATTCCAACAGGATTAAATTTACGGCTTCTAATTCTCAACGCTTTTAAAATTTTCTCCATCACCATTTATTTAAAGTTGTTTCTGGGCTTTTCCGGAACTCATCTGTGTATATCTGACCCTTGTTTCGTGGATCCAGACACGTATTTGAACCATTTAAGTATTAATACCCCCGAAAAATAACAAAGAAATTCATACTTCTTTCACCAAGATACGCCAAAACTGCCTACTTTTGTGTATACATTTGTCGTTGTAAATTTTGCTAATTGGTACAGTGATACTAAATTTTATTACCTTGTATCTAAGTGCACTGAAGTACATTCATGTTAGCACGTAAATAACAAACTATTTTGAATCACTAAAATATACGAGCAAAATTTTAAATTATTTTATCAAACTAAAATGCACTGTTTAACATCTTGAATCAAGTCGCGGATGTAAGAGCTTTTAACGCATCGAATAGTCAAAAGTCTAAGAGAGCCGAAATTCATATTACCACCGGTATATATAGCGAATAGCCGGCACGTCGCTTTTGTCCTCAAAACAGACAATTCTTAAGAATTTCTCATTCTATGTTCCCAGTCCGTCGCTCGCGCGTCGGTTTTACGAATTTTCACTCGCCCCATTTAAAACTCAGAAATTCTCACACGGCACGCAAACATGTCCGAGAAAAACTAATTAATTTTGTGCAGAAATTGTTGTTTCTACCTCTGATATTTGCATCCTATTTTCAACCAATTGTGACCCTCGTGACGTTGCTTAAATCACGCCTTTTACTATATGTGTCTTTGCTTGACGCATTTTCTCTTTTCTTTTCTAACCTGTTCGTATTGGTGCAAATTGATATTCTTTATTATCGATTATATTTTAGTCCATGTGGACTATCTGGGTTTAATAACCCCGTATCGCACCTTCTCGTGAATATTAAGCCCCGGTTTCTCCAAGATTCTTTGTAAACATTAATTATCTGCAAAATTTTCGCCGAATGAGCTTTTTAAATAAACCCTGTTTTGTATTTCGTGCTAAAGCATCTGACTGTTTCCAATATCCTTAGAATCAACATGTTTATCTAAACAAATTAAACTGAAATTGCCTTTTAAAATACGCAGGTGTGTTCAAACATCCTACTTCTAACTAACACTTCTAGGATTTGCATTTTATTGGGTTTTACAAGTTTCTGTAGATATTATCTGTACGTTTTGTTCAATACCGGTTACTTGAAATAGAGTTAATTAAGATAAATTTTGCACGTAATTTCCATTTGTTTAGAATAATTACATTACACGCAGAGCTTTTAATACTGCTTCTTTTGATATAAAGCGTCTTGTACATGATTTAAATCTCTTATGTTTAATGAAACTAATAAATTTTTATGCTTCACGGTTTTAATAACGCGTATTATCTAATAATATTCATTATACACGGTGATTAAAATTATTTGATGTGATTATTTAATTTTCTACCCTGGTCTAAATATGAGTATTTTCCCCCTATTTGAATACAAATAATCCCACTTATTTGAATGCAAATATTAAGCATTTAGCCCAAAAAAAAATTACAAAAAAATTGCCTATCACTTTCTACCCTTATCTATCTAACTTACCTACCTTATCTCCAATTCAAAAAAATATTTACACCTATCCTATATCCCTATCCTATTCCTAACTCTCACCTCATTCTATAAACTGAAATTATCTCTAACTTCATCCTACTTATCCATCTAATCCTATATACATCCTATATACCTATCCTATTCCTAACTTTTAACTAATCTTTACTATACTTTACTTCCCCCTACCTAATCCTATATGCCTATCCTACTCTTACTCTATTCCTAACTCTCCACTAAACTTCTATGAAATATCTACACTTAACCTATCTTATTTTCTTCCTACATTTACTCTTTATTCTCATCCTAAACCTATTCCTAATTATCTCCCATATTTATCCTATACCTAGCTTTATTTTCTATAAACACTTACTTCTACTCTTCTCTATACACCTATATCTACTCTCTATTCTATATCTATACTAAAATTCACCTATCTCTATCCTTAGTTCATCAAGTTATTTAAATCTAACTCTCTTTTTGATCCTCCAAGTCTTTCTTCTCACCATCCTAATACTCTTCATCCCTATTTCTCCTCCTTCTATATCTATACTTATCCTCCCTATTATCTCACATAAAATAACCTTATCATCCCTATTATCCTGACTCTTAAATATTGTTTCTTCTTCAGTCTCTACACATGTCTGTTTCTTATTTATTATTATTTTCTTTTCTCTCGACAAACCAAACGATACTACTTTACAATTATCGATTTTTCCCTCTATGAAAAATCCTATGTACCTTCTAGAATTCTTATGTAATGGAATCCGCCAGAATGAATCCCTTTAAATCTACTTGATTAAAACAAACTTGCCATCTTTACTTAATTTCGCCTTCACCTGCTCCTGATATGCTGCTTCTACCCCACTACTTCTGCATGTTTTTGTATTAAAGCTTGAACCTCTACTTTCCTATCCTCTGGACATCTTATTGTGTTGATCTGTTTTACTTCATCATCCTCTACCTCTACTACATTAATATTCAACCACGTGTCATCCTCTGTGACTTCATAACTGCCCTTCCATGGCACTACCCTATCCTTAATCCTTATTACCTTCCGTTCCATATCTATCAACACCCCTAACTTCATCATACAGTCAACACCTAAAATGCTCTGAAACTTCAGTCCAGGCACAATTACAAATTCCTGTTCACAGCTTAAACCTCCTATATCTATCCTAAGCACCACAACACTATTTACTACAGCAAACTTCTTTTTATTTGGAGCTACTAAATGGCTACGCTTTATAGGCATAATTCTATCACAAACCTTATCCCTAATTTTGCTGACAAATTCCTCCGATATTAAACTCGCCTCTGCCCCTGTATCAAGTAATATTTCTACATTATTCTCAAAATTTCTATATTAATAATTGGCAAACATAATTTTTCCTCAGTTTCTGGCTCTACTTCCTCCTCAATTTTGAAAAATTCACGTGGATGTTCATATACATTTACACTGAAATCTAGTGGTCTGTCGCGTTCTAAAAATCCTGTCCAGGTCTGTTTTCCTACTCGGTCCTGGTCTAGCCGTCACCTCAGCGTACGTCCTAGGCGTTTCCACTCGTTCCGTGTCTGTATTAGCAGTCCCGCTCATGTCTGGTGAACTATTCATTCTGGTAGGTCCCGTCTCTGTGCAGGTCCCCTTCCTAAACTATTACTCCTCACGTATGGTCGTCTCTGTTCCCAATTCTGTCGCTGGTACCGTAATTATTCCCCTTCTAGCATAGTTGTCCCGTCTATTGTCAAACCTAACTTTGTTGATCTGTCTTTCCCTGTTTTCCCGAGGTCGTCCACTACTTACGTCGTCGTACCTCTGCAGGTATTCAAAACATTTCTCTGTCCACTATGTTCTGTAGTGCTACGTGCTGTCTTATGTCTACCTCGAAGTGTCGTGATAAATACTTAATAATTTGTCGGTCCGTCAGTGGTGGGTTCAGTTGCTTTGCTATGCTATACTTGCGTATAGCATATTGCTCTACTTCCTGAAAATTCTCCCTTAAATTTCCCTGTGATTAAGTCGTCTCGTACCTGATCTTGTCTGTGGTCACTCCAGTAGTGCTTTAGAAATTTGTTTTCAAAGTCCTGATACGTGTCTATGTCCTGTCCTACTAAATTGTACCACGCTTCCGCATTGTCTTTTAATAAAGCCTTTATCGTATTTAGTTTAGTCTGTTCGTCAAATAAATTTCCCACTAGATTTCTTACACTATTAATAAAAATTTGTGGATTTACCCTGTTATCGCCATAAAATTTCATGTGTTGGTCCAATGATACTCCACCTGTAGAAAATCTGGGACCATCCCCCGTTAAATTTGACATGTTGTATTTAATACTACTAACCTCGCGTTCTACCCTGCCTAACTGATCCCTACATGAGTCCGTCACTTCAGTCATTTTACATTAATCTCTTCTTCACAGAACATGCGTACTTCGGACTTTAAATGTCCCATTTCCTGTCGAAGACCTGTAATATCACGCTCATTTTTTCAACCCTATTTTCAACTTCCCCATCTTTACGGTAAGACTATTTTAAATTCTGAAACTTCTTGATTCGTCTTATCTATTTTCTGACTAATTTGCTCAAACTTACGATTCGATTCCTCACTCATTTCTCTAATCTCTTCTAACTTCCTGTTCGATTCTTCCTAGCTCTATTAGATTCATCGTTCATCCTCTCTAGCATTCTCATTATCATCTCGTTTCCTTGATCCCTGATTCCGTCCTCGACTGATCTCTACTGCCTCCAGCTTCTTCCATTTTCGAATTTTTCCCACACAATGCACTATCGTCACTTCCAATTTCCACTCCTTGACTCCTTAACCACTCCTTTCTCTGCATACGTTCTAATCACTCACACACACTCTAAAATACTCTTAAATTTATACACACACAGAAACTCTCTCTCTCAGATCGCCAGTTTCCTGGAATAAAATCAAAAAATTTTATTTGGAACTCGAGCCTCACTTTTGGGTCGCCAAAGAATGCTGTGTTTCCCTGTATTTGAATCGAGCCTCACGAATTGGGCGCCAAGAATGCTGTGATTCTTCTTGAATTACCTGGTCTGTTGACTTTCTTCTGTTAATCGCCTCGGCTGCTCCCCTATATAACTTCATCCTCAATTATAAAAAAAAAAACAAATACATTCCTACCACAAACATCAACGTTACCTCTATTTACATCAATATTCACAATACATTAAAATTTCAAAATTAAAATTCAGCATAAATTTCAGTATCAAAAATTTTCAAGATTAAAAAATTTTTTTTTTATCATTTTAACGTGCATCCAGAATTAAAGTCCTTGTAGGATGCCTACTAATTACTATAACAATATAAGCAGACCGGAGTCTGAGTATAAAGGGAGCATCTACCACCCCTTTACGTTAATTAACCAGGTTCGTCTAATTGAGCTCAAAGACATACCCAAAGTTTCATCATAATTCAGAACATCAATACTAAATACCCCTTTCTACTTAAACAAGCAAATTTCATCTTAAAATTAAAATTTTATGGTTAGTACAATTTCACTAATGTCCATTTAAAGTAAATCAATTATAAAGTTATTCAACCCACACAAAAATGTCAAACAAAATAGTATAATTTACCTGAAGGTTACTGTCCTCGTAGCTTCAATGTACATCGTCCCTTTAGTTAATCACACCATTCCAACAGGATTATATTTACGGCTTCTAATTCTCAACGCTTTTAAAATTTTCTCCATCACCATTTATTTAAAGTTGTTTCTGGGCTTTTCCGGAACTCATCTGTGTATATCTGACCCTTGTTTCGTGGATCCAGACACGTATTTGAACCATTTAAGTATTAATACCCCCGAAAAATAACAAAGAAATTCATACTTCTTTCACCAAGATACGCCAAAACTGCCTACTTTTGTGTATACATTTGTCGTTGTAAATTTTGCTAATTGGTACAGTGATACTAAATTTTATTACCTTGTATCTAAGTGCACTGAAGTACATTCATGTTAGCACGTAAATAACAAACTATTTTGAATCACTAAAATATACGAGCAAAATTTTAAATTATTTTATCAAACTAAAATGCACTGTTTAACATCTTGAATCAAGTCGCGGATGTAAGAGCTTTTAACGCATCGAATAGTCAAAAGTCTAAGAGAGCCGAAATTCATATTACCACCGGTATATATAGCGAATAGCCGGCACGTCGCTTTTGTCCTCAAAACAGACAATTCTTAAGAATTTCTCATTCTATGTTCCCAGTCCGTCGCTCGCGCGTCGGTTTTTACGAATTTTTCACTCGCCCCATTTAAAACTCAGAAATTCTCACACGGCACGCAAACATGTCCGAGAAAAACTAATTACTTTTGTGCAGAAATTGTTGTTTCTACCTCTGATATTTGCATCCTATTTTCAACCAATTGTGACCCTCGTGACGTTGCTTAAATCACGCCTTTTACTATATGTGTCTTTGCTTGACGCATTTTCTCTTTTCTTTTCTAACCTGTTCGTATTGGTGCAAATTGATATTCTTTATTATCGATTATATTTTAGTCCATGTGGACTATCTGGGTTTAATAACCCCGTATCGCACCTTCTCGTGAATATTAAGCCCCGGTTTCTCCAAGATTCTTTGTAAACATTAATTATCTGCAAAATTTTCGCCGAATGAGCTTTTTAAATAAACCCTGTTTTGTATTTCGTGCTAAAGCATCTGACTGTTTCCAATATCCTTAGAATCGACATGTTTATCTAAACAAATTAAACTGAAATTGCCTTTTAAAATACGCAGGTGTGTTCAAACATCCTACTTCTAACTAACACTTCTAGGATTTGCATTTTATTGGGTTTTACAAGTTTCTGTAGATATTATCTGTACGTTTTGTTCAATACCCGTTACTTGAAATAGAGTTAATTAAGATAAATTTTGCACGTAATTTCCATTTGTTTAGGAATAATTACATTACACGCAGAGCTTTTTAATACTGCTTCTTTTGATATAAAGCGTCTTGTACATGATTTAAATCTCTTATGTTTAATGAAACTAATAAATTTTTATGCTTCACGGTTTTAATAACGCGTATTATCTAATAATATTCATTATACACGGTGATTAAAATTATTTGATGTGATTATTTAATTTTCTACCCTGGTCTAAATATGAGTATTTTATATATATATATATTGATGCGACTAGAGGTCATGAAGATGTCATATTGTATCGTAGATTAAACATCCAACCTGTTAAACTCGAGAAAACTCGATAAAATTCAAGAAACTGACCAATCATCAAGATATTTGTTTGTTTACAAAACGTACCTTTGAAGTGCCGGTATACAAACTATTAATGCAAAAAAACCGTGATGATAACATAGTTTAATTTAGATAAGAATAAAGGTATTTATTATACGTAAAGAAACGTTTTCAAAAGAGTTTTATCTACATTTTATTATGTATTATTGTATTGCACTGTGTATAAAATACGTGGATTTGCATGGAAGTATTTTAAAAAAATTTCATTTTGCAATTAATAAAAGAAGCATGTTCAAAAGTAAAATGTTTGTTAAGCAATTGATGGAAAAGCGCATTTGAATTCCACAGCAACACTCTTAGAGGAAATTTTCGGGCAAACTTTCCGTAAAGTTGCGTGTATAATATTTTAATTTACATGTAGAAAGGAAATTTGTATTTAATAGCAAACGTATGACAAAAGCGTATTAAATTAAGTTAAACATCAATTGTATTTCTAATTTGCGAGGGACGTGCTTATTGACCGTGTTCTAGAACAACCAAATGCTAAATTAAAATAAAGTGAATGACGTAAATAGCCCTCAGCGACGACAGAGTTCGTGAATACGATTCTATAAGACAACGCGTCCAATTATAGCGTAAAGTAAGGGTAAAAGTAAAAGTTATAGATCTTAGAACGTCGATAACCGACGTATAACATATCTTCCAGGACACAAGAAAGTGACACATCTAGAGAACAAACCAATTAGAGGTTGCCTTAAAAGCTAATGAATGTTGAATAAAGCAACAGTGTTGATTGAAGCGTCACTATGCACTCGAAATAATCAGACAATACGTTACCTAACATGTACAGTATTTAACATTGAAAGATATTTAAGGTAGACGATTTTAAAAACGGTTCTAAAAGGAGTGTTACTTGACAGCTGACATTAAATTTTATTGATACTCAGACGTGAATAGAGTATTTGAAGTAGCCACAATGGTTTTAAAAATAGAAAGTAAGCAATTAAATGATAATTATACTACTGCAAGATAAAGTCTTCTTAAATGAAATAAAGCATATGTTGCTGCAACGGTTTGTTATATGGTGTATGGAGCAATTTGCATGGAAAAACGCACATTGTGAACTAATTTTAAAGATCTTTGGAGCATGGATTGATGACCACGTGCTGGGCAAAGTCAACAACAAGCAGACAGTAACGGCAAAATAAAAATTTCTAAAATGACATCTGTTAATTAATTGAGTTGCATGATGATATTTTTTGGGTTCCAGTATTTGAATGTAAAGTAGAGTTTGTGTAAAAGTCGGAAATTTGATTAGAAGGGTTGGGAAACCTACGCTACAGGATTTTGTCAGTATATATAGGAAAATAATTAAACCTAACTGATCAGACTTGTTTACATACGATTGTATATGGGGAGAACATTAAACTATACCACTCATTTTGATATTTTGTACATAATAGGGAATAGTGGATGATAATTAAAAAATTAATATTTGTGAGTGATCGTCCTAGTCCTAAAAAGAAGTTTTTGGAGTCTATTTTATTATACGTGAGTGATTATTCAGAAGTTATATTTTTTATGTTATATTTAAGGCAAAGTTGTTGTGGAAATCTTGGACTCCATTTTTAGTATACAATATTTGTGATGAAAGGAAGTTGTTTTTTATAGATGTTATAGTTAATATATTGTTCGTAAAAGAAAGCTGCGGTGGATGTGGTAATTAACATTTGGAAGATTATTCAAAAAAAATATTATGTATTATTAGTGTTTCAAATCTGATGTATGAATCATCAGAAACAACCTTATATTCAGGCTCATTTTAAATAAATCCATAGCAATGTTTATAAAGTCGTGAGCAAGCCACAGTAATATATATATATATATATATATATATATATATATATATTGCCATGATAAGAGGGTAGTTTAAAGGTAGATTAAGTCATAGGGGTCGTAGGATAGATATAAATAACTTTAATTTTAAGAAAATCAAATCATTCCATCAATTATAGAAGTAAATCGACTCTTCTACAAAAAGTCAATTGCGAGGACACTGTATATAAAGAATATTTGATTAAATGCATGAGAAAGGAGCTCATTTAGAAGCAACTAAATGCATCAAAAATAAATTATCGGAAAACATAGATAAATTGGCATTCCAAATATTTAATAACTAGGTCGAAAATATCAACGCATGTATAAAAAAAACGCATCTTAATACGTCATTATTAGAAAATGGATGCGTGACTACGAAGAATACATTAGTTCAGAAAACCAACAATCTGTAACAAAGAAATAAGCACCAGGCGGTTCATTATATGATAAGTATTGGGCTTTTAAACTACAAACATAAAATTACGTGATTGAATGTGGGTAATAATTGGAAATCCTAAGAAAGAACAATATAATACAGAACGCTTACGTGTCTGATAAAGCATTGTCACCAAGAATTAGACAGGGATTTTGAAAAAATACCGAGTTCTGCCAAAGATAAGGCAAAGTACAAGCCTTGATCAATAAACACGCCAATGGAAACAATTGGTGAGAAGGGCTTATAAATACAATAAGAAATAAATAAAAAATGCAGTTCATATTCAACCAAGCACAAACTATGCTCAAATTCAGTAGAAATTTACGTGATAAAATTAATTAGTGAATCCTTAAAATTTAGAATAAGTAAAATTTGAAAGTGCAAAAATTGTGTGACGAAAAATAAGCCGATCTACAAATAGACGTAAGTTAAACAATTAGCTAAATTTATTTTAATATTTAACAAAACAGGGCTGTTATCTATGCCACTTTCGTTGATGTCAATTACGTTGATGTCATATGCACTAAGTTCATATTTAAGTTTTTATACAAGTCGATGTTCATGTCGAGATCTAAGCCACAACACAAGTGAGATCAAAAGGATACTCAAAGTTAATTCAAGGAAACATACCAGAAATCAAAAATGGATAATTCTGGTCAATAGATAAAGCGGACATAGCAATGGATTCAAACCATAAACAGTATGAGAGTACTCCAGTGACCGTTCCAGGTTAGCGATTTTTAAACATTTTATTATTTAAAGACTTTCAAATTTAATATTGGCTATACATTCTGTATTTGTAAGAGTCATCAAAAAGGTCATTTGAAAATATGAAAACAGGGAAAGCATCTTAGAACGTTCGAAGATACTTGAGGGTAATCAAAAGATATTTTTGCTGACTTTCAGGAAAGCATATATTTGGTAAATATAAATATTCTATACAGGGGGAAACTTTGAGGTTACACAACATTGTACATACTATCAATTATTATATTGTGTGATTTTGAACTGCTTTATTTGAATCCATATAAAGAGTAAAATAAGATTTATTATTAGAAAGTCGAGCATTCAGTGAGCTAGTCGTGGTATACAAATAAAATATAACGTACAAATCGTTCGGCTAATAGGGCATATCACAGCAATAACATAGGGGCTTTAATCGTAGGGCAATTTCACAGCAATTAAAATGACACCCAACATTGGAGCTTAAAAGAAATAAATTAATTGCATAGCAATAAAAATTGGTACGCCCAATCGTGGGGCTGGTAAGACACATTTCATTGCAAATAAAAAATCAACGACCAACGTGGGGCTTGTAAAAGGGATATAATATCAATATATATATATATATATATATATATATATATATTGTAGTGGTTTTAAAGGGCTAAATCTTCGTATAAACAAGGTAGTTTGAAACACCCTGTATAGAAAAACAACCAGAATTTACGTGCGAAATTTATTTTATTTAGTTCATTTTAAAGTAACAAATATTACCAGAATTTTACAATTAGTGATTAAAATTTAGTTAGGTGCGTAAAGATAATAAATTATAGAAGCCAATGCAATTTACTTATTAATTTAATGGAGTTTAATTGAACGGGTAATTACGTACAATACGCATAAAAGCATGTAAAATCGATAATACCAAGGTGAAACGCTTTGCTAACACATAAACAACCGTTGAATATAAAATACCTTGAAAATCCAACTCTTAGAAATGTTGTGTTAAAACGTCGGTTAATTAAACACCTGCATGTTTTCGAAATATCAGGTTCTCCTTAATTTTTATAGATAACAAGCAAGTTTCAAAGAATATTGATTAAACGACAGGCGAAAAGCACGTATAAAGTCCACATGGAGTAAAATAGAACGCGGACAGTAATATCGATCTCTACCACTCAAACAAGGTTAGAAGGAAACATATAATATGCATGAGAAAGGGACAGCGTTAATATAGGCGGGGTTGTTAAGACGTCAATGGATATATTAATGGTCGATATCGTTAGTAGTATAACAGACAAGCACGAGAATATTGAATGTTAATTTTTCGGAAAATATCGTAACGACGCGCTAAATTTCGGAGATTTCGAAAACGGTTGAAACAAAATTTGAAGAACGAATGAGTTTAATTAAATGTTTCGCGTTAGGAGGGTCTGGAGAGGTGGCATTCGGAATCATATAAATACTCGAAGAGAATTAGCATCGCTCTCTCTTTTAACTTCGATCTCTTAGTATTTTCTCCGCTTCAGAATAAGAGTTTTTAAGTATACATATTTTTAAATTAAATAGTACAGTGTTGGCCTCATAATTTGATACGCAAATAAGTGACGAGTCTAAAATTTAATAGAAGTGCAACATTTATCTTAAACAACCTCGTGAAGTGACGTGAAGTAACGTAAATTTTAATTAAATTAAACGAAAGTACGCATTTATGAAAGAAGTGTAATTAATTTGGGTTTGGATTTGGATACACCCTGAAGGCAGAGCAAACAGCACAACCTAAATGGGGTGTCATCTACAAATAGCTAGAAGCCGCCAGCAGAGCAGAGCGAAACAACTGAACGGCATCGTCAACGGAGTAGAGATCTTCAAGAAATTCCAGGTAACGTTTTAAAATTGTTGTTGTTATAAACTACGAAACTATGAAAATTGTGTGACGTGTGAGAGTGAATTTGAAGGTATTGTGCATTATTTTGCGTATTGAAAATAATACGTATAACTAACTTTATTATGGTATTTAAATAGAAATCTAAAGGTGTATATAAAGCTTATTAACGTTCCATCAGGAATTTAAAATTTTTATTGTTACGAGTACATGGGTTTTTTGTTTGTTGTAAGAGTATGCGAAGTACAAAAGCATACATTATTCATAATTAACTGGGTTATCATGAGCTCACTATACTCCAGAAGGTACTAAATCAAAATTAATTATTAATAAAGAAAGAAAATTAAGATATTATTATTCAGGGCCCATTTACTCGAGGTACATTCAATGTGTTTGATATTTTAAACTAAAATCCTAAACATTACAAAATTAGAATTTATTGTGGTGTAACTTGATCACTGAAATGTGCATAATCTTGAATTTTATTTGTAAACAGTGGTAAATAAATATTGTATGATTGTTGTATTATTTTGTGGTTTTATTGAGTGTGTGCGTGAACGATAAACAGTATGATAGTGAATCTAGGTATCCAAGAGGAGGCCCAACTGAGCTAGCCTGGGAACTGAAGTAGAATTAAGGTGATGAAGAGAGGAATCTGGGTAGGAGATTAATTTTTATTTAAATTTTTCTATTGTGTGCAATTTTCGATTTTGTAAAAATGAAAACAATTAATTTTCGAATAAACTGAGATACCTCAGGTAAACACGGCAATTTATGACGGCCCGAAGTTGGGGCTCGAATGCTTTTTTTACTCTGGCGAGGCTTTTACCAGGAGATCCACGGCAAAATATATATATATATATATATATATATATATATATATATATATATATATTTTAGTATATGAGCAAATTAGCAATGCACCAAATTCCCCTATAATTTCTTTTCTAGCCCTGTTTAGCGCGTACGTTTAATATATATGAAATTTTACAATAAATAGCAAGTATGTATGAAATTTTTCTTTAATTAATAAATTACTGACTTCTCTATTGGTTTTTTAAATGATCTGCGCCTCGACCAATGAAAACTCTTATCTCAGGTTAATTTTGTGAATAAATCAATATCTGCCTACAGCGTGAGTTCTGAACTACATACAGATGAACGTGACACTGCCAGTCAAATGACCTCTAGTTAATTCTACACAAGCTATTTCTAAATGTGACATTGTAAACAATTACTTGAAAAATACTCACAGTAAAACAGTTTATATTAGTTAATAAATTAAGATTTCAATCGAGTATAACGGGTTAAGTGTTTAAAATATGACACTGATAAAACTAATACCTGGATTCCAATAAAACGGCTTGCTGCTGAACAATGAAGCTCCACTGCCTACAGCGACGATTCGAACAAGATGCGGGTTCTTAATACCTGTAGATAAGTACGTTTTAAAATTGTGTATTACAGAATTTACGCTTTTTATTTTTAGGGTTTAGGGTACGCCAAAAATCTTTACATACACTTATACTTATCGCCGTTGATCTTATCAGGAATCTTAGCTCCGTGAAATCAACGCCGTGCTCAACACCGAAGGTTCAGCAGTCCAAACGTTTCTTATAGCACCACTTCGAGACTCGTCTGTACAACTTTGATTGATCCTTTTCTTACGATGCACTTTATATAGATCCACCTTTTCGTAAGTTCCTCGTTACAATTGTCGTTGAAGGTAACTATCTTTATTTATTATATACTTCCTTACTTTCACCACTACTAAATAAAACTTCTGGATTCAATTAATTCACATCTATTTTCTTTCAATATCAAAATACCAATTTCAAACTTTATAGTTCACGACAAAACTAATTTTTTCCTACTTTAAGAGCAAATCTATCTTTTCAATTCAAAACCCCAAAATTTCTCCCTTTCTCAATTATAAAACACCAGTATCCCTTTTTGATTTTTCAACCCCTCAAAGTCTTTTTTTCTCTCTACCCTTTAATATTTTATCTCCTTGGAGATCCCTCTCCAAAAGCATTAAACCAGCCTACTCTTTACAATTCTCCCCCAAATAACATTCTATGATCCATCTTTTTATTAACAGATCTTATTGCTCTTGTCAAATTCTAATTTGGAGTAAACTAATACACAAATGTCATTGGCCGGAAATTTATAAATTTTGATTGATATTTTAATTAACAACACGTGCTAAATAATTTCTTTTTAGATGAGTTGGATGTCTACAAAGTTGCAAGAAGTGAATTTCAATGATATAAAGGACTTACAACTATATACTGAAAAGTAAATAAAATTTTCACACCTTATAACTAACTTAAAACTAATAAAAACATGCTAATTGACTTTAATTTTTTTAGGCTTTACGTACATATTCAAATGAAAGTGAAAGTATAACATCTTAAACCTAACTTAAATCTAATGAAAACGTACTGACTTCAAATTTTAGCTTTACATACATATTCACATGGCAGTGAAGTTTCCTTTTAAATATTGAAACAAAATTTTATGATACACAAGCAACAGCAGTTCACTTCATTGGAACATACTTTTCAAATTTTCTTTACGAAATCACCAACACCCAATTTGAAATCTTAAAACTCCAATTTCTCAAATATCATTTTACATATCTTTAAGAAGTAACTGCCCTCACCATCTTCTTCATCAATCATTTTACGAACCAGAAGTCTATACCTGAGTGGTACTTCAGTGCGTCAAGGTTCAAATATCATATATCATAATATATATATATATATATATATATATATATATATATATATATATATATATATATATATATATAGACCTACATACAACCTCCACTACAATAACAATAATAATAAAGTCACAAACTTCTTCTTCTTCTCTCATATGCCTTTTTAAGTTGTTCAATTGAGATGCTTTGTAATCACAAATCGTACATGCATATAGTTTATTTCCAGTATGTATGCTCATACGTACCTTTAGTGTCGCTTTACTAAATGTTTTAAAATCGCAAACCATACATGGAGGTGGTTTATCACCGGTAAGTGTTCTCATAAGTTTTGTTATACTACGCATTCCAGATGCTTTGTAATTACAAACTATACATGAAAATGGTTAATCGCCGGTATATGTTCTCATATGCGTTTTCAGATGTTTGTAATCACAAAGCATGCATGAAAATGGTTTATAACCGCTGTGTTCGAATATGCGTTTTCAAGTTGTTCATTCGAGATGCTTTGAAATCACAAAACAAACATTAAAATGGTTTCTCACCGGTATGTGTTCTCATATGTTTTGTTAAACTACTCTTTAGTGATGCTTTATAATTACAAACCATACATGAAAATGGTTTATCACCGGTATGTGTTCGCATATGCGTTTTCAAGCTGATCATTTGAGATGCTTTGAAATCACAAAGCATACATGAAAATGGTTTATCACCTGTGTGTGTTCTCATATGGTTTGCTAACCTACTCATTCGAGATGCTTTATAATTTCACACCGTACATGCAAATAGTCTATCACCGGTATGTGTTTTCATATGTGCTTTTAAGTTGGACATATAAGATGTTTTGAAACCACAAAGCGTACATGAGAGTGGTTTATCACCGGTATGTGTTCGCATATGCGATTTCAAGTTGCGTTTTTGAGCTGCTTTGAAATTACAAAGCATACATGTAAATGGTTTATCACCGCTATGTGTTTTCATATGCGCTTTTAAGTTGGACGTATAAAATGTTTTGAAACCACAAAGCATACATGAAAGTGGTTTATCACCGGTATGTGTTCGCATATGCGTTTTCAAGCTGATCATTTGAGATGCTTTGAAATCACAAAGCATACATGAAAATGGTTTCTCACCTGTATGTGTTCTCATATGGTTTGTTAAACTACTCATTCGAGATGCTTTATAACTACAAACCGTACATGCAAATGGTTTATCGCCGGTATGTGTTTTCATATGCGCTTTTAAGTTGGAGATATAAGATGTTTTAAAACCACAAAGCATACATGAAAATGGTTTATCACCGGTATGTGTTCGCATATGCGTTTTCAAGCTGATCATTTGAGATGCTTTGAAATCACAAAGCATACATGAAAATGGTTTCTCACCTGTATGTGTTCTTATATGGTTTGTTAAACTACTCTTTCGAGATGCTTTATAACTACAAACCGTACATGCAAATGGTCTACCAAAAGTATGTGTTTTCATATGCGCTTTTAGGTTGGACATATGAGATGTTTTGAAACCACAATGCACACATAAAAGTGGTTTATCACCGGTATGGGTTCTCATATGTTTTGTTAAACTACTCATTAGTGATGCTTTATAATTACAAACCATACATGAATATGGTTTATCACCGGTATGTGTTCGTATATGCGTTTTCAAGCTGATCATTTGAGATGCTTTGAAATCACAAAGCATACATGAAAATGGTTTATCACCTGTATGTGTTCTCATATGATTTGTTAAACTACTCATTCGAGATGCTTTATAACTACAAACCGTACATGCAAATGGTTTATCGCCGGTATGTGTTTTCATATGCGCTTTTAAGTTGGAGATAAAAGATGTTTTGAAACCACAAACCATACATAAAAGTGGTTTATCACCGGTATGTGTTCGCATATGCGTTTTCAAGTTGCTCATTTGAGATGTTTTGAAATCACAAAGCATACATGTAAATGGTTTATCACCTGTATGTGTTCTCATATGTTTTGTTAAATTACTCATTACGGATGCTTTATAATTACAAACCATACATGAAAATGGTCTATCACCGGTATGTTTTTTCATATGCTTTTTCAAGTTGCACATTTCAGAAGTTTTAAAATTACAAACCGTACATGAAAAAGGTTTATCACCAGTATGTGTTCTCACATGCTTTTCCAAGTTGACAATTTGAGATGCTTTGTAATCACAAAACATATATGAATATGCTTTATGACCGATATGTGTTGCCATATGTTTTGTTATACTACTCACTTGAGATGCTTTGAAATTACAAACCATACATGAAGATAATTTATCACCGGTATGTGTTCTCATATGAATTTTTAGACTACCCATTTGAACTGTTTTAAAATCACACATCATACACGCAAACAGTTTATCACCAGTGTGTTTTCGCATATGCTGGATCAATCTGTCTTTAATAGAGGTCTTATAACCACATGTATTACAACATCGTAGCCTAGTTTTTAATTGTATGTGTTTTGTATTATTTTGTTGTTGTTTAGAATTGCATTTAGGTATCGTTCTTGTACTTTCATTGGCATTTTCCATTGTATGTTTGTTGTAGGTCTCTGAAGTATCAGCAACTTCAAAATTGCCAGTTGTAGCCACGAAAGGTTTGAAGTTGAATAGTAAGAGCGATTCCTCTTCGTCGGTTAATTTGGCCAAAGTATCAAGTCCCTCTTCAAATGATTTCTCATACGATAGAGATACAATTTCCTTTGTATTACATTCCATTTTAGTGTTTAAACTTTATACATTTACCTTTTCTGGATCTCGGATAGATATCATATTTAATTCTTTAAGCTGGTTCGAACTTGTTTTACTACTCGTGCTATAATTCAATAATTCCTACTATGTAGTTATATTTTTTGTTAATAATTTACAAAATTTCTTGAAGAAAAGGACTGCAATTCACAACACGTCATTAATGAATAATGTTTTGAATGACAACCCGATGACATGTGCAATACCGTAGTATCTAAGACAACACATATTGGTATTGTAACATTTACTCGTTTCTAACTGTAGTGCTTAATATACAGAGATCAAATAAACTTGTTTATGACACATTTTAAAAATATAATGTATTAATATCCTATTATGGTATGTCCTAACAGTAATTTTAGCTTATTTATGGCAATGGCGTTTTGCATCCAAAAGGTTTTTTTATTACAGATTAACTATTATAGAAAATGTAGAAATGATAAAATATTCAAAAGATATCTTTGTATATTTTTAAATATGCATATAATACAAATTTCAGTTGTAAATCTTTATTTGAATTTATCTTCAGATTAAATTTTACATTTTAGTAGAACATTATTATGTTATCAAAGAGAACTTTGCGATATCTATAGTCGGGTCAAATAAACTTTGTTGTAACTCTTTGATGTATGGAACAAGTAGAGGATGGTGTTCGTTCTGAACAGCGCCTCCTCACAGCACCTCACAACGCCGTCGATCTAACCTAGGTTTTTACATGTAAAAACCCACTATAAAGTCTTATTTTAAGGGATTTCCACCTTGCTCACTCCTGGCGGGACTTTTATCCCGAGCAATCTAACCCTGTTTGAATTGTTCAAATCAAACGACCCTTCGAAAGTTTTCTGCGGGATAATTTTAAGAAACCTAATCAAACGCATAGACTAAGTTTAGAAATTTGCTCACTCATCTCCTCCTGCCTTTGCTACCGGCATGTTTGATACTACGACATCAGTGGACAAAAGGATTGATATCGTGATATCCTTAAGTTGATTAGCTCTAGTCGGCGAGGGGTGGGTCTGACACAAGTTGTAGTTTGGGCGTCTAACAGCCTTAGTAAGCGGTAAACAGTATAGACTAGAGATAGGTTTTAACGATAACAAAATCGGTTGGGCACCACCAGTAATGACACTATGCTAGCTATAATCATAAGAATCTCGTTACTGGTCGAGAAAGCTCTTTAGCACTTGGTAATAATAATAAAAGAAAAATAAAGAGAAACTCACAGTGTAGAATGCTCTGATTTTCCTACTTGCACATGCAATCTTAATAGAAATGATACGCCTTATCTTCGGTTACTGGCTCTATTTCTACACATAGCTGCAAGCATTACATTAATTAACACAGATATATACATTTGAACAACATACGGCGCCTACTAGTACGCTCTAAACGCAACAAATATAAACAATAACTTACTACTAAATCGACGTTCGCACTGGCCAGAGCTATCAGAATAAACTCTTATGTACAACTTATATTTTTAAACAAAGTAGGGATGGATGCACCTGGATCTCACGCTGATGCGGCTAACCAATTTGACGAAGTGGGGTATGACCTGCAACCCGAAATATCATGCGTTCTAAGCCGGGTGCATACAAAACCTGTTGTATCTAGGTGGATACTAAACGTAGGACTATTTGAATAGGTTTGCTTTACAAAGGTTATGAACTTGCATTCACGGGACAAATTACACTACGGCTATATTATCGAGAAAAGGCTCGTAGCTTTACAGTTATAAATGCAAACAGTGCGCACACGTTTATTTCTATCCCACGGTGCAGTGAGGATAGAGTGGATATACGACAAAGCGCACTTCTCTAATTTTAGCTCCACTGACACAGGTTGGCAACAACAACTTATAGTTTTGGGGAACAAAATAGCTCAGTGCCAATGTGCGGAACTAGTCTGACCACTCAGTTAAAATTGTAACAATTCAACGCTTACCTTGTGGGATAAATCAAGCCACTGTACATAGTGAGTAGGAGTCGTGTACGTTTTAACAAACTACCAACAAGCGTCATTACGAGGTGTGTGCTGTTCCCAAGTAGATTGGACAATTACGGCCTACGGCATACGTAATTTTAGGTCCTTTCTTTTCTTCCAAATTAGAAATTCCCAATATGGTTTTGTATTCTATATATACATATATATATATATATATATATATATATATATATATAAATGAAAAATTATTGCTTATAGCAATTTAAATAAATAAAACAAGTATATACGATGTATAAATAATCACAACCTTTACGAAAAATCGAAAGGAAGTTATTAATTATACAAAGTAAGCTAGTAATTTGCATAGCCATAAATGAAAGAATTTGTTTGTTTCATAAAGGAATAAACATGAATATATATATATATATATATATATATATATATATATATTATTAATAGAGAAGAATAATCCACATTTGGAGTGCAAATGAATGCTTAGTATATATTAATAGTTATTAAGATGAAATGAAAACCCAACTTTGTATTTAAAATTGAATTACCATTTCAAATCGAACTAGTAATTGAAAACCACTATAAGAACGGCTACAGCAGGACTTGAACCTGCAACCTCTGATTCACCGGATCAGTGCTCTAACCAATTGAGCTATCTAGCCTAATTGTTTAGATGATGTTATACTTAATACTACTGAAGCTTGGTCCTTGTTAACGATTTTCAATTACGTCTTGCATTTAAGGAAATTGAATCTAGTTATATACACATAATTCATGTACTAATAACTTGATCATCCCATTTTGCAACGTTCGGAATAATACAAACATGTAATTATATTATTATTAATAGAGAAGAATAATCCACATTTGGAAAGCAAATGAATGCTTAGTATATATTAATAGTTATTAAGATGAAATGAAAACCCAACTTTGTATTTAAAATTGAATTACCATTTCAAATCGAACTAGTAATTGAAAACCACTATAAGAACGGCTACAGCAGGACTTGAACCTGCAACCTCTGATTTTCCGGATCAGTGCTCTAACCAATTGAGCTATCTAGCCTAATTGTTTAGATGATGTTATACTTAATACTACTGAAGCTTGGTCCTTGTTAACGATTTTCAATTACGTCCTGCATTTAAGGAAATTGAATCTAGTTATATACACATAATTCATGTACTAATAACTTGATCATCCCATTTTTGCAACGTTCGGAATAATACAAACATGTAATTATATTATTATTAATAGAGAAGAATAATCCACATTTGGAGTGCAAATGAATGCTTAGTATATATTAATAGTTATTAAGATGAAATGAAAACCCAACTTTGTATTTAAAATTGAATTACCATTTCAAATCGAACTAGTAATTGAAAACCACTATAAGAACGGCTACAGCAGGACTTGAACCTGCAACCTCTGATTCACCGGATCAGTGCTCTAACCAATTGAGCTATCTAGCCTAATTGTTTAGATGATGTTATACTTAATACTACTGAAGCTTGGCCCTTGTTAACGATTTTCAATTACGTCTTGCATTTAAGGAAATTGAATCTAGTTATATACACATAATTCATGTACTAATAACTTGATCATCCCATTTTTGCAACGTTCGGAATAATACAAACATGTAATTATATTATTATTAATAGAGAAGAATAATCCACATTTGGAGTGCAAATGAATGCTTAGTATATATTAATAGTTATTAAGATGAAATGAAAACCCAACTTTGTATTTAAAATTGAATTACCATTTCAAATCGAACTAGTAATTGAAAACCACTATAAGAACGGCTACAGCAGGACTTGAACCTGCAACCTCTGATTCACCGGATCAGTGCTCTAACCAATTGAGCTATCTAGCCTAATTGTTTAGATGATGTTATACTTAATACTACTGAAGCTTGGCCCTTGTTAACGATTTTCAATTACGTCTTGCATTTAAGGAAATTGAATCTAGTTATATACACATAATTCATGTACTAATAACTTGATCATCCCATTTTTGCAACGTTCGGAATAATACAAACATGTAATTATATTATTATTAATAGAGAAGAATAATCCACATTTGGAGTGCAAATGAATGCTTAGTATATATTAATAGTTATTAAGATGAAATGAAAACCCAACTTTGTATTTAAAATTGAATTACCATTTCAAATCGAACTAGTAATTGAAAACCACTATAAGAACGGCTACAGCAGGACTTGAACCTGCAACCTCTGATTCACCGGATCAGTGCTCTAACCAATTGAGCTATCTAGCCTAATTGTTTAGATGATGTTATACTTAATACTACTGAAGCTTGGCCCTTGTTAACGATTTTCAATTACGTCTTGCATTTAAGGAAATTGAATCTAGTTATATACACATAATTCATGTACTAATAACTTGATCATCCCATTTTGCAACGTTCGGAATAATACAAACATGTAATTATATTATTATTAATAGAGAAGAATAATCCACATTTGGAGTGCAAATGAATGCTTAGTATATATTAATAGTTATTAAGATGAAATGAAAACCCAACTTTGTATTTAAAATTGAATTACCATTTCAAATCGAACTAGTAATTGAAAACCACTATAAGAACGGCTACAGCAGGACTTGAACCTGCAACCTCTGATTCACCGGATCAGTGCTCTAACCAATTGAGCTATCTAGCCTAATTGTTTAGATGATGTTATACTTAATACTACTGAAGCTTGGCCCTTGTTAACGATTTTCAATTACGTCTTGCATTTAAGGAAATTGAATCTAGTTATATACACATAATTCATGTACTAATAACTTGATCATCCCATTTTTGCAACGTTCGGAATAATACAAACATGTAATTATATTATTATTAATAGAGAAGAATAATCCACATTTGGAGTGCAAATGAATGCTTAGTATATATTAATAGTTATTAAGATGAAATGAAAACCCAACTTTGTATTTAAAATTGAATTACCATTTCAAATCGAACTAGTAATTGAAAACCACTATAAGAACGGCTACAGCAGGACTTGAACCTGCAACCTCTGATTCACCGGATCAGTGCTCTAACCAATTGAGCTATCTAGCCTAATTGTTTAGATGATGTTATACTTAATACTACTGAAGCTTGGCCCTTGTTAACGATTTTCAATTACGTCTTGCATTTAAGGAAATTGAATCTAGTTATATACACATAATTCATGTACTAATAACTTGATCATCCCATTTTGCAACGTTCGGAATAATACAAACATGTAATTATATTATTATTAATAGAGAAGAATAATCCACATTTGGAGTGCAAATGAATGCTTAGTATATATTAATAGTTATTAAGATGAAATGAAAACCCAACTTTGTATTTAAAATTGAATTACCATTTCAAATCGAACTAGTAATTGAAAACCACTATAAGAACGGCTACAGCAGGACTTGAACCTGCAACCTCTGATTCACCGGATCAGTGCTCTAACCAATTGAGCTATCTAGCCTAATTGTTTAGATGATGTTATACTTAATACTACTGAAGCTTGGCCCTTGTTAACGATTTTCAATTACGTCTTGCATTTAAGGAAATTGAATCTAGTTATATACACATAATTCATGTACTAATAACTTGATCATCCCATTTTTGCAACGTTCGGAATAATACAAACATGTAATTATATTATTATTAATAGAAGAATAATCCACATTTGGAGTGCAAATGAATGCTTAGTATATATTAATAGTTATTAAGATGAAATGAAAACCCAACTTTGTATTTAAAATTGAATTACCATTTCAAATCGAACTAGTAATTGAAAACCACTATAAGAACGGCTACAGCAGGACTTGAACCTGCAACCTCTGATTCACCGGATCAGTGCTCTAACCAATTGAGCTATCTAGCCTAATTGTTTAGATGATGTTATACTTAATACTACTGAAGCTTGGCCCTTGTTAACGATTTTCAATTACGTCTTGCATTTAAGGAAATTGAATCTAGTTATATACACATAATTCATGTACTAATAACTTGATCATCCCATTTTTGCAACGTTCGGAATAATACAAACATGTAATTATATTATTATTAATAGAGAAGAATAATCCACATTTGGAGTGCAAATGAATGCTTAGTATATATTAATAGTTATTAAGATGAAATGAAAACCCAACTTTGTATTTAAAATTGAATTACCATTTCAAATCGAACTAGTAATTGAAAACCACTATAAGAACGGCTACAGCAGGACTTGAACCTGCAACCTCTGATTCACCGGATCAGTGCTCTAACCAATTGAGCTATCTAGCCTAATTGTTTAGATGATGTTATACTTAATACTACTGAAGCTTGGCCCTTGTTAACGATTTTCAATTACGTCTTGCATTTAAGGAAATTGAATCTAGTTATATACACATAATTCATGTACTAATAACTTGATCATCCCATTTTGCAACGTTCGGAATAATACAAACATGTAATTATATTATTATTAATAGAGAAGAATAATCCACATTTGGAGTGCAAATGAATGCTTAGTATATATTAATAGTTATTAAGATGAAATGAAAACCCAACTTTGTATTTAAAATTGAATTACCATTTCAAATCGAACTAGTAATTGAAAACCACTATAAGAACGAACGGCTACAGCAGGACTTGAACCTGCAACCTCTGATTCACCGGATCAGTGCTCTAACCAATTGAGCTATCTAGCCTAATTGTTTAGATGATGTTATACTTAATACTACTGAAGCTTGGCCCTTGTTAACGATTTTCAATTACGTCTTGCATTTAAGGAAATTGAATCTAGTTATATACACATAATTCATGTACTATATATATATATAAAGTAAGATGTATTTGTAAACAAACTCTTATGAAAATAATAAGAGCCATTGACAAATACAAATCGGGCTGGTAGTTATATAGCCATTAACAAAACATTAGCTTTATTACTTCATAGGGGAGGAAACATCCACTGACCAATGGTTTCGGCTTGTTAGCCTCATCAGAGTGGACTGTTCCCAAGAACCCTATGAAGTAATCGAAGCTATTATAATGATATAATTTCGAAACAATCACTGTACTATGGCAAAAGTAAATAAAACCGCCATCAGGTGATAAAACACCAACACTACTAAAGTGTGAAAGTACAGAATTGAACCGAAACTACATAATAAATTTTAAAAATGATTATAAAAGTACGTTAGGCCTTTGAGATTTGCGGAATGTTACAGCAAAATTTATTTGCTAACGTAACAAACCTTCTTGGGAACAGTCCACTCTGATGAGGCTAACAAGCCGAAACCATTGGTCAGTGGATGTTTCCTCCCCTATGAAGTAATAAAGCTAATGTTTTGTTAATGGCTATATAACTACCAGCCCGATTTGTATTTGTCAATGGCTCTTATTATTTTCATAAGAGTTTGTTTACAAATACATCTTACTTTATATACAATTTTCTTATTGCGGACTGCAAATAACTTGTCTTTGTTTATATATATATATATATATATATATATATATATATTACTCATATTTAGACCAGGGTAGAAAATTAAATAATCACATCAAATAATTTTAATCACCGTGTAGAAGCTTTGGGAAAAGGTACGCGTTATTAAAAAACCGTGAAGCATAAAAATTCATCCGTTTCATTAAAAATAAGGGAGTTAAATTATGTACAAGACGCTTGCTATAAAAAAAAAAGGAAGCAGCATTAAAAAGCTCTACGTGTAATTTAATTATTCCTAGTAAAGAAACAAATAGAAAATTACGTGCAAAATTTATATTAATTAACTCAATTTTAAGTAACCGGTATTAAACAAAATGTACAGATAATAATTAATATTTGATTAGGAGTCACTAAAATTAAAGGGTATTATTTTAATTGGAGTTAATTGAACCATTAGTAACATATAATATCTATAAAACTTGTAAAACCCAATAAAATGCAAGTCGTAGAAGTGTTATTTAGATGTATTATGTTTGAACACCTGCGTATTTTTAAAAGGCTCATTCTGCGTAAATTTGGCAGATAACAAATGGTTACAGAGAATCTTGGAGAAACCGTAGCTTAATAGTTACGGGAAATGCTAAAGGTGGGTTATTTCACAGTCCACATGGACTGAAATAATCGATAATAAAGAATATCAATTTGCACCAATAAGAACAGGGTAGATAGAGACAGATAATATGCGCAAGACAGAGACACATATAGTAAAAGGCGTGAGTGGAGCAACGTCACTGGGTTGCGATTGGTTGAAAATAAAAGGCAAAATTGAGAGGTAAAAATGACATTTCTGTATAAAATTTAATTAGTTATTTCCAGACGTTGCGAGCCGTGTCGAAATTTCTGAGATTTAAATGGTGCGAGTGCAAATTTCGTAAAAATCGCATGCTGGGCTGCGGAATGGGAACCTAGCATGCGAAATTCTGAAAAATTGTCCGTTTTGGGGACAAGACCGACAGACAGGCTAACCTCTATATATACCCAGGTTAATATGAACAAGCTCTCTTAGATTTTCGAATTGATTCAATGCGTTAAACAGTGCTTTTTAGTTTTCCGATTTTGATTAAATAATTTAAACAGTTTGCTCGTATATTTTGGTGATTTAAAACAGTTTGTTTTTTACGTGCTACAATGAATGTACTTTAGTGCACTTAGAAAAGAAGATACAAGGTAATAAAGTCTAGTATCACTGTACCAATTAGTCTAATTTGCAACGACAAATGAATACACAAAAGTAGGCAGTTTTGGCGTATATTTGTGAAAGAAGTATGAATTTCTTTGCTATTTTTCGGGGGTGTTAATAATTAAATGATTCGTAAACGTGTCTGGATCCACAAAACAAGCTTCTGATATACACAGATGAGTTCCGGAAAAGCACTGAAACAACTTTAGATGAATGGTGGTGTAAATTTTAAAGGCGACCAGTAATCCGAGGACCTAAACATAACCCAGTTGGAATGGTGTGATTAACAGAGGACGATGTTCATTGGGGCCACGAATGCATTAACCTTCAGGTAACTTATGCTTTGTTGTTCGATTTTTTTTTGATATTTTGGTGTGTGTTGAATAACTTTATAATTGATTTACTTAAAATGGTCAGTAGTGAAATTGTACTAACAACAGAATTTTAATTTTAAGGTGAAATTTGCTTGTTTAAGTAGAAAGGGGTATTTAGTATTTATGTTCTGGATTATGATGAAAATTTGGGTATGTCTTTGAGCTCAATTAGACGAACCTGGTTAATTAACGTAAAGGGGTGGTAGATGCTCCCTTTGTACTCAGACTCAGGTCTGTATATATTGTTACATTAATTAGTAGGCATCCTACAAGGACTTTAATTTTGGATGCACATTAAAATGATAACAAATTTAAATCTTGAAATTTTCTGATACTGAAATTTATGCTGAATTTTTAATTTTGAAATTTTAATGTATTGTGAATATTGATGTAAATAGAGTTAACGTTGATATTTGTGGTAGGAATGTGTTTGTTTTTTTTTATGAATGAGGATGAAGGTTTATCTAGGGGAGCAGCCGAGGCGATGAACAGAAGAAAGTCAACGGACCAGTTAAGTTAATAGCTTTTTGTAGGTTTCACAGCATTCTTTGACGCACAATCCGTGGGCCACGATTCGAAATCCGGAGTTCCCGGATTTTGGTGGAATCACAGCATTCTTTGGCGACCCAAAAGTGAGGCTCGAGTTCCAAATAAAATTTTTGTGATTTTATTCCAGGAAACTGGCGATCTGAGAGAGAGTTTCTGTTTGTGTATAAATTTAAGAGTATTTTAGAGTGTGTGAGAGTGATTAGAACGTATGCAGAGAAAGGAGTGGTTAAGGAGTCAAGGAGTGGAAATTGGAAGTGACGATAGTACATTGTGTGGGAAAAATTCGAAAATGGAAGAAGCTGGAGGCAGTAGAGATCAGTCGAGGACGGAATCAGGGATCAAGGAAATGAGTTAATGATGAGAATGTTAGAGAAATGCGATTAGCTAGGGAAGAATCGAATAGAGCGAGGAGGTCCAACAGAAAATTAGAACTGCTAAGCGATGAATCGAATAGAGCTAGGGAAGAATCGAATAGAGCGAGGAGGTCAACCAAAAATTAGAGCAGATAAGCTGGAAAATTGAACAAAATACTAAAGAATTTACAGAATTTAAAGATAGTCTTACCGTGAAACTGGGGAAGTAGAAAATAGGGTTGAAAAAATGAGCGTGATATTACAGGTCTTCGACAGGAAATGGGACATTTAAGGTCCGAAGTACGCATTTTTTGTGAAGAAGAGATTAATATAAAAATGACTGAAGTGACCGACTCATGTAGGGATCAGTTAGGCAGGGTAGAACGCGAAGTTAGTAGTATCAAATACAACATGTCAAATTTAACGGGGGATGGTCCCAGATTTTATACAGGGGGAGGATCATTGGACCAACACATGAAGTTTTATGGCGATAACAGGGTAAATCCACAAATTTTTATTAATAGTGTAAGAAATCTAGTGGGAAATTTATTTGACGAACAGACTAAACTGAATACGATAAAGGCTTTATTAAAGGACAATGCGGAAGCATGGTACAATTTAGTAGGACAGGACATAGACACCTACACGGACTTTGAAGACAGGTTTTAAAGCACTACTGGAGTGACCACAGACAAGACCAGGTACGAGACGACTTAATCACAGGGAAATTTAAGGAGAATTTTCAGGAAGTAGGAGCAATATGCTATACGCAAGTATAGCATAGCAAAGCAACTGAACCCACCACTGACGGACCGACAAATTATTAAGTATTTATCACGACACTTCGAGGTAGAAGTAAGACAACACGTAGCACTACAGAACATAGTGGACAGAGAAATGTTTTAGAATACCTGCAGAGGTACGACGACGTAAGTAGTGGACGACCTCGGGATAATAGGGAAAGACAGATCAACACAGTTAGGTTTGACAATAGACGGGACAACTATGCTAGAAGAGGAATAGTTACGGATACCAGCGACAGAATTGGGAACAGCGACGACCATACTTTAGAAGTAATAGTTTAGGAAGGGACCTGCACCGAGACCGGAACCTACCAGAAGGAATAGTTCACCGGACATGAGGGGACTGCTAATACAGACACGGAACGAGTGGAAACGCCTAGGAGATACGCTGAGGTGACGGCTAGACCAGGACCGAGTAGGAAAACAGACCTGGACAGGATTTTTAGAACGCGACAGACCACTAGATTTCAGTGTAAATGTATATGAACATCCACGTGAATTTTTCAAAATTGAGGAGGAAGTAGAGCCAGAAACTGAGGAAAAATTATGTTTGCTAATTATTAATATAGAGATTTTTGAGAATAATGTAGAAGTATTACTTGATACAGGGGCAGAGGCGAGTTTAATATCCGAGGAATTCGTCAGCAAAATTAGGGATAAGGTTTGTGATAGAATTATGCCTATAAAGCGTAGCCATTTAGTAGCTCCAAATAAAAAGAACTTTGCTGTAGTAAATAGTGTTGTGGTGCTTAGGATAGATATAGGAGATTTAAGCTGTAAACAGGAGTTTGTAATTGTACCTGGACTGAAGTTTCAGAGCATTTTAGGTGTTGACTGTATGATGCAGTTAGGGGTTTTGATAGATATGGAAAGGAAGGTAGTAAGGATTAAGGATAGGGTAGTGCCATGGAAGGGCAGTTATGAAGTCACAGAGGATGACACGGGGTTGAGTATTAATGTAGTAGAGGTAGAGGATGATGAAGGTAAACAGATCAACACAATAAGATGTCCAGAGGAGAGGATAGTAGAAGTTCAAGCTTTAGTACAAAAACATGCAGAATTAGTGGGGGTAGAAGCAACAGCTGCAGATCGGGAGCAGGTGAAGGCAGAATTAATTAAAGATGCACGAAAAATTAATCAACGGACCAAACCGCAATTCCATTGTCCACCATCCATGGACACACTTTTGACGAGGTTACATGGCAAGTTTGTTTTTAATAAAGTAGATTCAAGGAATTTATTCTGGCTGATTCCATTACACAAGAATTCTAGAAGGTACAGAGGATTTTCCGTAGACGGAAAAATTTATAATTCTAAGGTAGTATCGTTTGGTTTGTCGGCAGAAAAGAAAATAAGAATAAATAAGAAACAGACAAGTGTAGGGACTGAAGAAGAAGTAATACTTAAGAGTCAGGATAATAGGGATGAGTTTATTGTATGTGAGATAATAGGGATGATAAGTATAGATATAAAAGGAGGAGAAATAGGGATGAAGAGTATTAGGATGGTGAGAAGAAAGACTTGGAGGGTCAAGAAGAGAGTTAGATTTAAAGAACTGGATGGACAAAGGATAGAGATAGGTGAATTTTAGTATAGATATAGAATAGACAGTAGATAGGTGTATAATAGAGTAAAATTTAAATAGGATAGGGATAGAATAGGTGTATATAGAAGAGTAGAAGTAGGTGTTTATAGAAAATAAAGCTAGGTATAGGATAAATATGGGAGATAATTAGAAATAGGTTTAGGATGAGAATAAAGAGTAAATGTAGGAAGAAAATAAGATAGATTAAGTGTAGATATTTCTTATAAGATTAGTGGAGAGTTAGGAATAGAGTAAGAGTAGGATAGGTATATAGGATTAGGTAGGGGGAAGTAAAGTATAGTGAAGATTAGTTAAAAGTTTGGAATAGGATAGGTATATAGGATGTATATAGGATTAGATGGATAAGTAGGATGAAGTTAGGGATAATTTCAGTTTATAAAATTAGGTAAGAGTTAGGAATCGGATAGTGATATAGGATAGGTGTAAATATTTTTTTGAATTGGAGATAAGTTAGGTAAGATAGATAGATAAGGGTAGAGAGAGATAGGCAATTTTTTTTGTAAATTTTGTTTGCGGTTTAAATATTTTATATTTGAATTCAAATAAGTGGGATTATTTGTATTCAAATAGGGGGAAAATACTCATATTTAGACCAGGGTAGAAAATTAAATAATCACATCAAATAATTTTAATCACCGTGTAGAAGCTTTGGGAAAAGGTACGCGTTATTAAAAAACCGTGAAGCATAAAAATTCATCCGTTTCATTAAAAATAAGGAGTTAAATTATGTACAATACGCTTGCTATAAAAAAAAGGAAGCAGTATTAAAAGCTCTACGTGTAATTTAATTATTCCTAGTAAAGAAACAAATAGAAATTACGTGCAAAATTTATATTAATTAACTCAATTTTAAGTAACCGGTATTAAACAAAATGTACAGATAATAATTAATATTTGATTAGGAGTCACTAAAAATTAAAGGGTATTATTTTAATTGGAGTTAATTGAACCATTAGTAACATATAATATCTATAAAAACTTGTAAAAACCCAATAAAATGCAAATCGTAGAAGTGTTATTTAGAAGTATTATGTTTGAACACCTGCGTATTTTTAAAAGGCTCATTCTGCGTAAATTTGGCAGATAACAAATGGTTACAGAGAATCTTGGAGAAACCGTAGCTTAATAGTTACGGGAAATGCTAAAGGTGGGTTATTTCACAGTCCACATGGACTGAAATAATCGATAATAAAGAATATCAATTTGCACCAATAAGAACAGGGTAGATAGAGACAGATAATATGCGCAAGACAGAGACACATAGTAAAAGGCGTGAGTGGAGCAACGTCACTGGGTTGCGATTGGTTGAAAATAAAAGGCAAAATTGAGAAGTAAAAATAACATTTCTGTATAAAATTTAATTAGTTATTTCCAGACGTTGCGAGCCGTGTCGAAATTTCTGAGATTTAAATGGTGCGAGTGCAAATTTCGTAAAATCGCATGCCGGGCTGCAGAATGGGAACCTAGCATGCCAAATTCTAAAGAATTGTCCGTTTTGGGGACAAGACCGACAGACAGGCTAACCTCTATATATACCCAGGTTAATATGAACAAGCTCTCTTAGATTTTCGAATTGATTCAATGCGTTAAACAGTGCTTTTAGTTTTCCGATTTTGATTAAATAATTTAAACAGTTTGCTCGTATATTTTGGTGATTTAAAACAGTTTGTTTTTACGTGCTACAATGAATGTACTTTAGTGCACTTAGAAAAGAAGATACAAGGTAATAAAGTCTAGTATCACTGTACCAATTAGTCTAATTTGCAACGACAAATGAATACACAAAAGTAGGCAGTTTTGGCGTATATTTGTGAAAGAAGTATGAATTTCTTTGCTATTTTTCGGGGGTGTTAATAATTGAATGATTCGTAAACGTGTCTGGATCCACAAAACAAGCTTCTGATATACACAGATGAGTTCCGGAAAAGCACTGAAACAACTTTAGATGAATGGTGGTGTAAATTTTAAAGGCGACCAGTAATCCGAGGACCTAAACATAACCCAGTTGGATTGGTGTGATTAACAGAGGACGATGTTCATTGGGGCCACGAATGCATTAACCTTCAGGTAACTTATGCTTTGTTGTTCGATTTTTTTTTGATATTTTGGTGTGTGTTGAATAACTTTATAATTGATTTACTTAAAATGGTCAGTAGTGAAATTGTACTAACAACAAATTTTAATTTTAAGGTGAAATTTGCTTGTTTAAGTAGAAAGGGTATTTAGTATTTATGTTCTGGATTATGATGAAAATTTGGGTATGTCTTTGAGCTCAATTAGACGAACCTGGTTAATTAACGTAAAGGGTGGTAGATGCTCCCTTTGTACTCAGACTCAGGTCTGTATATATTGTTACATTAATTAGTAGGCATCCTACAAGGACTTTAATTTTGGATGCACATTAAAAAGATAATAACATTTAAATCTTGAAATTTTCTGATACTGAAATTTATGCTGAATTTTAATTTTGAAATTTTAATGTATTGTGAATATTGATGTAAATAGAGTTAACGTTGATGTTTGTGGTAGGAATGTGTTTGTTTTTTTTTATGAATGAGGATGAAGGTTTATCTAGGGGAGCAGCCGAGGCGATGAACAGAAGAAAGTCAACGGACCAGGTAATTCAAGAGGTTCCACAGCAATATATATATATATATATATATAATATGGGTAAAATAATCTTGGAATTAGGTCATTACTAAATCTTGGTATATTGCAAAAGTTTCACATATAAGCAATAACAAATGTAGTGGTAATCTTTTATTTAACGCGTTTCGGTAACACCATAATCAATAAATTTATCTATAAAAACTTTGTGTAATTTTAATTATAGTATAGTATAAGTAAAAACAAACAAATAATTTTACAAACTAACATTTTAACTTGTATCACTGTTTCGCTTTAATAAATAGTATGAATAACAACAACATTGTTATTCATACTATTTATTAAACAAACAATGAATACGTAAATTTATATGTAATAATTAATTTTTATGTATCGGTTACTTATACTAATTACAATAATAATTAAATTTAATATATTTATTAGAAGTAGAACAATCCAAAATATTTATATGATAATTAATATATATATATATATATATATATTACTCAAATTTAAACCAGGGTAGAAAATTAATTAACGACATCAAACAATTTTAATCACCTTGTATAAACAAACAAATAGAAATTACGGGCGAAATTTATATTAATTAATTCAATTTTTAAGTAACCGGTATTAAACAAAATGTACAAATAATAATTAATATTTAATTAGTATTCGCTAAAAATTAAAGGGTAGAAGTCAATGCCATTCATTATTATTTTAATTGGAGTTAATTGAACGATTATTAAGGTATAATATGCATAAAAGCTTTTAAAAACCCAATAATACCAAATATGAGACGCGTTGCTAGCATAAAAATATATCAAGAGGGTTATAATACGTGGAATATCCAAATCGTAGAAGTATTACGATTGAACACCTGCGTATTTTTAAATATCACGTTCTGTTTAATTTGTTTGGATAAACATGAAAATTCTGCGTATATTGCAAACGGTCGGATAAACCGTAGCTTATATTAACGGGAAGGCTAGTTGAGGGATTATTTAACTCAAGTAAGAATCCACGTGGATTCAAATAACCGATAGTAAAGAATATCGATTTGTACCACTCAAACCAGGGTAGAAAGAGACGGATAAAATGCGCGAAGCAGAGACACGAATAATAAAAGGCGTGCTTTGAGCGACGTCACTGGGTTTGCGATTGGTTGAAATAAGTTGTAGATATGAGAGGTGAAAACATAACAATTTTTATAGAAAATTAATTAGTTGTTCGCAGACGCGTTGCGAGGCGTGTGAAAAATTCTTAGATTTTCAACTTGGACGTGTGCAAATTTTGTAGAATCGCGTGCCGAGCCGTCGAAAGGGAAACTAGAATGCGAATTTCTGAAAATTGTCCGTTGCGGGACAAATCCGACGTGCAAGCGGGCTATTATATAAAGCCGTGCTAATATGAGTTTCGCTCTCTTAGATTTTCGATTTTATTCGATACTTGAAACAGTTTTGCTCTTTATTTTTTATGTTATACGATACTGCAAGCAGAATACGTGCTACGATACAAGTTAGTATGCATTAGTGCACTTAGAAAAGATAGATAAGGTAATAAAGTCTAGTTATATTTGCGGGTATTACTGTACCATCATCATTAGGTCTTCAGTCCTAGAACTGGTTAGACGCGTACCATCATTGTTCCCTATTCTGAACTAACCTACAGATTTCCCTGAAATATGCACAGTTTGCATCTATAACTGTCTGATCTAGGTCTACATCTACCTCTTTTTTCCTATCTCTGCTTGTAATATATCACATACTATTCCCCAAAAATGCCTTAGAACGTATTCCGCCCTACTATTTCTCTTTTTCCCCAGATATCCTTGTTCCCATACTATTTCTGTAACTTATTTGTTATTATCTTTGTCTGTCCATGCTATCGTCCTCATACATCTGGAGCATTTCAAAAGACTGCTACCGTTTTGTGTCTGCATTTCAGCCAACATTTTTTAACATGTTTCTATTTATACAATTGAGAGGATGGTTATTAAAGAAGTGTGCGATTGCATTATTGAAAGGCTTAAGTAGTCGTTTTTTTTTATATTTATTTTGAGGGGGAAAATTCATTATGATTTAAGTTACCTCTTTGGTAGATTTTAACATGGTTCCGAGGCGACTCTATGGCGGGTTTACACTTGTCAGATACCAATGTTGTTCTATGAAGATTGTATATGGATCTGAGGCGACCCTATGGCGGGTTTACACCTGTCAGATACCAATGTTGTTCTATGAAGATTGTATATGGATCTGAGGCGACCCTATGGCGGGTTTACACTTGTCAGATACCAATGTTGTTCTATGAAGATTGTATATGGATCTGAGGCGACCCTATGGCGGGTTTACACTTGTCAGATACCAATACTGTTCAACGGAGATTGTATATGGTTTTGAGGTAACCTTATTGTGGATTTATACTTGTCAGATACCAATGCTGTTTTACAAGGATTGTTAATATGCTTATTTTATGTAATTAGTTATTTTATGTATAAATAGAAATCATGTATGTAGGGTGTATTTCATGTTAATATTGCAAGGAAAACCCAGGAAAAACTTGCAATGCTACCTAGATATTGTGGGCATTTGATTTTCATTTGTTATTTCTTTTGTTATTTCTTTTAGTAATGGAATCCATTGTTTACTGAAAGTCACGGATTCGTTTGCAACGCAGTTATTTTTATGTAGGGTTATATAGGCAGCTTCTTTGATTTTGCGTTTTGGTGGTTTCTTCTTTTCTTCTTTTCAGGGAGTATGTGTATTCAGCTCGTTCCCTTCCTATTGTTTTCTAATTTTATACACTATTTTACCGAGATTCAGTGAAGGAGGTTAAGCAACCTGTGGCTACCAAGATCCCCCAACACTTAGACATTTGCCGAAATAATGGTTTTCTAGTAAATCCTTTCACACACTTAACATTATTCGAGAATATTGCCCAACCAATTCTTGTAGTTACTTATAATAATCATCATGTTTACGCACAGTTATCTTTTCGTCATTAGTTTATCCATCTTGGGATTGGTTGGATGCGTACCTCCATTGATTTCTATTCTGGGCTAGCCTACACATCTCCCTGAAACCTCTACAGCCTACATCTTTTACTATCTGTGTGCAGTAGTCTAATCTAGGTCTGCCTCTTCTTCTCTTTTTTCCTATCTCTGCTTCTAAAATATTCCGCACTATTCCCTCATGCCGTAGTATGTGGCCTATCATCCTATCTCTCCTATTTTTTACCGTTTTCCACATATTTCTTTCTTCCCCTACCATTTTTAGCACCTCTTCGTTCTTAACTTTGTCTGTCCATGATATCTTCATCATACGCCTGTAACACCACATTTCAAAGGCTTCTACCTTTCTTGTCCGCTTCTTCTACTGTCCAGGCTTCACAGCCGTACAGTGCTGTGCTCCACACATATGTTTTAAGCAATCTTTTCCTTGTTTCTATGTTTGTGGTCTTTGAGCACAATAGTTGCTTTTCTTGTTAAATGTAGCACGACCTTGTGCTAATCTTTGTTTTATATCTTTTGTGCTTTTCCCATCTTGCGTTATTTGGCTTCCTAGGTAGCAGAAATCCTTAACCTCTTGTAAGTTCGTGTTAAATACTTGTATTCTTGTTTTTGATTTATTTTCCCCACCTTTGCAAACTAGAACTTTAGTTTTAGTTTTGTTAATTTTCATACCGTATCTCTCTGTTAGAACCGTTTCCATTTCATTAAGAGCCGCTTCTAACTCTTCCTTGCTAGATGCTAATACCGCTATATCATCTGCAAATCTAAGCATATCAATTTTTGTCCCTGCATAGTAATTCCAAATGTCTTTCTGCATTTGACAGTATTCACTGCCTCTTCTATGTACAAGTTAAAAATCAATGGGGATAGGGCACATCCCTGTCTCACCCCTTTCTAATGTTTACTTCTCTACGTTCCTGCTCTAATTCTATTACTGCTGTCTGCTCTTTGTATAAGCTATGTACTATTCGTCTATCCCTATAACTCATTTCAATCCTTTTGAGTATTTCAAACATTTTTTCCAATTTACATTGTCGAATGCTTTTCCAGATCTACAAACCCTATATACATGCTTTCCCCTTTTTCTATTGTTTTCTCCATTATCACTCTCAGAGCTAAAATAGCCTCCCGTGTTCCCCTGTTTCGCCTAAACCCAAATTGGTCTTCTCCTAGTATTTCTTCAGCTCGTTTTTCCATTCGTCTTTGCACAATTCTAGTTAATATTTTTGACACGTGTGCTGTCAAACTTATTGTTCGAAAATTTTCACATCTATCCGCGCCTTTCTTTTTTGGTATAGTTACTATGATGCTACGTTTGAAATCTTTGGGTATCTCGCCTGTCTCATACATATAGCTTACAAGTTGGAAGAGACGTTCTGTTACTGCTTGTCCAGCGGCTTTTAGAGTTTCTGCTTGCACCTTATCTGTACCCGGCGCCTTACCATTTTCAGACTCTTTAATGCTAATTCAAACTCGTCTCGAAGTATAGGATATCCCAAGTCATCATTTTCAATGTCTGATTCCTGTTCTAATGCAGTTAGTTCCTCTCCTGCATATAAATTCCTATATATTCTTGCCATCTACTCACTTTCTCTACGTTTTCTATAATGACGTTTCCTTGTGCGTCCCTTATATTTTTGCTATACGGTTTTATATCCTAAAATTCATTCTAATTAATTTGTATGCTTCGTCTGTCTTTCCTATTTCCATCTTAGTTTGTACTTCTTTGCACTTTTCATCAATCCATTGTTCTTTAGCTTTCCTGCATTTTCGAATAATTTCCCATTTTATGGCTTTGTATCTCTGTTTTCCTGTTTCGTCTGATTTATTTTTGTATTTTCGTCTTTCTTCTATTAAATTCACGATATCCTTTGTTATCCATGGTTTCTTATTTTCTTTTTGTGTATACCCCAAAATATCTCTGGCCGCCATGTCTAGGCTGGATTTAATGTTATTCCATTCTGTTTCTACTTCCTTAGTTTCAGATATTTTCGCGATATCATTCAGCAATTCATTTGACTTTTTTTCGAATCTTACTTGAATATCTTTGTCTTTTAGTTTCTCTAAGTCCAAGTGCCTTTTTCCATTCCTCTTTTTCAGATTTTTAAATTTAAGTGCGGCCTTCATAATTACGATGTTGTGGTCAGTATCTATATCTGCTTCTGGGTAGCTTCTACAGTCTTTTACTTGATTCCTAAACCGTTGTCTAACAAGAATGTAATCTATTTGATATCGTCCTATATCTCCTGGCATCTTCCACGTATATCGTCTTCTAGCATGATGTTGAAATAATGTGTTTGTGATGATTAAATTGTTCTTGTCGCAAAATTCTACCAGCCTATTTCCCCTGTCGTTTCTCGTGCCTAAACCAAATAAACCTACTACCGCTCCTTCCCTACCCTCACCTACCACAGCATTAAAATCCCCCGTAATTATTAAATTTTCATGTCCTTTTACGTATCTTAATATGTCTTCGATATCTTTGTAGATGGCTTCTACCTCTTCGTCACTGTAGCTAGAGGTGGGCATGTATACTTGTATTATTACTGTGTTTACCGGTTTAGATTCTAATCTAACCATGAGTACTCTTTCGTTCTTTTGTAAGTAATTTTCCACACAGTGTCCTATCTTTTTCCGCATAACTATCCCCACACCCAAATTTCCGTCCTCTGCTCCTGTATGAATTACCCTGAAGTCTCCACTCCAAAAATCCCCCGCCTCTGGCCACCGAACTTCGCTGATCCCTACTATGTCTAGTGATAACCTATTCATTTCGATTTTTAGGTTCTCTAGCGTACCTACTTGCTTCATACTTCTAACATTCCACGCTCCGACTCGCAGAATGTTCCCGACTCTTATTTTTAACTTTCCGATCGCATCCTCCGAAGTAGTCCTCCCGGAGATCCGAATGGGGACTATTTTAACTCGGAATCTTTTACCCCAGAGAATGCCATCATTTTATTATAATTTAGGTACGCTGTGTACTTGGGAGATAATGTGGTGGTTTCTCGTTGCCTTCCACATCGCGGTAGTGTGTCTTAGACTGCCATACCGACCCCTATGGTCTCTGCCAATCTAGGTACCGAAAGAGCCGCTGCCCTCTTTCGGGGACCTGTCTTAGTCTGGTTCCTCACTAACGACCCTACTACTTTGGTTGGACCTGTAGTTTGGCTCTTTAGCTCATTAGAACACGCAAGCCATTTCACCTGTTCTAGTAATTTAGAACTTCGGCAAGGTGCAGGTCCATTCGAAATGGATTACTGTACCAATTATCTAAATTAGTAGCGATAAATAAATACATTTAAGTATGCAGCTTTGTATAGCGTGAACGAATTATGAATTGCTTTGCTATTTTTCGGGAGTGAGTAATCAAGTGATATTTGTAAACGTGATTGGATCCACAGAACAAGATTTAAATATACATAGATGAGTTCCTGAGAAGCCCTGAAACAATTTTAGATGAATGGTGGTGTAGAAAAATTTTAAATGCGGTCAGAATCTGAGGACGTAAACATAACCCAGTTGGAATGGTGAAATTAGCAAGGACGATGTACATTGAAGCCACGAGTGCAGTAACCTTCAGGTAACTTATGCTTTGTTGTTCAATCTTAGATGTTTTGGTGTGTGTTGAATATCTTTATAATTTGTTTGATAAAGAAGGACAGTAGTGAATTTGTATAAACAACTTATTTTATTTTTAAGGTGAAATTTTCTTGTATAAGTAGAAAGGAGTATTTATCGGGTTTATGTTTTTGATTATGATGAAAATTTGGGTCTGTCTTTGAGCTCAATTAGACTAACCTGTTTAATTAACGTAAAGGGGTGGGAGATGCTCCCTTTTATTCAGACGCATGTCTGCAAATATTGTTGAATTAATTAGTAGACATCCTACAAGGACTTTAATTCTGGATGCAAATTAAAATGATAACAAATTTAATCTTGAAATTTTCTGATACTGAAATTTATGCTGAATTTTAATTTTTAAATTTTAGTGTATTATGAATATTGATGTACATAGAGTTAACGTTGATGTTTGTAGTAGGAATGTGTTTGCTTTTTTTTTATGAATGAGGATGAAAGTTTTAACTAGGTGAGCAGCCGAGGCGGAAAGAGTAAAGAGGCGATTATCAGAAGAGACTCAACAGGGCGAGAATCACAGCAAATCTTGGTGCCCAATTCGAGAGGCTCAAATGTTTTTTTTACTCCGACGAGGATTTTACCCAGGATACACAGCATATTCTTGTCGCCCAACGTGGGGCTCGATTCGAAAACCTTAGTTCACGAATTTTGAAGGTTTCACAGCATATTCTTGGCGACTCAAAAGTGAGGCTCGAGTTCCAAATAAAATTTTTGTGATTTTATTCCAGGAAACGCGATCTGATAGAGAGAGTTTCTGTTTGTGTATTAATTTAAGAGTATTTTAGAGTGTGTGAGAGTGATTAGAACGTATGCAGAGAAAGGAGTGGTTAAGGAGTCAAGGAGTAGAAATTGGGAGCGACGACAGTGCATTGTTTGAAAAAAATTCGAAAATGGAAGAAGCTGGAGGCAGTAGAGATCAGTCGAGGACAGAATCAGGGGATCAAAGAAATGAGATGATAATGAGGATGCTTGAAAGAATGAATGAGACGTTAAGCGGGGTTATAGAGGACTCAAATCGAAAATTTGAGCAAATGAGTGAGGAATCGAATCGTAGGTTTGAGCAAATGAGTGAAGAATCGAACAGGAAGTTAGAGGAAATTAGTCAGAAAATAGATAAGACGAATCAAGAAGTTTCAGAATTTAAAAATAGTCTTACCGTAAAAATGGGGGAAGTAGAAAGTAGGGTTGATAGAAATGAGAAAAACATTACAGGTCTTCGAAAGGAAATAGGACATTTGAGGTCCGAAGTACGCATTTTTTGTGAAGAAGAAATAAATATAAAAATGGCTGAAGTAACGGACTCATGTAGGGATCAGTTAGGCAGGGTAGAACGCGAAGTTAGTAGTATCAAATACAACATGTCAAGTTTAACGGGGGATGGTCCCAGATTTTCTACAGGTGGCGTATCATTGGACCAGCATATGAAATTTTATGGAGATAATAGGGTAAATCCACAAATTTTTATTAATAGTGTAAGAAATCTAGTGGGAAATTTATTCGACGAACAGAATAAACTAAATACGATAAAGGCTTTATTGAAAGACAATGCGGAAGCATGGTACAATTTAGTAGGACAGTACATAGACACATATCAGGACTTTGAAAACAAATTTTTACAACATTACTGGAGTGATCACAAACAGGATCAGATTAGGGACGACTTGATTACAGGAAAATTTGAAGGAGAGTTTGCAGGTTCTAGGGAGCAATATGCCATCCGCAAATACAGTGTGGCCAAACAACTTAATCCACCATTGACGGACAGACAAATAATCAAGTACTTATCACGACATTTTGAACTGGAAATCACACGTGGCCTTACAAAACATCACAGAACGGGAGACATTTTTAGAATACTTACAGAGATATGACGATGTATGTGTAGGACGGACAAGAGAGATACGAGAACGAATCATTAACACGGTTAGGTTTGACAACAGGACACAGAATTATCCGAGACGGCCTGACTATAATAGAAATTTTCGACCGAATTCGGAACGACGAGGACAGGAATACAGAAGCAATAGTGCGACTAGAGGACCAACGCCAAGACCTAGTTACACGAGACAAAACAGTTTACCGGAAGTAAACAGGACTGTGACGAGCACGCCGAATAGAGACAGGGACACGGATATTAATACGAGGAGCACGTACGCACAGGTTGTAGAAGGAAAACCAGGACCAAGCACGGAAAACAGGACGAGACAGGATTTTTAGAACGCGACAGACCACTAGATTTTTGTGTAAATGTGTATGAACATTCACGGGAATTTTTCAAAATTGAGGAGGAAGTAGAGCCAGAAACTGTAGAAAAATTATGTTTGCCAATTATTAATATAGGAATTTTTGAGAATAATGTAGAAGTATTACTTGATACAGGGGCAGAGGCGAGTTTAATATCGGAGCAATTCGTCAGCAAAATTAGGGATAAGGTTTGTGATAGAATTATGCCTATAAAGCGTAGCCATTTAGTAGCTCCAAATAAAAAGAAGTTTGCTGTAGTGAATAGTGTTGTGGTGCTTAGGATAAATATAGGAGGTTCAAGCTGTGAACAGGAGTTTGTAATTGTACCTAGACTGAAGTTTCAGAGTATTTTAGGTGTTGACTGTATGATGCAGTTAGGGGTTTTGATAGATATGGAAAGGAAGGTAGTAAGGATTAAAGATAGGGTAGTGCCATGGAAGGGCAGTTATGAAGTCACAGAGGATGACACGGGGTTGAGTATTAATGTAGTAGAGGTAGAGGATGATGGAGTTAAACAGATCAACACAATAAGATGTCCAGAGGACAGGAGAGTAGAGGTTCAAGCTTTATTACAAAAACATGCAAAATTAGTGGGGGTAGAAGCAAGCATAGCGTTAGGCTATGAGCACGTGTTGGAAGTGGATAATTCAGAACCGTTCAACGCAAAGGTTTATCCTATTCCAGCAGCATATCGGGAGCAAGTGAAGGCAGAATTAAATAAAATGTTGGAAGATGGCATAATAGAGGTCTCAAACGCTCATTTCATAAATCCGTTGATGGTGGTTAAGAAAAAGGATGATAGTATTCGTTTATGCTTAGATGCACTGAAAATTAATCAATGGACCAAACCGCAATTCCATTGTCCACCATCCATGGACACACTTTTGATGAAGTTAAGTGGGAAGTTTGTTTTTAGTAAATTATATTTAAGGAATTCATTCTGGCTGATTTCATTACATAAGGATTCTAGAAGGTACACAGGATTTTTCGTTGAGGGAAAAATCGATAATTTTAAGGTAGTATCGTTTGGTTTGTCGGCAGAAAAGGAAATAATAATAAATGAGAAACAGACAAGTGTAGGGACTGAAGAAGAAGCAATATTTAAGAGTCAGGATAATAGGGATGATAAGTTTATTGTATGTGAGATAATAGGTAGGATAAGTATAGGTATACAAGGAGGAGAAATAGGGATGAAAAGTATTAGGATGGTGAGAAGAAAGACTTGGAGGATCAAGAAAAGAGTCAGATTTAAATAAGAAATGAAGATTAAATGAACAAAATATAGGAATACAAATAGGTGTATATAGAAGAGTAAAAGTAAGTGTTTAGGGAAAATAAAGCTAGGTATAGGATAAATATGGGAGATAGTTAGAAATAGGTATATAGGATGAGAAGGAAAATTAAAGGTAGGAAGAAAATAAGATAGGTTAAGTGTAGATATTTCTTATAAGATTAGTGAAGAATTAGAAATAGAATAAGAATAGGATAGGTATATAGGATTAGTTAGGGGGAAGGGAGTATAGTGAAGATTAGTTAAAGGTTAGGAATAGGATAGGTATATAGCATGTATATAGGATTAGATGGAGAAGTAGGATGAAGTTAAGGATAAATTCAGATTATAAAATTAGGTGAGAGTTAGGAATAGGATAGGGATATAGGATAGGTGTAAATATTTGTAGAATTGGATATAAGTTAGGTAAGGTAGAAAGATAAGTGTAGAGTGAGATAGACAATTTTTGTTTGTAAATTTTTTTGCAGTCTAGATTTTTCGTATTTGAATTCGAATAAGTGGGATTATTTGTATTCAAATAGGGGGAAAATACTCAAATTTAGATCAGGGTAGAAAATTAATTAACGACATCAAACAATTTTAATCACCTTGTATAAAGAAACAAATAGAAATTACGGGCGAAATTTATATTAATTAATTCAATTTTTAAGTAACCGGTATTAAACAAAGTGTACAATTAATATTTAATTAGTATTCGCTAAAAATTAAAGGGTAGAAGTCAATGCCATTCATTATTATTTTAATTGGAGTTAATTGAACGATTATTAAGGTATAATATGCATAAAAGCTTTTAAAAACCCAATAATACCAAATATGAGACGCGTTGCTAGCATAGAAATATATCAAGAGGGTTAAAATACGTAGAATATCCAAATCGTAGAAGTATTACGATTGAACACCTGCGTATTTTTAAATATCACGTTCTGTTTAATTTGTTTGGATAAACATGAAAATTCTGCGTATATTGCAAACGGTCGGATAAACCGTAGCTTATATTAACGGGAAGGCTAGTTGAGGGGTTATTTAACTCAAGTAAGAATCCACGTGGATTTAAATAACCGATAGTAAAGAATATCGATTAGTACCACTCAGACCAGGGTAGAATGAGACGAAAAAATGCAGCAAAGACACGGCTAATAAAGGCGTGATTTGAGCCGTCATGGGTTTGCGATTGGTTGAAATAATTGCGATTAGGGGAAAACATAACAATTTCTATAGAAATTAATTAGTTGTTTGCAGACGCGTTGAGGCGTTGAAAAATTCTAGATTTTCAACTTGGACGTGTGCAAATTTTGTAGAATCGCATGCCGAGCCGTCGAAAGGGAAACTAAAATGCAAATTTCTGAAAATTGTCCGTTGCGGGACAAATCCGACGTGCAAGCGGGCTATTATATAAACCCGTGCTAATATCAGTTTCGGTCTCTTAGATTTTCGATTTTATTCGATACTTGAAACAGTTTTGCTTTTATTTTTAATGTTATACGATACTGCAAGCAGAATACGTGCTACGATACAAGTTAGTATGCATTAGTGCACTTAGAAAAGATAGATAAGGTAATAAAGTCTAGTTATATTTGCGGGTATTACTGTACCAATTATCTAAATTAGTAGCGATAAATAAATACATTTAAGTATGCAGCTTTGTATAGCGTGAACGAATTATGAATTGCTTTGCTATTTTTCGGGAGTGAGTAATCAAGTGGTATTTGTAAACGTGATTGGATTCACAAAACAAGATTTAGAAATACATAGATGAGTTCCTGAGAAGCCCTGAAACAATTTTAGATAAATGGTGGTGTGAAAAATTTTAAAAGCGGTCAGAATCTGAGGACGTAAACATAACCCAGTTGGAATGGTGAAATTACAGGACGATGTTCATTGAAGCACAGTGCAGTAACCTTCAGGTAACTTATGCTTTGTTGTTTAATCTTAGATGTTTTGGTGTGTGTTGAATATCTTTATAATTTGTTTGATAAAGATGGGCAGTAGTGAATTTGTATAAACAACTTATTTTAATTTTAAGGTGAAATTTTCTTGTATAAGTAGAAAGGAGTATTTATCAGGTTTATGTTTTTGATTATGATTAACATTTGAGTCTGTCTTTGAGCTCAATTAGACTAACCTGTTTAATTAACGTAAAGGGGTGGGAGATGCTCCCTTTTATTCAGACTCAGGTCTGCAAATATTTTAACTAATTAGTATGCATCCTACAAGCATCTAATTCTGGATGCAAATTAAAATGATGACAAATTTGAACTTGAAATTTTATGATGCTGAAATTTATGCTAAAATTTAAATTTGAAATTTTAATGTATTGTGAATATTAATGTAAATAGAGTTAACGTTGATGTTTGTAGTAGGAATGTGTTTGTTTTTTTGAATGAGGATGAAAGTTTTAACTAGGTAAGCAGCCGAGGCGGAAATAAGAGGCGATTATCAGAGAGAGACTCAACAGGGCGAGAATCACAGCAAATCTAGGTGCCCAATTTGAGAGGCTCGAATGTTTTTTTACTCCGTCGAGGATTTTACCAAAGATACACAATATATATATATATATATATATATATATGCTGATACCACAAAATCCGGGTACTCCGCTTTTCGAATCGAGCCCTACAATTGAATGTCCAGAATGCTGTGAATCCTACGAAAGCTATTCATTACTTTAACTGTGTTGGTCCATTGACTTTCTTCTGTTAATCGCCTCGGCTGCTCCCTAGATAACTTTCATCCTCATTCATAAAAAAACAAACACATTCCTACCACAAAACAACGTTAACTCTATTTACATCAATACTCACAATACATTAAAATTTCAAAATTAAATTTTGGCATAAATTTCAGTATCAGAAATTTCAAGATTACATTTATTATCATTTAAATGTGCATCCTGAATTAAAGTCCTTGTTGGATGCCTACTAATTAATATAACAATATATGCAGACCGAGTCTGAGTACAAAGGAGCATCTACCACCCCTTTACGTTAATTAACCAGGTTCGTCTAATTGAGCTCAAAGACATACCCAAATTTTCATCATAATCCAGAACATCAATACTAAATACCCTTTCTACCTTAAACAAGCAAATTTCACTTAACATTAAAATTTTATGGTTAGTACAATTTCACTAATGTCCATTTAAAGTAAATCAATTATAAAGTTATTCAACACACACAAAATATCAAAGTTCAAACAAAATAGTATAAATTACCTGAAGGTTACTGCACTCGTAGCTTCAATGTACATCGTCCCTTTGTTAATCACACCATTCCAACTGGGTTATATTTACAGCTTCTGATTCTCAACGCTTTTAAAATTTTCTCCATCACCATTTATTTAAAGTTGTCTCAGGGCTTTTCCGGAACTCATCTGTGTATATCTGACCCTTGTTTTGTGGATCCAGACACGTTTATGAACCATTTAATTATTCACACCCCGAAAAATAACAAAGAAATTCATACTTCTTTCACCAATATACGCCAAAACTGCCTACTTTTGTGTATTCATTTGTCGTTGTAAATTTTACTAATTGGTACAGTGATACTAAATTTTATTACCTTGTATCTAAGTGCACTAAAGTACATTCATGTTAGCACGTAAATAACAAACTGTTTTAAATCACCAAAATATACGAGCAAACTTTAAATTATTCTATCAAACTAAAATGCACTGTTTAACGTATTGAATCAAGTCGCGGATGTAAGAGAGCTTGTTCATATTCCCTGGGTATATATAAGTTAGCCTGTCTGTCGGTCGAGTCCCCAAAACGGACAATTCTAAAGAATTTCGCATGCTATGTTCCCATTCCGTCGCCCACGCGTCGGTTTTTACGAATTTTGTACTCGCCCCAGTTAAATCTCAGAAATTTCAACACGGCACGCAACGTCTGGAAATAATTAATTGACTTTTATACAGAAATGTTATTTTCACCTCTCAAATTTTGCCTTTACTTTTCAACCAATCGCAACCCCATGACGTTGCTCTACTCACGCCTTTTACTATATGTATCTCGGTCTTGTGCATATTATCTGTCTCTATCTAACCTGTTCTTATTGGATGCAAATTGATATTCTTTATTATCAATTATTTTAGTCCATGTGGAGTGTGAAATATCCCACCTTTAGCATTTCTCGTAACTATTAAGCTACGGTTTCTCCAAGATTCTTTGAAACCATTTGTTATCTACACAATTTTCGCCGTACGTGACATTTAAACTACGCAGGTGTTCAAACATAATATTAATTCTCAGAGCTTTATTTTCTGGTATTTTAATCTTGGATTTTCACAGGCTTTTATGCTTATTATTAATAATGGTTTAATTAACTCCAATTAAAATTGACTTCTATCCTTTCATTTTTAGCGAATACAAATTAAATATTAATTATTATGTGTACACTTTGTTTAATACCGGTTACTTAAAATAGGGTTAATTAATATAAATTTTGCACGTAATTTCCATTTGTTTTTATTAGGAATAATTAAATTACCGTAGAGCTTTTAATACTGTTTCTTTTGATATAAAGCGTCTTGTACATGATTTAAATCTCTTATTTTACTGAAACTAATAAATTTTTATGCTTCACGGTTTTAATAACGCGTATTATCTAATAATATTCATTATACCGGTGATTAAAATTATTTGATGTGATTATTTAATTTTCACCCTGGTCTAAATTGAGTATTTTCCCCTATTTGAATACAAATAATCCCACTTATTTGAATGCAAATATAAACATTTAGACAAAAAAAACAAAAAAATTGCCTATCTCTCTCTACCCTTATCTATCTAACACCTACTTTTCTCCAATCCAAAAAATATTTACACCTACCTATTCCCTATCCTATTCCTAACTCTCCTTTTTATAAACTGAAATTATCCCTAACTTCATCCTACTTATCCATCTAATCCTATATACATCCTATATACCTATTCTATTTCTAACTTTTAACTAATCTTATATGAAATATCTATACTTAACCTATCTTATTTTCTTCCTACATTTACTCTTTATTCTCATCCTAAACCTATTCCTAATTATCTCCCATATTTATCCTATACCTAGCTTTATTTTCTATACACACCTACTTCTACTCTTCTATATACACCTATTCTATCCCTATCCTATTTCTATACTAAAATTTACCTATCTCTATCCTTTGTTCATTAAGTTATTTAAAGCTAACTCTCTTCTTGACCCTCCAAGTCTTTCTTCTTACCAACCTAATACTCTTCATCCCTATTTCTCCCCCTTCTATATCTATACTTAGCATCCCTATTATCTCACATACAATAAACTTATCATCCCTATTATCCTGACTCTTAAATATTACTTCTTCTTCAGTCCCTACACTTGTCTGTTTCCTATTCATTATTGTTTCCCTTTCTGCCGACAAACCAAACGATACTATTTTAAAATTATCAATTTTTCCCTCTACGGAAAATCCTATGTACCTTCTAGAATGCTTGTGTAATGGAATCCGCCAGAATGAATTCCTTAAATCTACTTTATTAAAAACAAACTTGCCACTTAACCTCGTCAAAAGTGTGTCCATGGATGGTGGAAATGGAATTGCTTTTCCTTATTAATTTTCGTGCATCTTTAATTAATTCTGCCTTCACCCCCTTTCCTTTCTTCTACCCCCTTTCCATTTTTTTAAAAACTTAACCTCACTCCCTATCCTCTGGACAATTTATTTGTTACGTTTAACCTCATCATCCTCACCCACACATTTACTAACCCCTTATTTGGACTTCTAATGCCCTTATGGCATACCCTATCAACCTTATCCTTTTTCCATTCTATAAAACCCCTCTTCCTACAGTAAACCTAAAATTCTAAATTTCCTAAATTAAAATTGCAACTTAAATCCTTATTTCCTGCACCCCCTATTTTAAAAATTCTTTTTATTTACACTAAATCTAGTTTTGGCTTTCTAAAAACCTTTCCCTTTTTCTACTTTCCGTTTAAACTCCCTCGCCCCGTATGTTCCTACTTTTCCAAAATTTCTTTTTTGGTTTTTTTTTTTTTTTTTTTTTTTTTTTTTTTTTTTTTTTTTAAAAAAAAAAAAAAAAAAAAAAAATTTAGGGCCAGGGGTTTCCCGCTCATGTCTGGTGAACTATTCATTCTGGTAGGTCCCGGTCTCGGTGCAGGTCCCCTTCCTAAACTATTACTCTAACATATGGTCGTCTCTGTTCCCAATTCTGTCGCTGGTATCCGTAACTATTCCCCCTCTAGCGTAGTTGTCCCGTCTATTGTCAAACCTAACTGTGTTGATCTGTCTTTCCTGTTATCCCGAGGTCGTCCACTACTTACGTCGTCGTACCTCTGCAAGTATTCTAGAAACATTTCTCTGTCCACTATGTTCTGTAGCGCTACGTGTTGTCTTATGTCTACCTCGAAGTGTCGTGATAAATACTTAATAATTTGTCGGTCCGTCAGTGGTGGGTTCAGTTGCTTTGCTTGCTATACTTGCGTATAGCATATTGCTCCCACTTCCTGAAAATTCTCCCTTAAATTTCCTGTGATTAAGTCGTCTCGTACCTGGTCTTGTCTGTGGTCACCCAGTAGTGCTTTAAAAATTTGTTTTCAAAGTCCTGATACGTGTCTATGTCCAGTCCTACTAAATTGTACCATGCTTCCGCATTGTCCTTTAATAAAGCCTTTATCGTATTCAGTTTAGTCTGTTCGTCAAATAAATTTCCCACTAGATTTCTTACCTATTAATAAAATTTGTGGATTTACCCTGTTATCGCCATAAAACTTCATGTGTTGGTCCAATGATACTCCACCTGTAGAAAATCTGGGACCATCCCCCGTTAAATTTGACATGTTGTATTTGATACTACTAACTTCGCGTTCTACCCTGCCTAACTGATTCCTACATGAGTCCGTCACTTCAGTCATTTTTACATTAATCTCTTCTTCACAAAAAATGCGTACTTCGGACCTTAAATGTCCCATTTCCTGTCGAAGACCTGTAATATCACGCTCATTTTTCAACCCTATTTTCAACTTCCCCCATCTTTACGGTAAGACTATTTTATATTCTGTAAATTCTCTCGTCGATTTTTCTATTTTATCCCTAATTCCTGATTTAATTGGTCAAATTTCTTATTCGATACTTCACTCATCCTCTCTAACATTCTCAATATCATCTCGTTTCCTTGATCCCCGATTCCGTCTTCGACTGATCTCTACTGCCTCCAGCTTCTTCCATTTTCAATTTTTTCACACAATGCACTATCGTCACTTCAATTTCCACCCTTGACTCCTTAACCACTTTTCTCTGCATAGTTCTAATCACTCACACACTCTAAAATACTCTTAAATTTATAACACACAGAAACTCTCTCTCAGATCGCCAGTTTCCTGGAATAAAATCACAAAATTTTATTTGGAACTCGAGCCTCACTTTTGGGTCGCCAAAATTTGCTGTGATAACCAAAATCCGGGTACTGCTTTTCGAATCGAGCCCCTACAATTGGATGTCCAGAATGCTGTGAATCCTACAGCTATTCATTACTTTAACTGTGTTGGTCCATTGACTTTCTTCTGTTAATCGCCTCGGCTGCTCCCTAGATAACTTTCATCCTCATTCATAAAAAAAAACACATTCCTACCACAAACATCAACGTTAACTCTATTTACATCAATATTCACAATACATTAAAATTTCAAAATTAAATTTTGGCATAAATTTCAGTTAGAAATTTTCAAGATTAATTTATTATCATTTAAATGTGCATCCAGAATTAAAGTCCTTGTTGGATGCCTACTAATTAATATAACAATATATGCAGACCGGAGTCTGAGTACAAAGGAGCATCTACCACCCTTTACGTTAATTAACCAGGTTCGTCTAATTGAGCTCAAAGACATACCCAAATTTTCATCATAATCCAGAACATCAATACTAAATACCCTTTCTACTTAAACAAGCAAATTTCACCTTAAATTAAAATTTTATGGTTAGTACAATTTCACTAATGTCCATTTAAAGTAAATCAATTATAAAATTCAAACACAAAAAATATCAAAGTTCAAACAAAATAGTATAAATTACCTAAAGGTTACTGCACTCGTAGCTTCAATGTACATCGTCCCTTTTGTTAATCACACCATTCCAACTGGGTTATATTTACAGCTTCAGATTCTCAACGCTTTTAAAATTTTCTCCATCACCATTTATTTAAAGTTGTCTCAGGGCTTTTCCGGAACTCATCTGTGTATATCTGACCCTTGTTTTGTGGATCCAGACACGTTTATGAACCATTTAATTATTCACACCCCCGAAAAATAGCAAAGAAATTCATACTTCTTTCACCAATATACGCCAAAACTGCCTACTTTTGGTGTATTCATTTGTCGTTGTAAATTTTACTAATTGGTACAGTGATACTAAATTTTATTACCTTGTATCTAAGTGCACTAAAGTACATTCATGTTAGCACGTAAATAACAAACTGTTTTAAATCACCAAAATATACGAGCAAACTTTAAATTATTCTATCAAACTAAAATGCACTGTTTAACATTGAATCAAGTCGCGGATGTAAGAGAGCTTGTTCATATTCCCTGGGTATATATAGAAGTTAGCCGTCTGTCGGTCGAGTCCCAAAACGGACAATTCTAAAGAATTTCGCATGCTATGTTCCCATTCCGTCGCCCACGCGTCGGTTTTACGAATTTTGTACTCGCCCCAGTTAAATCTCAGAAATTTCAACACGGCAAACGTCTGGAAATAATTAATTGACTTTTATAAGAAATGTTTTTTCACCTCTAAATTTTGCCCTTTATTTTCAACCAATCGAACCCCTGACGTTGCTCTATCACGCCTTTTACTATATGTTCTGGCTTGGCATTTATCTGTCTCTATCTAACCTGTTCTTATTGTGCAAATTGATATTCTTTATTATCATTATTTTAGTCCATGTGGAGTGAAATATCCCACCTTTAGCATTTCTCGTAACTATTAAGCTACGGTTTCTCCAAGATTCTTTTGAAACCATTTGTTATCTCAAATTTTCGCCGTACGTGACATTTAAACTACGCAGGTGTTCAAACATAATATTAATTCTCAGAGCTTTATTTTCTGGTATTTTAATCTTGGATTTTCACAGGCTTTTATGCTTATTATTAATAATGGTTTAATTAACTCCAATTAAAATTGACTTCTATCCTTTCATTTTTAGCGAATACAAATTAAATATTAATTATTATGTGTACACTTTGTTTAATACCGGTTACTTAAAATAGGGTTAATTAATATAAATTTTGCACGTAATTTCCATTTGTTTCTTTATTAGGAATAATTAAATTACACGTAGAGCTTTTAATACTGTTTCTTTTGATATAAAGCGTCTTGTACATGATTTAAATCTCTTATTTTACTGAAACTAATAAATTTTTATGCTTCACGGTTTTAATAACGCGTATTTCTAATAATATTCATTATACACGGTGATTAAAATTATTTGATGTGATTATTTAATTTTCTACCCTGGTCTAAATATGAGTATTTTCCCCTATTTGAATACAAATAATCCCACTTATTTGAATGCAAATATAAACATTTAGACAAAAAAATTACAAAAAATTGCCTATCTCTCTTACCCTTATCTATCTAACACCTACTTTTCTCCAATCCAAAAAAATATTTACACCTATATTCCCTATCCTATTCCTAACTCTCACTTAATTTTATAAACTGAAATTATCCCTAACTTCATCCTACTTATCCATCTAATCCTATATACATCCTATATACCTATTCTATTTCTAACTTTTAACTAATCTTATATGAAATATCTATACTTAACCTATCTTATTTTCTTCCTACATTTACTCTTTATTCTCATCCTAAACCTATTCCTAATTATCTCCCATATTTATCCTATACCTAGCTTTATTTTCTATACACACCTACTTCTACTCTTCTATATACACCTATTCTATCCCTATCCTATTTCTATACTAAAATTTACCTATCTCTATCCTTTGTTCATTAAGTTATTTAAATCTAACTCTCTTCTTGACCCTCCAAGTCTTTCTTCTTACCAACCTAATACTCTTCATCCCTATTTCTCCCCCTTCTATATCTATACTTAGCATCCCTATTATCTCACATACAATAAACTTATCATCCCTATTATCCTGACTCTTAAATATTACTTCTTCTTCAGTCCCTACACTTGTCTGTTTCTATTTATTATTTTTCCTTTCTGCCGACAAACCAAACGATACTATTTTAAAATTATCAATTTTTCCTCTACGGAAAATCCTATGTACCTTCTAGAATCTTTGTAATGGAATCCGCCAGAATGAATTCCTTAAATCTACTTTATTAAAAACAAACTTGCCACTTAACCTCGTCAAAGTGTGTCCATGGATGGTGGACAATGGAATTGCGGTTTGGTCCGTTGATTAATTTTCGTGCATCTTTAATTAATTCTGCCTTCACCTGCTCCCGATATGCTGCTGTTGCTTCTACCCCACTAATTCTGCATGTTTTTGTAATAAAGCTTGAACCTCCACTCTCCTATCCTCTGGACATTTATTGTGTTGATCTGTTTAACCTCATCATCCTCTACCTCTACTACATTAATACTAAACCCCGGTCATCCTCTGTGACTTCATAACTGCCCTTCCATGGCACTACCCTATCTTTAATCCTTACTACCTTCCTTTCCATATCTATCAAAACCCTAACTTCATCATACAGTCAACACCTAAAATGCTCTGAAACTTCAGTCCAGGTACAATTACAAACTCCTGTTCACAGCTTAAACCTCCTATATCTATCCTAAGCACCACAACACTATTTACTACAGCAAACTTCTTTTTATTTGGAGCTACTAAATGGCTACGCTTTATAGGCATAATTCTATCACAAACCTTATCCCTAATTTTGCTGACGAATTCCTCCGATATTAAACTCGCCTCTGCCCCTGTATCAAGTAATACTTCTACATTATTCTCAAAAATTTCTAAATTAATAATTGGCAAACATAATTTTCCTTAGTTTCTGGCTCTACTTCCTCCTCAATTTTGAAAAATTCAGTGGATGTTCATATACATTTACACTGAAATCTAGTGGTCTGTCGCGTTCTAAAAATCCTGTCCAGGTCTGTTTTCCCTACTTGGTCCTGGTCTAGCCGTCACCTCAGCGTATGTCCTAGGCGTTTCCACTCGTTCCGTGTCTGTATTAGCAGTCCCGCTCATGTCTGGTGAACTATTCATTCTGGTAGGTCCCGGTCTCGGTGCAGGTCCCCTTCCTAAACTATTACTCCTAACATATGGTCGTCTCTGTTCCCAATTCTGTCGCTGGTATCCGTAACTATTCCCCTTCTAGCGTAGTTGTCCCGTCTATTGTCAAACCTAACTGTGTTGATCTGTCTTTCCCTGTTATCCCGGGTCGTCCACTACTTACGTCGTCGTACCTCTGCAAGTATTCTAAAACATTTCTCTGTCCACTATGTTCTGTAGGCTACGTGTTGTCTTATGTCTACCTCAAGTGTCGTGATAAATACTTAATAATTTGTCGGTCCGTCAGTGGTGGGTTCAGTTGTTTGCTATGCTATACTTGCGTATAGCATATTGCTCCCTACTTCCTGAAAATTCTCCCTTAAATTTCCTGTGATTAAGTCGTCTCGTACCTGGTCTTGTCTGTGGTCACCCAGTAGTGCTTTAAAATTTGTTTTCAAAGTCCTGATACGTGTCTATGTCCTGTCCTACTAAATTGTACCATGCTTCCGCATTGTCCTTTAATAAAGCCTTTATCGTATTCAGTTTAGTCTGTTCGTCAAATAAATTTCCCACTAGATTTCTTACGCTATTAATAAAAATTTGTGGATTTACCCTGTTATCGCCATAAAACTTCATGTGTTGGTCCAATGATACTCCACCTGTAGAAAATCTGGGACCATCCCCGTTAAATTTGACATGTTGTATTTGATACTACTAACTTCGCGTTCTACCCCCTAACTGATCCTACATGAGTCCGTCACTTCAGTCATTTTACATTAATCTCTTCTTCACAAAAATGCGTACTTCGGACCTTAAATGTCCCATTTCCTGTCGAAGACCTGTAATATCACGCTCATTTTTCAACCCTATTTTCAACTTCCCCATCTTTACGGTAAGACTATTTTTAATTCTGTAAATTCTCTCGTCGATTTTCTATTTTATCCCTAATTCCTGATTTAATTGGTCAAATTTCTTATTCGATTCTTCACTCATCCTCTTCTTCTCAATTCATCTCGTTTCCTTGATCCCCTGATTCCGTCTTCGACTGATCTCTACTGCCTCCAGCTTCTTCCATTTTCATTTTTCACACAATGCACTATCGTCACTTCAATTTCCACTCCTTGACTCCTTAACCACTCTTTTCTCTGCATATGTTCTAATCACTCACACACCTCAAAATACTCTTAAATTTATACACACAAGAAACTCTCTCTCCAGATCGCCAGTTTCCTGGAATAAAATCACAAAAATTTTATTTGGAACTCGAGCCTCACTTTTGGGTCGCCAAATTTGCTGTGATACCACCAAAATCCGGGTACTCCCTTTTCGAATCGAGCCCCTGAATTGGATGTCCAGAATGCTGTGAATCCTACAAAGCTATTCATTACTTTAACTGTGTTGGTCCATTGACTTTCTTCTGTTAATCGCCTCGGCTGCTCCCTAGATAACTTTCATCCTCATTCAAAAAAAAAAACACATTCCTACCACAAACATCAACGTTAACTCTATTTACATCAATATTCACAATACATTAAAATTTCAAAATTAAATTTCATAAATTTCAGTATCAGAAATTTTCAAGATTAATTTATTATCATTTAAATGTGCATCCAGAATTAAAGTCCTTTAGGATGCCACTAATTAATATAACAATATTGCAGACCGGGTCTGAGTACAAAGGAGCATCTACCACCCTTTACGTTAATTAACCAGGTTCGTCTAATTGAGCTCAAAGACATACCCAAATTTTCATCATAATCCAGAACATCAATACTAAATACCCTTTCTACTTAAACAAGCAAATTTCACCTTAAAATTAAAATTTTATGGTTAGTACAATTTCACTAATGTCCATTTAAAGTAAATCAATTATAAAGTAATTCAACACACACAAAAATATCAAAGTTCAAACAAAATAGTATAAATTACCTAAAGGTTACTGCACTCGTAGCTTCAATGTACATCGTCCCTTTTGTTAATCACACCATTCCAACTGGGTTATATTTACAGCTTCGATTCTCAACGCTTTTAAAATTTTCTCCATCACCATTTATTTAAAGTTGTTAGGGCTTTTCCGGAACTCATCTGTGTATATCTGACCCTTGTTTTGTGGATCCAGACACGTTTATGAACCATTTAATTATTACACCCCGAAAAATAGCAAAGAAATTCATACTTCTTTCACCAATATACGCCAAAACTGCCTACTTTTGGTGTATTCATTTGTCGTTGTAAATTTTACTAATTGGTACAGTGATACTAAATTTTATTACCTTGTTTGGCACTAAAGTACATTCATGTTAGCACGTAAATAACAAACTGTTTTAAATCACCAAAATATACGAGCAAACTTTAAATTATTCTATCAAACTAAAATGCACTGTTTAACGTATTGAATCAAGTCGCGGATGTAAGAGAGCTTGTTCATATTCCCTGGGTATATATAAGTTAGCCGTCTGTCGGTCGAGTCCCAAAACGGACAATTCTAAAGAATTTCGCATGCTATGTTCCCATTCCGTCGCCCACGCGTCGGTTTTACGAATTTTTCTCGCCCCAGTTAAATCTCAGAAATTTCAACACGGCACGCAACGTCTGGAAATAATTAATTGACTTTTATACAGAAATGTTATTTTCACCTCTCAAATTTTGCCTTTACTTTCAACCAATCGCAACCCCATGACCTTGCTCTACTCACGCCTTTTTACTATATGTGTCTCGGTCTTGTGCATATTATCTGTCTCTATCTAACCCGTTCTTATTGATGCAAATTGATATTCTTTATTATCGATTATTTTAGTTCATGTGGAGTGTGAAATATCCCACCTTTAGCATTTTCCGTAACTATTAAGCTACGGTTTCTCCAAGATTCTTTGAAACCATTTGTTATCTACACAATTTTCGCCGTACGTGACATTTAAACTACGCAGGTGTTCAAACATAATATTAATTCTCAGAGCTTTATTTTCTGGTATTTTAATCTTGGATTTTCACAGGCTTTTATGCTTATTATTAATAATGGTTTAATTAACTCCAATTAAAATTGACTTCTATCCTTTCATTTTAGCGAATACAAATTAAATATTAATTATTATGTGTACACTTTGTTTAATACCGGTTACTTAAAATAGGGTTAATTAATATAAATTTTGCACGTAATTTCCATTTGTTTCTTTATTAGGAATAATTAAATTACACGTAGAGCTTTTAATACTGTTTCTTTTGATATAAAGAGTCTTGTACATGATTTATATCTCTTATTTTACTGAAACTAATAAATTTTTATGCTTCACGGTTTTAATAACGCGTATTATCTAATAATATTCATTATACACGGTGATTAAAATTATTTGATGTGATTATTTAATTTTCACCCTGGTCTAAATATGAGTAATATATATATATATATATATATATATATATTATATAATTTATTAATGTTATAAAAACAAGAAAGTAATTTTGTAAAGACCCTGTAAATAGAAAACAGGAATACATTATTTACGCTTTAAATTAATTAATTTTGACTTTAAAACAACGTATAATAGCATTGTTGCCTTTAAAGTTTAAAAAGTTCAAATAATAAAATTGGCTTTTTTTGGTTTAAATAGAAAAAAAATAAAAAAGCTTTTGTTTATAGAATATAAAATCAATAATTTAAGGGTTTTTTAATTCCATATAAGTAACGTGTAGTACGAAAAGCTTTGCAGTATATAAAATCGATAATGTAAACGCGTATATTCATTTAACCAGCAAAGCGTCCGTTAAAAACAAAATCCCTAGGAAGTCTACAGGCTAAACAACTTGGGAAAATACAATTTCAAATTGGCAAACAGTTAATAGAAAGGACTTTCAGATAAATAAACAATTCGAGAAATCATAATGTACGTTCTTTAGAAATTTGAGCTAACGTCGAAGAAAAGGTTGAGAAACATCAGGTGGTTTTAAAACAAAGCGGAGACCGAAAATAAATAGCACAGGGTAAAGAAGGATGAAAGATATCAGACGTTGTACAAAACACCAATTTAATGCACGCGATAATTTGTAGAGGATAACGACGATGTTGATGTTAAGTTGCTATAGTGGGACTTTAACATAGACAGCAAATATGGGGTAGACGAGGATAATAGAATTGGAAGATAGACCTGCAACGGGGAAATGTTTTTGATTGGTTGATTGCGATTGGGGTGAGAAACTTTTCTAAGAGTATTGCGACCGTTGAGCACGCTAATCAGTATTTCGGACTAAAGCTACGATGGGATGTGAAATTTCTTAGCTTTCAAAGATCGTTGTGTTTTGAATTTTAAGAATCGGTTAAGGTGGAGGTGAATTTCGATGAAAATAGGTTACAGGGGGTAGGCTTGGACGCTTATAAATACACTAGGAGACGTAGTGAGGCTCTCTTATTCCTTCTGTTCGCTTCAGACCTACATGGTGTAACATCAAAGCTGAAAATTTCTAGATAGTAAAGTCCGTTTAGAAGTGTCTAAAAGCACGAGTAGGTGCTATTTCATAATTGGGGTTTTAAGTTTAAATACGCATAAAGAACAAGAGATGTTACAAAAGTAAGCGAGCCAAGTTATTTTTCGGAACGAGGGTGCTGGTTGTATGGTATATCCAGAAGCCGACGAACATATTTGGACGATTATATGGCTAGCTGTATTGAAGGCGAGTACATAGAATTGGATGATCGGGTGGAAATGAGTTTGCTGTACATGTAGCAGAGGGAAGTTTCATGTAATTCAACGACGAGGATTTGGTGGACAACGTCTACGGAGGTGATGATTCAAGAGCATACACCAGGTAAAGAAATTTGTTTTCTTTGTTATTGTTTGAACATTTTGTGCTGGTATTTTGTGTTAGAGTGATTTGAAGTATTTGGTAAATATTTTATGAACATAAAATCTATTTTGAGGGTTACATGAAAAAGACAATTTGATTTTATGATTTGAAGGTATAAATACATGACGTATAATTTTGATGTAAAGAGTAAACAGGTCTTTAGAGTAGTTTAAAACAAAATGCATTTTATTTATGCATCAAGAGTAAGAAGGTTTATACTGAGCTCACCATAGACCAGGATAAATTTCAATTTAGGGTTTCAAGATAGGCTCATCTACTTGAACTGAATATAAAGAAGTGTTGAAATAAATTAAATTTGGGAAATTTAAAGGATTTAATTGTTGATATTGTGAAAATTTATGGAGATGTTTTATATCCATTTTGTAAGCATTAAGCTGGTCTGACGTAAAATTTTGGTTTGTATGAATAAAAGGGTTGTATGTTTTGTTGAATTATTTGGTTGGTAATTTTTTTTATTAATAGTTTAACTGATAGAAAATATGTATAGAATGGGTAAGTATCTCTGAAGAAGCTAGAAGCAGAGCTAGCCGTGGTATGCTGATTTGGGCGAGCTTATCAAGAGATATTAATATTAAATTTTTTTTTTTAATTTTGTAGGTGTTAACTTTATTTTTTAATAAAACTTCAGCAATAATTTATGGTGCCCAATTCATGGGGCGACAACAAAAGGGTAAACCTCACCGTTTTTAGGACAAGCCAACGGTAGGGTTCGATTTTAAGGATTGATTCCAGGATAACCCCACAGTAATTTATGGTTCCCAAGCGTGGGGCGTTTTCCTGCTTGCTATCAGCTAAACTACACAGTAATTTATGGCGCCTAACGTGGGCACAAAAGATTTCTTTGAAAGTTCCAGCGGTAACCTCACTGCAAATTTATGGCGACCCGAACTTAAAGGCTCGATTTCCAAATAAAATCAAAAATTTTATTCCAGGCAACTGGCGAGCTGAGTGAGAGTGGTGTGTAGTGTAAATTTTAAATATTTTTGAGTGTGTGAAGAAGTGATTTAAACGTATACAGAGAAAGGAGTGGCTAAGAAGTTAAGGAGTTGAGATTGGAAGTGATGATAGTGCGTATTTAAAAAATCAGGAAAAATCTAGGAAGCAGGAGGTAGTAGGGATCAATCGAGAACACAATCGGGAGAGCAAGAAAACGAGATGATCATAAGAATGTTAGATAGGATGAATGCAGAATCGAACCGAAAGTTTGAGAAGATTAGGGAAATAAGTACCAAATCAAACCGGAAGCTTGAGGAAATTAGGGATTGATTCCAGGATAAACACTGCATTTTTATGGCACCCAATCTGTGGGGCACGAGTGGATCTGTTTGAGAGTTCCAGCGGTGACCCCACTATAATGTATATATATATATATATTATAGTGAGGTCATATATATATGTATATATATATATATATATATATATATATATGTATATATGTATGTATATATATAGATATATATATATATATATATTTATATATATTAATATATATTGCTGTGATCTCTTCCCGTTTTTGAATTGCCCACGTTCTGTGCCAAGAATTGCTGTGATTCTCTTGTCCGTTGAATCTCTTCTGATAATCGCCTCTTGACTTTTTCCTTCCGCCACGGCTGTTCACCTAGTTAAAACTTTCATCCTCATTCATAAAAAAACAAACACATTCCTACCACAAACATCAACGTTAACTCTATTTACATCAATATTCATAATACATTAAAATTTCAAAATTAAATTTCAGCATCATAAAATTTCAAGTTCAAATTTGTCATCATTTTAATTTGCATCCAGAATTAGAGTCCTTGTAGGATGCATACTAATTAAGTTAACAATATTTGCAGACCTGAGTCTGAATAAAAGGGAGCATCTCCCACCCCTTTACGTTAATTTAACAGGTTAGTCTAATTGAGCTCAAAGACAGACCCAAATTTTCATCATAATCAAAAACATAAACCTGATAAATACTCCTTTCTACTTATACAAGAAAATTTTAACTCAAAATTCAAAATTTGTTGTTTATACAAATTTACTACTGTCCATCTTTATCAAACAAATTATAAAGATATTCAACCCACACCAAAACATAAAAGATCGAACAACAATGCATAAGTTACCTGAAGGTTAATGCACTCGTGGCTCCAATGTACATCGTCCTTGCTAATCCCACCATTCCAGCTGGGTTATGTATACGTCCTCGGATTTCTGGCCGCCTTTAAAATTTTTACACCACCATTCGTCTAAAAGGTTTCAGGGCTTCTCAGGAACTCATCTATGTATATCTAAATCTTGTTTTGTGGATCCAATCACGTTTACGAATAACACTTGATTACTAACACTCCCAAAAAAATAGCAATGAAATTCATAATTCTTTCACGCTATACCAAAACTGCATACTTCTATTTATTTATTTATCGTTACTAATTTGGATAATTGGTACAGTAATACCCGCAAATATAACTAGACTTTATTACCTTTATCTATCTTCTCTAAGTGCACTAATGCATAATAACTTGTATCGTAGCACGTAATCACCATGTATTCTGCTTGAAGTATCGAATAAAATCAAAAATAAAAGAGAGACCGCTTGAAGTATCGAATATAATCAAAAATAAAAGAGAGCTAAACTCCTATCAGCACGGGTTTATATAATGGCTCGCTTGCAAGTCGAATTTGTCCCGCGACGGACGATTTTTAGAAATTCGTATTTTATTTTCCCTTCCGATGGCTCGGCACAATGATTCTTCTGAAATTTGCACTCGTCCGAGTTGAAATCTAAGAAATTTCCACACGCCTCGCAATACATCCGCGAACAACTAATTAATTTTACATAGAAATTGTTATGCTTCTACCTCTCATGTTAGCATCTTATTTCAACCTTAATCGCCAATCTAGTCTGTTCGTTCTATCTACAACCTGTGCTCTTGTTTTACATATTTCCCCTCATTTAACTACCAATGCATTCCCTCTCGCTTGTCTTTATACCACAAACTTGCTTTCTTACTTGCACTCATATAGCTTGGAGCTTATCGACTATCATATACATCGTTATTTTTGCACGTGTTCTTATTTCTAATACGCTGAAGGCTTTTACGTGACTTCCCCATGTTTTTTATAATTTCTCGATAGCTTTAGTACTTGGAAAGATTAAATTAAATACAAGTTGAACTTTTTAACTCGGCTTCTTTTTCTAGAAAGCGTCCAGTGAATAATCTAAACCCCTTATTTCTAACGAAATGAATAAATTTTTATGCTCCACGGTTTTAATAATGCGTATTATCTAATTAAATTCTACATTACTTCCTTCTACACGTTGATTATGATTATATACAAACCCTACATTCGAATTGAATGATTTAAATATACACAGTAGGCCTTTCATTAAGCGTACTATTTTCCACTGGTTTGATATGCATGGTGTTTAACATTATCTAAACAATATAAACCCTATGTTTAGAAGTAAATGACGAATTTATCCAATATACTTTAAATGAAGCGTATTATTACCCAAAGCGTCCTTATACACGGTGATTAAAATTATTTGATTTCGTTAATTAATTTTCTACCCTGGTCTAAATTTGAGTTATATATATATATATATATATATATATATATATATATATATATTACTACAAAGTTCTCCTGAAAACAAGTTGGTAAATTTGTGCCCGCACTTTGGGCGCCATTTCTACGCTGAAGTCTACGTGGAACATATGTTGGATCACCTACCTTCCTGGTCGTTAAAACTTATTTTTTTAGTGAAGTTCGCCACGGTTGCTCTGCTACTTATACCTAAAATTATTATCCTATTTTCTACCCAAGGAAAGTAGACTACCAAATATTCAACACAATTTATTCCAACAGAAAATTCTATACAACAAAAAAGATCTTTATCTAATAATTATTTCACACATAAATTACATTACAATCATACTCATTTCAGAATAATTCATTTTCAATCTAATATTTGCACTACAACTTTACTCATCAATAAATTCAGTAAAGTAGCTGAGCTTAACCATACCCTTACTTTAACCCCAGGTCTAATATGAGCTCATAGTAAAAACCCTTTATGTATACATGTGCTAATTTTTTTACTGAAATCGTCAATAGACCCTTTTACTTTGTACATAAACAGATACTGCAAAAATATGGTCAAAAGTACTGTATAACAGTTCAAAAGTAAACCCAATGTTGCCGCTAAACTATTCACATATGTAAATAATGTCCTCATGCTTGGATCGTGCGGGGTCAATTATCGTCTTCTGCGCAGAATCCGTCCAGATTGACTTTCGCCTCTTCCTGTCGAACCCCCTTAGTTTCCGGCTTTTCTAGTTCCGTTTTGGGCTGCTTATATTTGGATTGTATATGCCAAAACTCACCACAATTCCAGCATCTGGGTCCCCTCCTCTTTGTTCGCGAACTACCCGTCAAATCACCTTCGCCATGCTTTCTGAGCCCTGTTTTTATACGGAAAATCTTGCATTTGCGAAGTTTGCTTTACTAATTCAAAGAGAGCTAGCACTTCATCTGAGGCACTTGGTCGAGTCAGTCGTAGTGCTTGCTGGATCTCTCCGTTACGTATCTCGTCAACAAATTTCTGTATCGCCAGTTATTTTAGGAAGCTATTTGGTGTTGTTAGGTAGAGTAGTCCCACCAAACAAGCAAAATCTCCCTTAAACTCTTGCAAATTCTTGTTATCCCTTTGGTAACGATCCTTCACTTGAGCGTGATACACTTGTTGCAGAGAGTCGTCGTACTTCATTTCTAGCCTTGATGTTGAGGCCCAAAAGCTTTTTTGGTCATGATCTGGTATGACCTGCCGAATATTCAAGACCTTGCCTCATAACGCGACACTTAACGCGGTTGCCCTTTCATCATCGTTTTAACGTTTGCTCTCGCGACAGCCTCGAACTGTTTAAGATATGCCTGTGAAAGTGACTTCCTTTCAAATGTGGGTGGTTTTATTTTGAACATTGGCGTCAGCTCGCGTTCCCCGGCATCTTTAGATTCTGTGACCTGCCGTTGTATCACCGGCACTAAATGCTCTGGTGCTTGTACTGTTTTCTGTATGGTTTGCGGCATTTTCCTGTAATTTCTCTTCTTATTTCGCTTCCAGGCTTGCAGAGTTTTGGTCTTGTTTCTTTAGGTGTTCTTGTAAGTTTTAGAAATTTTTAGTCAAGCTCTTCGCAACGTTTGACTTAAACCCCTTCAAGAAAGAAAAGGATTTTCCTATCCAACTTCTGTTAACTATGAGTTTTTGGCATGCAAATATAAATTATTCTAAAGTTGTTATTCCCACTAAAATTCGACGAGTTGATACAAATGTTACGAAAACTCTATTTGCCATAACAGTGTTTTATTTTCAAGCTGATTATACGATCACTTTCAACACTCGCAGCTAAAATAAAATTTGTAAAAGCTGGCACAATAATTTACTTTGACGTAGTCGCTAAGAGTACAAGTATTATCCCCAAAAAATTACGATGATATTTTCTTAATTAACTGAATCTCGCAGCACTGTAATAAATATATACCGTAATGTATATGAACAAAAGTTCTTAATCAGTTGGTAAAAGACGAATTTTTTTATTCTTATTAAATTCACAGTTATTTTATTTTGGCATACATTTTTAAATTTCCTTAAAATCTATTTATCTCAAAAATAATAATTATATATACTTTGTTAAGGATTATTTTTTATATTACTTGGTGTTTAAATGCCAGCGAATAGTTCGTATATAGTGCCCCATCCAGTATCTACAAGTAAATAAAACGTAATGTAAACTAGCAAAGCTGTTGTTCGCGGATCTAGGTGACACAACCGACATACCATGGTAGCCATCCAAAATAATTAAAATAGGATTTAGAATTTCTAGATCAAGGACAGATGAGTGTGGTTCAGAGGATCAAACGACAGCTGAAACCCACGACTTGGATTTAAGTATGGGTTTAAAGTTATACCTAAAATACAAAATCCAAAAACTGGTAGCTGGGATAAAACATTAAACATTTCCATTAGGAAAGCAATACAAATATTAGTCATTTACCAGTCACACAGAATACTAAAAGGAAAACTAAAGGAATTTAGCAAAAGTAAATTTTGATATATAAGTTCTTGATATTGATGACAGTTCAAACTTTAAAATAGTGAGACTATATACAGTTGAAATAAAAGCGCAAAAATCCGAATGCTTTAAAGCGCACTAGGCTGAGGAGACATATGGCAACTCTTGCTCAAATTTTTAATGTATCCGAAAATGATCTTGAGCAATTGGCCACATTCATGGGATACACAATTGGCATTCACAGGCAATTTTACCGTTCGCACGGCGATATATGTAAAAAGGCTAAGATATCAAAATCACTGTTTATCAGTTACCCTGTTTTCAATAGTCGTTGTTTAACGGACAACTGCTGCCTCATTCCAATTCCAATTATTAAGTTTTACGCTCTTTCTAGCAGTCATAAATCTCTCGCTCACACCACTTAATTGACGTCGGTAACTGGAATCGTCGTTGTTTGTTCAGTCCCTATCTCCCCTATTTATAATACAAGGAAAGCTAGCTTCTTCAAAACACATTCGAAAAGCTTTTAGCAAATATAACCACTAACTTTACTAAAAATAAGAGGTTTGAATTTTGTGTTTTAAAATATAAAATTTTAAATGCCGTATTATACATGGGATGTTTCTTATATATCATGCGCCATATTTCGTGAGCTCTTATGTGAAGAATTAAGAATTAAATTTTAACTTCTTGAAAATTTCTAAAAATTATTAAATTTTCAACCATTTACTTAATAAAGTTTCTAAAGTTGCTTGATGTACTTTCACATGCTGAATCCAAAATTTAGGTTTAAAATGAAGAATAACACCCTTTCACATACCAAATATCACAATATAATATATATATATATATATATATATATATATATATATATATTGCTATGAAATTTTAGTTCCACGCTGGGCATATCATAAAATTGCTGTGATATCTGCCCCACGATTGGGCATACCATAAAATTGCTGTAATTATTTTAGTTCCAGCGTTGGGACGTCATAAAATTGCTGCGATACTCGCCCTTTATTCCTTTATTATTTAAAGCCCTTATGTTATGAAATGTTAAATTAGGTTTTTACCCCGAATGGATATTATTGAATCAAATAAAGCAATTCTATAATACACAATATAATAGTTGATAATATTTACAACTTTCAAAATTTCCTTTTTTACAGAATATCTACATATACCAGATTTATGGTTTTCTGAAAGTCAGCAAAAATATCTTTTACTTATTCAGGGACCTTCGAACGTTCCAAGATACCTATTGCCTTGTTATGAATTGTTAAGTGACCCCTTTTGTTGACTCTTACAAATACACAATGTGATAAATATTAAATTAAAAACAGTTTTCAGTAATAAAGTGTATTAAGATTCCTAACCTGGAATGGGTTCTGTAGTTCCTCCCTAGTCTGTGATTTGCATCCCCTTTCTGTGTCCTCTTTCCTTATTACTGTGCCTGCCCCATAAATTGTTTCCAATTAAAATCGAATCAGGTCAAAATATGTCCAAATTAGAATACTTTTATTTTTAAACTATCCCCAAAGTTTGAGCATGTTCAAAGTTCGAAGTCCCAAATTAAAATCGTCTTAAATATCCCAAATTAGAGCCATCTCAATCAAAATATGTCTCCTAATAAAAGTCGAAATACAAAAGTCGATATTAAAAGCCAAAATTAAAGTCAAGATTGAAATTAAACGTCGATATTAAAATCCAGATTGAAATTAAAAGCCCTGTTTTATTAATATTAGAAAAGGATTTAATTAAGTCGTTTTACTTACGTCTATCTATAGATCGGCTTGTTTTCGTTGCATAAATTCTCGCACTTTTTACTTCTTATTTACTTTGATTCTTAGCTCACTGGTTACGTATATTCTTAACACTTTTGAACATAGTCGTAGCTCAGTTTGAATATAGACTAACTTGTCGCTTCGTCATTATCGTATATATAAGCCCTACCTCCTATTGATTTCATTGGCGTGTTTACGTTCTGGGACGATACTTCTACCTTTATCTTGCATACTTTGGGTTTTTTACCAATTATTTAGTTCAAATCTTTCAACGCATGCCTTGACTGTCACGTAAGCCTCCCGCATATCGTGGTATTATTTGAAAAATTCCAACTTTTGCCTTTTATTAACTAACGTATTCGAATGTTTGTTACATTTTATCATCTAAATTGAATCGCCTGGTGCTTCTTTATTTTTACAGAATATTGGATTTTTGAACAAATGTGATTTCTTCCAGTCACGTACGATTTTCTAATAATGAATTATTTAAAATGCGTGTTCGGTGATATTTTAACACAATTGTTGCATCTTTGCAATGCCAATTTATATAGGTTCCCGGTGATTTAATTTTGATGCAATTTGTTGCGTTTTAAAATCTTGTCTTTACTTGTAAACTACTCTTAGACCTCTTTATGTTCTCATGCATTTAATCCCGTGTATTTTATATACAGTGTGCTCTCAATTAACAATATGTAGGGTGACCGATTTACTTTTATAATTGCTAAAATTGTGTGCCTTTCTTAATGTGGAAGTTGTATTTCTTTATTCTACGATCCCCATGACATAACCTACCCCTAAATTACCCTATTATCATAGCATTATTCCTCCAAATTAAAATAGAAAATTTCTAATCAATGCCATTTTTGGTGCCCAACGTGATAAATCCCCATTGATAAAATTTTTTTATTTTTATTTTACTCGCAATATCTAATTAATCCTAACTCTAAATTGCTATCCTAAATTCTATTTACACCTATCTTAACTCATGATTATTATTTACACAAGGCTCTATACTAAACATTCCTATCTATTTATCCTTTTCCATTTTTCATGCATTAGCCTACCTTTCTACTATACTAATGTATTACTCTCTATTTATATATACTCTTTCCTTTTACATATACTTTTCTTATTTTTCATAGATGTATCCTCTTTTCATATTTTTAATGAGCTCTTCCTATTTATTTATCTTTTACTTATTTACCTATACTTTTTCTTATTTACATCATCCCTTACTAAATATTGTTCTTCGAATATTTCTCCTAAACTAGTTTCTATTTAGATACTTCTTCCCATCTCCATCAACCTATACTACTCCTACTTTCCTAAACCTATCCTAATTTCTTATTAACCTATCCTATTTTGTGATTATATTCCTATTTAATTCTCCTATTCGTCTATACCTATCCTAATTTATAATTATATCCCTTGTTTAATTCTCCTATCCTAATTTATATTGATATCCCTATTTACACTAATTTGTCTTACAGTATGTACACCTTCCTCCATTATCAAAAGTTTTCTTTCGGCAATAATCTTATCTTTCTTATTACCACTACACACTATCTTTTCAAAATTATTTTCTAAAGTTAAGTTATTATTCGCATTTCTTTTCTCCCTAATATATCCTACTTCGTATCCCAAAACTCTTAACTCCGGCACTATTATGAATTCATTCTCAAACTTCATCTTACCCACTTCATATTCCAGAATAATTATCTTATTCACACTTGCAAATCTCTTGCTATTCGATGTTATTAAATTAAACTTCATAATAGACATCATTCTCCCCATTAATTTTTCCCGTTTAACAAAATCTTCAGTCACTAACAACGCTTCTGATCCCGTATCAATAAGTGTTCCACCTCTACTATCTCCAATTTTCAAGTTAATTATCGGTAATAAGTTTTTATTCAATCCCTTTCCATTTCACATTTTATACATTCACGCTGGTGTTCATATCCATTAATTCTTAAGGGCTTACTTGGTTTGTCCTCATTCAAAAATCCTGATTCGACGTAGATGGTCTTGCGTGACTCGTAACTTCTGCATAGGTACGGTTGGTTCTTATTGGTTGTGCTGATTGTTCCTGATGTCGTGCTTGTGGTGTATACTGATTTATGTTCCTGTCGTGGTTCGTTTGCTCTGTTTCTCTTCTTGGCGTGTCTCTTGTGTTCCAATTCCTTTTAAAATTATTATCGTTGCAGTTATTGTAATTATTTCTATAAAAATTTCCCCTACAATTTCCCCTATTATTCGATCTATTATTTTCTGTGCTTCTCTGCATTCTAACTGTTTTCTCGCTGACTTTGTATCATTCTACCGCACACGACTCTGTCCTAACTCATCACAACGTTGTAGATATTCCAAGAAGATCTCCCTATTTACAATATTTTGCATCATCACATAATGTCTTATCTCTTCGCCAAAATGTCCCGCTAAGTACTTTATGGTTTGTATCTCTTCCATCGGCGGATCTAATTGCTTCGCTATACTGAATTTTTGTATGACGTATAACTCTCGTGTCATCCCTAAGTTCTGATTATATTTTCCTGTAATTAAATTATCTCGCGCCTTGTATTGTTGATTGTTCCCCCAAAATTTTCTTAAAAATCTACTCTCAAATTCTTGAAATGTCCCTATCTGATTTTTTATTAAGTCAAACCATATTTCCGCGCTTCCTTTCAACATTGATCTAACGAAATTTAGATTGTACCTTTCATCCGTTGATCCCTGTATCAATTTTCGTATATTATTCAAAAGTACTTTTGGATTCACCTTGTTGTCTCCGTAAAATTTGGAATATTGCTCAACTGATATTTTAGGTCTATTTATCTTAGTGTATTGCCCCTGATTCCTACCAGCATTTTCAAATTCTGATTTTAAATTACCTAATTCTCTATTTACATCATTAAGTCCTATTTTACAATTTCCCTGAATTTCTTGCATCTGTAATCCGATCATTAGTTTCCTTTATACAGGTTTCCTGATATTTCACTTTCCAAAGCTCGTCCCTAACTTTATCCACATCGTCCATCATTCTAATAAATTTATTCTCAAATTGTACCTGCCTGTATCTTGCATACTTCGGGATTTTTACCAATTATTTAGTTCAAATTTTTCAACGCATGCCTTGACTGTCACGTATGCCTCCCGCATATCGTGGTATTATTTGAGAAATTCCAACTTTTGACTTTTATTAACTCACGTATTCGACTGTTTGTTTATCAACTAAATTAAATCGCCTGGTGCTTGTTTATGTCTACAGAATATTGGATTTTTAAACAAATGTGATTTCTTCCAGTCACGTACGATTTTCTAATAATGAATTATTTAGAATGCGTGTACGATGATATTTTAACGCAATCGCTACATCGTGCATTGCCAATTTATTTAGGTTTTCCGGTGATTTAATTTTCATGCAATTTGTTGCGTTCTAATATCTTATCTTTACTTGTAAACTAGTCTTAGACTTCTTTATGTTCTCATGCATTTAATACCGTGTACTTTATATTCAGTGTGCTCTCAATTAACAATATGTAGGGTGACCGATTTACTCTTATAATATATATATATATATATATATATATATATATATATATTGCTGTGATATCCTCCTTGAATGCGGGAACTGGGTCCTTTCAACAAAAAATTCTAGTCCCACAGATTGGGCGTCATAAACGGCTGTGATCCTCTTTTCGCCTCGGCTGCTCACCTAATGTTATAAACCTCCTCATTCATAAAAAACAACACATTCCTACCAAAACATCAACGTTAACTCTATTTACATCAATATTCAGAATACATTAAAATTTCAAAATTAAAACTCAGCATAAATTTCAGTTTTAAAAAGAATTTCAAGATTAATTTTATTATCATTTTAATGTGCATCCAAAATTAAAGTCCTTGTTGGATGCCTACTAATTAATATAACAATATAAGCAGACCGGAGTCTGAGTATAAAGGAGCATCTACCACCCCTTTACGTTAATTAACCAGGTTCGTCTAATTGAGCTCAAAGACATACCCAAATTTTCATCATATTACCGAACATCAAAACTAAATACCCTTTCTACTTCAACAAGCAAATTTCATCTTAAAATTAAAATTTTATGGTTAGTACAATTTCACTAATGTCCATTTAAAGTAAATCAATTATAAAGTTATTCACCACACACAAAATGTCAAACAAAATAGTATAATTTACCTGAAGGTTACTGTCCTCGTAGCTTCAAAGTACATCGTCCCTTTAGTTAATCACACCATTCCAACAGGATTATATTTACGGCTTCTAATTCTCAACGCTTTTAAAATTTTCTCCATCGCCAGTTGTTTCTGGGCTTTTCCGGAACTCATCTATGTATATCTGACCCTTGTTTCGTGGATCCAGACACGTATTTGAACCATTCAATTATTAACACCCCGAAAAATAGCAAATAACTTCATACTTCTTTCCCAATATACGCCAAAACTGCCTACTTTTGTGTATACATTTGTCGTTGAAAATTTTGCTAATTGGTACAGTGAAACTAAATTTTATTACCTTGTATCTAAGTGCACTGAAGTACATTCATGTTAGCACGTAAATAACCAACTATTTTGAATCACTAAAATATACGAGCAAAATTTTAAATTATTTTATCAACTAAAATGCACTGTTTAACATCTTCAATCAAGTCGCGGATGTACGAGCTTTTAACGCATCGAATCGTCAAAAGTCTAAGAGTCTAAGAGGGCTTGTTTATATTCATCTCGGTATATATAGCAAAAGCCGGCACGTCGCTTTTGTCCCCAAAACGGGTAATTCTAAAGAATTCCTCATTCTATGTTCCCAGTCTGTCGCTCGCGCGTCGATTTTTACGAATTTTCACTCGCCCCATTTAAATATCAGAAATTTCAACACACGGCACGCAAGCATGTCCGAGAAAAACTAATTAATTTTGTACAGAAATTGTTGTTTCTACCTCTGATATTTGCATCCTATTTTCAACCAATTGTGACCCTCGTGACGTTGCTTAAATCCCGCCTTTTACTATATGTGTCTTTGCTTGACGCATTTTCTCTTTCCTTTTCTAACCTGTTCGTATTGGTGCAAATTGATATTCTGTATTATCGATTATTTTAGTCCACATGGAGTGTGAAATACCCACCTTTAGCAATTCTTGTAACTATTATGCGACGTTTTCCCAAGATTCTCTGAACCATTAATTATCTGCAAAATTTTCGCCGTATTTGACATTTAAACTACGCAGGTGTTCAACATAATATTAATTCTCAGAGCTTTATTTTCTAGTATTATAATCTTGGGTTTTTACAAGTTTTATGCTTATTATTAATAATGGTTCAATTAACTCCAATTAAAATTAATACCCTTTAAATTTTAGTGAATCCTAACTAAATATTAGTTGTTATCTGTACGTTTTGTTCAATACCGGTTACTTAAAATAGGGTTAATTAATATAAATTTGCACGTAATTTCCATTTGTTTAGGAATAATTACATTACACGCAGAGCTTTTTAATACTGCTTCTTTTGATATAAAGCGTCTTATAAATAATTTAAATTTCTTATTTTTACTGAAACGACCGAGTTTATTTATGCTTCAAGGTTTTAATAAAGCGTATTATTTAATGAAATTCCTTATACACGGTGATTAAAATTATTTGATGTGATTATTTAATTTTCTACCCTGGTCTAAATATGAGTATTTTCCCCCTATTTGAATACAAATAATCCCACTTATTTGAATGCAAATATAAGCATTTAGACAAACAAAAAAATTACAAAAAAATTGCCTATCTCTCTCACCCTTATCTATCTAACTTACCTACTTTGTCTCCACTCCAAAAAAAATATTTACACCGATCCTATATCCCTATCCTATTCCTAACTCTCACCTACTTCTATAAACTGAAATTATCCCTAACTTCATCCTACTTATCCTATATACATCCTATATACCTATCCTATTCCTAACTTTTAACTAATCTTCACTATACTTTACTTCCCCCTACCTAATCCTATATGCCTATCCTACTCTTACTCTATTCCTAACTCTCCACTAATCTTATATGAAATATCTATACTTAACCTATCTTATTTTCTTCCTACATTTACTCTTTGTTCTCATCCTAAACCTATTTCTAATTATCTCCCATATTTATCCTATACCTAGCTTTATTTTCTATAAACACTTACTTCTACTCTTCTATCTACACCTATTCTATCCCTATGCTAATTAAATCTAACTCTCTTCTTGACCCTCCAAGTCTTTCTTCTCACCATCCTAATACTCTTCATCCCTATCTCTCCCCCTTCTATATCTACACTTAACATCTCTATTATCTCACATACAATAAACTTATCATCCCTCTTATCCTGACTCTTAAATATTACTTCTTCTTCAGTCCCTACACTTGTCTGTTTCTCATTTATTCTTGTTTCCCTTTCTGCCGACAAACCAAACGATACTACTTTAAAATTATCAAATTTTCCCTCTACGGAAAATCCTCTGTACCTGCTAGAATGCTTGTGTAATGGAGTCCGCCAGAATGAATCCTTAAATCTACTTTATTAAAACAAACTTGCCATCTTTACTTAATTTCGCCTTCACCTGCTCCTGATATGCTGCTTCTACCCCACTACTTCTGCATGTTTTTGTATTAAAGCTTGAACCTCTACTTTCCTATCCTCTGGACATCTTATCGTGTTGATCTGTTTACCTTCATCATCCTCTACCTCTACTACATTAATACTAAACCCTGTGTCATCCTCTGTGACTTCATAACTGCCCTTCCATGGCACTACCCTATCCTTAATCCTTATTACCTTCCTTTCCATATCTATCAAAACCCCTAACTTCATCATACAGTCAACACCTAAAATGCTCTGAAACTTCAGTCCAGGTACAATTACAAACTCCTGTTCACAGCTTAAACCTCCTATATCTATCCTAAGCACCACAACACTATTTACTACAGCAAACTTCTTTTTATTTGAGCTACTAAATGGCTACGTTTTATAGGCATAATTCTATCACAAACCTTATCCCTAATTTTGCTGACGAATTCCTCCGATATTAAACTCGCCTCTGCCCCTGTATCAAGTAATACTTCTACATTATTTTCAAAAATTTCTAAATTAATAATTGGCAAACATAATTTTTCTACAGTTTCTGGCTCTACTTCCTCCTCAATTTTGAAAAATTCACGTGGATGTTCATATACATTTACACTGAAATCTAGTGGTCTGTCGCGTTCTAAAAATCCTGTCTCGTCCTGTTTTCAGTGCTTGGTCCTGGTTGTCCTTCTACAACCTGTGCGTACGTCCTCCTCGTGTTAATATCCGTGTCCCTGTCTCTATTCGGCGTGCTGGTCACAGTCCTGTTTACCTCCGGTAAACTGTTCTGTCGCGTGTAACTAGGTCTTGGCGTCGGTCCCCTAGTCGCACTATTGCTCCTGTATTCCTGTCCTCGTCGTTCCCAATTCGGTCGAAAATTTCTGTTGTAGTCAGGCCGTCTCGGATAATTCGGTGTCCTGTTGTCAAACCTAACTGTGTTAACGTTTCGTTCTCGTATCTCTCTTGTCCGTCCAACACATACATCGTCATATCTCTGTAAGTATTCCAAAACGTCTCCCGTTCTGTGATGTTTTGTAAGGCCACGTGTTGTCTAATTTCCAGTTCAAAATGTCGTGATAGGTACTTGATTATCTGTCTGTCCGTCAATGGTGGATTCAGTTGTTTGGCCACACTGTATTTGCGGATGGCATATTGCTCCCTAGCTCCTGCAAACTCTCCCTTAAATTTTCCTGTAATCAAGTCGTCCCTAATCTGATCCTGTTTGTGATCACTCCAGTAATGTTGTAAAAATTTGTTTTCAAAGTCCTGATACGTGTCTATGTCCTGTCCTACTAAATTGTACCATGCCTCCGCATTGTCCTTTAATAAAGCCTTTATCGTATTTAGTTTAGTCTGTTCGTCAAATAAATTTCCCACTAGATTTCTTACACTATTAATAAAAATTTGTGGATTTACCCTGTTATCGCCATAAAACTTCATGTGTTGGTCCAATGATACTCCACCTGTAGAAAATCTGGGACCATCCCCCGTTAAATTTGACATGTTGTATTTGATACTACTAACTTCGCGTTCTACCCTGCCTAACTGATCCCTACATGAGTCCGTCACTTCAGTCATTTTTACATTAATCTCTTCTTCACAAAAAATGCGTACTTCGGACCTTAAATGTCCCATTTCCTGTCGAAGACCTGTAATATCATGCTCATTTTTCTCAACCCTATTTTCAACTTCCCCCATCTTTACGGTAAGACTATTTTTAAATTCTGTGAATTCTTTCGTATTTTGTTCAATTTTCCCGCTTATCTGCTCTAATTTTTGGTTGGACTCCTCCCTCGCTCTATTAGATTCTTCCTTAGCTAATCGCATTTCCTCAAACATTCTCATCATTAACTCATTTCCTTGATCCCCTGATTCCGTCCTCGACTGATCTCTACTGCCTCCAGCTTCTTCCATTTTCGAATTTTTCCCACACAATGCACTATCGTCACTTCCAATTTCCACTCCTTGACTCCTTAACCACTCTTTTCTCTGCATACGTTCTAATCACTCACACACACTCTAAAATACTCTAAATTTATACACACACAAAAACTCTCTCTCAGATCGCCAGTTTCCTGAATAAAATAACAAAATTTTATTTGGAACTCGAGCCCTCACGTTGTGGTCGCCAAAATTTGCTGTGATATCCTCCTTTGAATGCGGGAACTGGGTCCTTTCAACAAAAAAATTCTAGTCCCACAGATTGGGCGTCATAAACGGCTGTGATCCTCTTTTCGCCTCGGCTGCTCACCTAATGTTATAAACCTCCTCATTCATAAAAAACAACACATTCCTACCAAAAACATCAACGTTAACTCTATTTACATCAATATTCAGAATACATTAAAATTTTAAAATTAAAACTCAGCATAAATTTCAGTTTTAAAAGAATTTCAAGATTAATTTTATTATCATTTTAATGTGCATCCAAAATTAAAGTCCTTGTTGGATGCCTACTAATTAATATAACAATATAAGCAGACCGGAGTCTGAGTATAAAGGAGCATCTACCACCCCTTTACGTTAATTAACCAGGTTCGTCTAATTGAGCTCAAAGACATACCCAAATTTTCATCATATTACCGAACATCAAAACTAAATACCCTTTCTACTTAAACAAGCAAATTTCATCTTAAAATTAAAATTTTATGGTTAGTACAATTTCACTAATGTCCATTTAAAGTAAATCAATTATAAAGTTATTCAACACACACAAAATGTCAAACAAAATAGTATAATTTACCTGAAGGTTACTGTCCTCGTAGCTTCAAAGTACATCGTCCCTTTAGTTAATCACACCATTCCAACAGGATTATATTTACGGCTTCTAATTCTCAACGCTTTTAAAATTCCATCACCATTATTCTCCATCGCCAGTTGTTTCTGGGCTTTTCCGGAACTCATCTATGTATATCTGACCCTTGTTTCGTGGATCCAGACACGTATTTGAACCATTTAATTATTAACACCCCGAAAATAGCAAATAACTTCATACTTCTTTCACCAATATACGCCAAAACTGCCTACTTTTGTGTATACATTTGTCGTTGTAAATTTTGCTAATTGGTACAGTGAAACTAAATTTTATTACCTTGTATCTAAGTGCACTGAAGTACATTCATGTTAGCACGTAAATAACCAACTATTTTGAATCACTAAAATATACGAGCAAAATTTTAAATTATTTTATCAACTAAAATGCACTGTTTAACATCTTCAATCAAGTCGCGGATGTACGAGCTTTTAACGCATCGAATCGTCAAAAGTCTAAGAGTCTAAGAGGCTTGTTTATATTCATCTCGGTATATATAGCAAAACCGGCACGTCGCTTTTGTCCCCAAAACGGGTAATTCTAAAGAATTCTCATTCTATGTTCCCAGTCTGTCGCTCGCGCGTCGATTTTTACGAATTTTCACTCGCCCCATTTAAATATCAGAAATTTCAACACACGGCACGCAAGCATGTCCAAGCAAAACTAATTAATTTTGTACAGAAATTGTTGTTTCTACCTCTGATATTTGCATCCTATTTTCAACCAATTGTGACCCTCGTGACGTTGCTTAAATCCCGCCTTTACTATATGTGTCTTTGCTTGACGCATTTTCTCTTTCCTTTTCTAACCTGTTCGTATTGGTGCAAATTGATATTCTGTATTATCGATTATTTTAGTCCACATGGAGTGTGAAATACCCACCTTTAGCAATTCTTGTAACTATTATGCGACGTTTTCCCAAGATTCTCTGAACCATTAATTATCTGCAAAATTTTCGCCGTATTTGACATTTAAACTACGCAGGTGTTCAACATAATATTAATTCTCAGAGCTTTATTTTCTAGTATTATAATCTTGGGTTTTACAAGTTTTATGCTTATTATTAATAATGGTTCAATTAACTCCAATTAAAATTAATACCCTTTAAATTTTAGTGAATCCTAACTAAATATTAGTTGTTATCTGTACGTTTTGTTCAATGCCGGTTACTTAAAATAAGGTTAATTAATATAAATTTCGCACGTAATTTCCATTTGTTTAGGAATAATTACATTACACGCAGAGCTTTTAATACTGCTTCTTTTGATATAAAGCGTCTTATAAATAATTTAAATTTCTTATTTTTCCTGAAACGACCGAGTTTATTTATGCTTCAAGGTTTTAATAAAGCGTATTATTTAATGAAATTCCTTATACACGGTGATTAAAATTATTTGATGTGATTATTTAATTTTCTACCCTGGTCTAAATATGAGTATTTTATATATATATATATATATATATATATTGCTGTGATAAGGAGTTGTTTAAGGGTGTATTGTATACCAAAGGTCGTGCAGGAAACATAAATTATGATAGGAAGCAGAAAACTGCATTTATTTAGTAGAAAATTTAATAATTCTTATATTATGTAAATAGTAAGCATTTAACACCCTGTATTTAGAGTATAATTAGTTTTAGGCGAGGCAAATAAACACATTTTTCAACAATAGGACGCATAGTTAGCATAGAAATAGGTAATTCATACATTAGGTAAATAACAAATATTTAACACCCGGTATATAGAGCTTTAATAATTTTAAGTAATGCAAATAACGATATTTTTAAGTAAAGAAGCACGCGTATTTAGAGGAATGATAATAAATGTAATTAAACACGCATTCAAAAGGATTATAATATAATATAATACGGAGATAAGAGATAAAACTTAAAGAAACCTTGTGTAAGTGCGTAGAAACAATCAACATTTTTGATGAGAAAATGCAGTTCAAAGATGCGTAAATAAATAAACATATACAAAAATCGAAGTTGAAATTACATCATGTATTTTTGTATAATATGGAAAACGCGATTATTTACTCAAAACAACGTATGGTTTGATAACGAGGTATTTATAAGCAAATAACCATTACCTGGGAAACAAATTTATTACATCAGAAAACCACTTCAAGTGTAAGAAATACAAAGACCTCATTATTTAAGATAGCGACGGACTTGTTAGGGGCCCGACCTACATCCAAGTGGGATCAACCCATATATTAACAGCGACAATGATAACAGAACTCAGTTTTAACTCAAGAAAGCCAAGCTGCGATACTCTGAACCTAAAAGTCACGCGTAATAATATTTTAATGGTGAAATTAGATAGTGACAAATAAGTTCTACGAATATGGAAGTTTATTTTGCCGACTAACGTTAGTAGAATTTTGGGTAATTTATGTAAACCAATAATATAATAATAATAGGGCTCCAAAGGGGTGCATAATCCTGATTCAAGTAAGATGATAATAATTCAAGCGAGTGGATAGATAAAATTCCAAAAGGATGTATAATAAATCCGAGGGGATAGATATAATAACTCCAAATGAGTATACGATGTTAATGATCCAAATGGGTGTATAATCCTGATTCGAGTGGATAGATATAATAAATCCGAGTGTATGGATAATTTTAGTTGGTTGATAATATTTCAAATGTGTTGATGACAATAATTCTGAATTGACGTTGGTTGATAATGGATGGGATAATAATTTTAATGCATGGGAAATTCTAATTGATGGTATAATATTTTAAAGCGTCGATGATTTTGGTACAATTTTGAGTTGCGAGAATCAATAAAGAAGCACAAAGTAATTTATGGAGAAAAAGGAGTTCCAATTAAGCAGAACAGGTCAGATCTTATTAGTTTTAAGATATTTTTTCCTATTTTTAAATTTCATTACTGAATTTATTAACTTGTGTAACAGAATCAGCAACAAACTTTGCATACGTTAAAAGTGCGTAATATTATAAAGGGGTTTAGAACGTTCCAGGCTTCTTTGGTAAAAAGTGTAGTTTTTGGTGACTTTAGATTGATTGCAAAGCAGATAAATTTTGAGATAAATAAGACTTATGATATTGATTGATTGAAGAGTGTATTTTAATAATTTCAAAACTTGTACATAATATTTCTTTTCATTATATGGAATTAATTAACTTCATTTTATAATTCAAACAAAGAGGTAATCATAAAGTGATAAAAGAGAAAAATTGATCATCGTAACGTTGTGCACTCTGTGTAGAATAATAAAAGCTAGCCGTGGCAGAATAAGAATAATAATATTAGTGGGACTGAAATTTGATTAGGAAAACACAGAGAGGTGGAGTTAAGTAAGAAAACGCCATTGACACCGAGTACGGCGTTATCATATCAATTTCTAATTGGACGGTCCAACGCCGTGGCTTGATTGTTTAAAAAAAAATACACATAGCAATATATATATATATATATATATATATATATATATTGCTATGATATTAAATACTCACCATGCCCCTACGTTGGGCTGCATTATTTATTTGCTATGCTATTTACGTAATTTTCTCACACCTTACTTCGGGTTGTTATTTTTATTACTATGAACCGGAATTCTTGATCCCCTTCGTTGTGCGCCTTATTAATTTTCTACGTACTCTAAATTAACTAAACTTTATCTACAGGGTATTTAATATTTACTATCTACTTAATACATGTACTTCTCATTCCTACGCCAACCATGCGTCTTCCTATGTTTACCTGCGTCGCCCAAAAACTATTTCTACTTTATATACAGGGTGTTGACTACTTACTATCTACAAACTATGTCTATTTCTTAATTATTTCCTTAAATAAGTGTAGTTTTCTGCTGACTATTCTAATTACTCCTTCCCAAACGACCTTTACTATAACGTGCACCCTTAAGCAACCCCTTATCACAGCATAATTCCCCCAAATTAAAATATAGAATTTTATATCAATGTCCTTTTTGGCGCCCAACGTGAACTTAAACTCACATTGGTATGAAATTATTATATTTTTATTTCCATTCTGAAATCCAACTTTTTCTTTATTAAACTCATATTTAAATTTTATCTATCTCATGCCTATGTCCTATTATACTATACTATTTATACCTATACCTATTCTTATATTCAAATCCTATTCTATTTTTCTATGTATACCTATTCATAATTTATTTTACATTTCCTTTTATCTATTCATCTGTCTTTGCATGGGTCAATTAAGCTTATTTATTTTTAGCCTCCCCCTTTCTATTCTTAAATCTGGGTCCTTTTAATCTATATTTCTTTTGTATGGGTAGATTAAGTTTATGTGGAACTTTCCCCTTATTGTCCCCGAGTCTATTTCCTTTAGCTCAAATGTGTTCCCCCCTATTAAAATTTCTTCCACGATCATAATTATAATTGTTCCTTCGATAATTATTCCGAGTCTCCGTATTCCTTATGAAATTCGTGCGTCGATCCCTAACATTATTTTCAATTTCATAATCATTTTCCAAATCATCATATCTCTGCAAATAATCAATAAACGTATCTCTATCCACTATATTTTGCGTCGTTATGTATCGCTTTACTTCAGCGTTAAAATGACTTGCTAAATACCTTATAATAATTTTATCTTCTAAAGGAGGATCCAATTGCTTCGCTACAGTAAATTTCTCAATCGCATATGATTCTCGCGTTATCCCTTTCGCCGAATCGTATTTTCCCATAATTAAGTTACTTCGAATTCGATTTTGCTGATTGTCATTCCAGAATTGACGTAAAAATTTGCTTTCAAACTGTTCAAATGTTTCTATTTCACTCTCAACTAAATTGTACCATCTTTCAGCATTCCCTCTTAATATTGCCCTAATTAAATTTAATTTCAATAATTCATCTGTAGATCCCTGTATCAACATTTTAAAATTTTTCAGAAATATCTTAGGATTTAATTTTCCGTCCCCGTAAAATTTCGTAAACTGTTCAATTGAAAGATTCGTTTGAATTAACCTATTTGATTCTCTATTAAAATTTATTGAATTACCTTTTAAATTATTTATTTTTTGATTTATTGTTCTGAATTCCGTTTCGCAATTTTCTTCAATTTCTCCTAATTTAATATTTAAATTCGTAATTTTATTGTTGGAATCGCTTTCGTACTTTTCTCGTTTCGTTTTGATTAAAGAAATATGATCCCATAAACCGTCTATTTCCTCTGAAACTCTCCCAATTTTTACATTCATTTGTGCCTTAATCTCCGCGATAGTGTGGTTCGTCTCTTGCAAACCATTACTAAGAATCTTGATTTGATTCCCTAATTTCTCATCGTTTTCATCCATTTTTGTTTTAACTGAATTTATGGCTTGTTAACTCTTATCCATTTTATCATTTAATGCCATTAAGATATCCAACATTTTGGTTTCTTGTGAAGTTTGCCTTTCTTCACTGGAACTGGTTTCCTGAATTATCACGCTCTCCTGGGATTCTATCTCCACCCTTGTTGCCTTAAAGCTTCCCGTGTTTCCCGTATTCTCTTGTCCATTATTATATTTTACTCTAAACTTTAAATACTAAATAAATCTACCTAACTTTAAATACTGTACAAATTTCTCTATTTTTCCTTTAATTGAAACTTTTCAAATCCCCGGTTTAGTTTAATTAATTTATCTGAAATCTCGCAATCGTATTTTAAAATTTATTTTAATTTAATTCGCGCCTCCTAATCTCAGGTTATTTTATTGTGGTTTAATTCATGCCCCACGTTGGGCGCCATATTTATTTTGCTATGATATTAAATACTCATCATGCCCCTACGTTGGGCTGCATTATTTATTTGCTATGCTATTTACGTAATTTTCTCACACCTTACTTCGGGTTGTTATTTTTATTACTATGAACCGGAATTCTTGATCCCCTTCGTTGTGCGCTTTATTAATTTTCTACGTACTCTAAATTAACTAAACTTTATCTACAGGGTATTTAATATTTACTATCTACTTAATACATGTACTTCTCATTCCTACGCCAACCATGCGTCTTCCTATGTTTACCTGCGTCGCCCAAAAACTATTTCTACTTTATATACAGGGTGTTGACTACTTACTATCTACAAACTATGTCTATTTCTTAATTATTTCCTTAAATAAGTGTAGTTTTCTGCTGACTATTCTAATTACTCCTTTCCGAACGACCTTTACTATAACGTGCACCCTTAAGCAACCCCTTATCACAGCAATATATATACATACATACACACATATATAGTGATGTGATAACGGCCGCGTTGGTGCGCCGCTAAAAGTGGGCTGTGATACAGATACAGCAAATTGTAAAATTTGAAATTTTTAGCTTACCTTCCTTTCTAACTTGACTTTGTCTGGCTAGCTTAACAGTTTACAAAATGAAATCATACACATCAATGTCATAAAGCACCTATACAATAAAAAATATTTTCTCATATAAAACCATATAGAACATTTACAGCTCAATTTCTATCAATAATCAAATTATTTCTAACAAGTGCATATTACTCAATTATCATAATGCCACTTACCTTATTTAGATTTTAATTTATAGAATTAAAATCTCTTTCCTTGTGGATAGTTTACCTGGCTTTGATTCCCACGCTTGTAAGGTTTGTTTGGCCATAAAAATCCTTGACCGATTATCTGTAAAAAAGTCAGAGTGTTTCGAACTTTCGAACTCTGACCACAAACTTTCCTGGCAAATAACCTTACACAAAAAAAGTTATATAATTAGAACTTATTCTAGCTTAAATTAAATGACAAATACTCAAATATTAGTCACAAACAATATTTTAAATGTAATACTTGCAAAAATCCACAAAGCGTTTCAGTATTAAATATTTTCAGCCTTTTGACTGTATCTTAAACTGACGTTCAAATTCCATTTGCTTAAATCTTCATTTAAAGAGATCACTTTTCAAAGTGCATCTTCAATTTAATTATTTAATTAAATTTTTAAAGTGGCCTTTTATCTTGAGGAATTTTCTATTTTCATTGTATATTACAAGATCAAATAACTGTATTTAACAATCTCCATATTAACGAAGATTACGTTTAAAACTAACTTCTGTATTTACTGTTAGATGGTAATTAATAATTACGGTATGCGTATTGCATACTTTAAAGCGACCAAATTCATGGAATTCTATACATATTGCTTCATTGACGCAAATTGACTGATTTTTAATGCTGATTGCTTCTGTTTATATATAAAAATTATCACCGTACGATATATTGTACACCGCAACAATGCAAAATTTCTGGGAATTTTTCGTCAACCTTCAAATCACCGTGGTTTATTACCTTGTTAGAGTGATTTATTGCCTCGTTAACATTCAAACCTTTGCGTTCGTTTGTCTTCTTCTAATAGACAAGGTTATTGCTCGCATTGCATTCTACCATGTAGTAATGTGATAGATAATTAAATTAGTTCTCATGTAGTTTATGAGTATTTAATGACTCGGCGGGTTAGAATAATTGTTTATTTGTCTAATGAGTTCATAGGAAATTGACGTATACTCCCGAAACTTCTTTCTTAATCTCAAACCTTAAAGAAGAACTTTATTTAAAATGAATTTATGTAATACAAAAAAGTAAATTTAAATGATTAATTTGAAGCTTTATAGAGCAAACCACATGTATTCCTATAGAAAATATTTGCTTTCACGGTAAAACGTGTTTTAATACACAAAATTAAAATTAAAGCCTTAGTTTTAACAAGATTGATTGTAATTTATTACGCAAAATGCGTATAGCTAGAATTATTCTGTGTTATATACAGCAAATGAAAAGTATTTCTGTATGCATCAGAAATAATTTAAAAATTAATAAGTGAAAATAAATGGCTTTGTATTTATCTTACAGTGATAATTTATAAGCACGGCCTAAATTTGCGTTTTCCCTATTGTACATTAATGCCTATGTATTTACAATTTGCTTATATCATACAGGATGACTATTTATACACACGAACATGCGTTTTCGCTTGGCAAATATTAAGCTTGTATTATACAGGGTGTAACCATAAATTTTCTGAAAAATCTATTTTTTCCGGATTCTTTTATATTTTAGTGGGCTTCATTTGTAGAATTTGGGTTTCAATGACCTCTCGTGACCCGCTTATCACGGTATATATATATATATATATATATTATAGTGGTTTTAAAAGATCAAAAAGAAATATAAAAGAAACAATTTCAAAACACTCTGTATAAAGGAACAACCAGAAATTACGTGCGAAATTTATATTAGCTAATTCATTTTTAAGTATCAAGTATTAACGAAATTTTATAAATAATTAATGAAATTTAAGTAGGTTTGCAAAGAAATTAAATGGTAGAAGCCAATGCCATTAATTTATTAATTAATTTGAGTTTAATTGAACGATTATTGATGTATAATTTGCATAAAAGCGTGTAAAAACCCAAGGATACCAAGATGAAACGCGTTGCTATCTGACAAATATATCAGTGGGGTAGAAATACGCCGAACTCTAAATCGTGGAAATGTATTTAAAACGTTCGTGTAAAATTAAACACCTGCGTATTTTCTAAATGTCAGGTTCTGTTTAATTTGTAGATAAAGAACAAATTATTCTACGGATTGTTCAAACGGTTGGATGTTTTAGCATGAAATACTAATGAGCGATTATTTAACTCACGGAGAAAGTCCACGTGTAGTAGACAGCGCACGAACAAGGATATTGATTTTCTACCACTCAAATCAGGTTAGAAAGAGACGTAGAAAACGTATAAGCATGAGACCACAATAGCATAGGAGGGATTTAAGAAACGTCATTCGGTCTACGATTGGTCGATATGTTTAGTTTGACTTGATATAGACACGAGGATAGAGTAGCGTAATTTTCTTGAAATATTATAACGAGGACGGAAATTCGCGGATTTGAAAATGGGGTTGAGTGCAAAATTGTGGGAATGTGTTGTTGTGAGCAGGGGATTTCGGATAACTGTGGCCAGGAGAGGTTACATTAAAAAGATATAAATAGTTTAGGAGAATATTATGAAAGCCCTTATTATTTCAATCGTCCTAAAAGCACTTATAAAAGTTAATACGAGTTGTAAGTATTGTAAAATCATTTAAATCGTATTGCTTAGTGGTAGCCTCTTAAATTAAAAACGCGGTTAGTGTGCCGAGATTGCAATTTTTTTGAAGTATCACCTATAATTTTTTTATCAACTCGTGTCGGGACATTAAGTAACGTAGATTACTGTGAAAGAATTATAATTGAAATGAAATTTTGAATTTGGTTACCCCGAGAAAGCGGCCTTGGCGGATCAACTTGAATAGAGTTTGTCTAGTAGTAGCGAGAAACGATCTGCAGACCAGATAGAAAAATACATGGCATCATCTACAAGAGCGGAGATCTTTCACAATTTCCAGGTAACGATTTAAAATTGTGATTCCTATAAACTGTAAATATTGGGGTGGCGTATGAGAGTGTTTTTCAAGGTAGTGTGAATTATTTACGTATTGAACAGAATATGTGTAAATAACTTTATTACGGTATTCAACTAGAAATTTGAAGATGTCTATAAAGCTTTTAAACGTTCCGTCAGAACGTGAAAATTTTTGTGAAGAGTACATGGCTTTGTTTTTTTTTTATTTTAAGAGTATGCAAAGTAGAAGGGCATACATTATGCAGAATTAGTTTGGTTATTATGAGCTCACCATACCCCACAGTTTACTTAGATTATTAAAATAAATAAATAAATTATAAAGAAGGAATTTTAGAGAAGGTATTATTCAAGGTCCAATTACTCCGAGTACATTTTATGTGTTTGATGATTTTAAAATTAAATGCTGGACATTACAAAATAAGAGTTATTGAAGTGTAACGTGAACAATAAAATATGGATAGTGTTGAATTGCATTTGTAAATAGGAATAAATAAAAGATTGTATGTTGGTTGTATTTTGTGGTTTTATTGGGAGTGTGCGTGAATGATAGAATATGAGTGTGAATAAAGATATCCAAAAGGAGGTCCAAATGAGCTAGCCGGAAGCAGTTGAAGAAGGCCATTTAACCGAGGAAGAGAGGAAAACGGGTAAGGATATTTTTTTGTATTATTTAATTTTTGAATTTTCGAGTTTTGAAAAATATATAAAATTTTCGAATATATTTTTGTTGGTGAGGATTTTACCCGAGTACCACGGCAATATATATACATATATATATATATATATATATATATATATATATATATATATAGCTGTGTTTCCCTGTATTATTGTCGAGCCTCACGAATTGGGCGTCAAAGAATGCTGTGATACCACCAAAATCCGGGTACTCCGCTTTTCGAATCGAGCCCCTACGAATTGGATGTCAAGAATGCTGTGAATCCTACAAAAAGCTATTCATTACCTTAACTGTGTCGGTCCATTGACTTTCTTCTGTTAATCGCCTCGGCTGCTCCTCTAGTTAAACCTTCATCCTCATTCATAAAAAAAAACAAACACATTCCTACCACAAACATCAACGTTAACTCTATTTACATCAATATTCACAATACATTAAAATTTCAAAATTAAAATTCAGCATAAATTTCAGTATCAGAAAATTTCAAGATTTAAATTTGTTATCATTTTAATGTGCATCCAGAATTAAAGTCCTTGTGGGATGCTTACTAATTACTATAACAATATATGCAGACCTGAGTCTGAGTACAAAGGGAGCATCTACCACCCCTTTACGTTAATTAACCAGGTTCGTCTAATTGAGCTCAAAGACATACCCAAATTTTCATCATAATCCCGAACATCAATACTAAATACCCCTTTCTACCTAAACAAGCAAATTTCACCTTAACATTAAAATTTTATGGTTAGTACAATTTCACTACTGTCCATTTTGAGTAAATCAATTATAAAGTTATTCAACACACAAAAATATCAAAGTTCAAACAAAATAGTATAATTTACCTGAAGGTTACTGCACTCGTAGCTTCAATGTACATCGTCCCTTTTGTTAATCACACCATTCCAACTGGGTTATATTTACGGCTTCTGATTCTCAACGCTTTTAAAATCATCTCCATCACCATTCATCTAAAGTTGTTTCAGGGTTTTTCCGGAACTCCTCTGTGTATATCTGACCCTTGTTTCGTGGATCCAGACACGTTTTTGAACCATTTAATTATTAACACCCCCGAAAAATAGCAAAGAAATTCATGCGTCTTTCACCAATATACGCCAAAACTGCCTACATTTGTGTACTCATTTGTCGTTGTAAATTTTACTAATTGGTACTGTGATACTAAATTTTATTACCTTGTATCTAAGTGCACTAAAGTACATTCATGGTAGCACGTAAAGAACAAACTGTTTTACATCACCAAAATATACGAGCAAACTTTAAATTATTCTATCACACTAAAAACACTGTTTAACGCATTGAATCAAGTCGCAGATGTAAGAGAGCTTGTTCATATTCACTTGGGTATATATAGAGGTTAGCCTGTCTGTCGGTCGAGTCCTCAAAACGGACAATTCTAAAGAATTTCGCATTCTCGGTTCCCATTCCGTAGCCCGGCATGCGATTTTTACAAATTTTGTACTCGCCCCAGTTAAATCTCAGAAATTTCGACACGGCACGCAACGTCTGGAAATAACTAATTGAATTTTCTACAGAAATGTTATTTTTACCTTTCAAATTTTGCCTTTTACTTTCAACCAATCGCAACCCCATGACGTTGCTCTACTCACGCCTTTTACTATATGTGTCGCGGTCTTGCGCATATTATCTGTCTCTATCTACCCTGTTCTTATTAGTGCAAATTGATATTCCTTATTATCGATTATTTCAGTCCATGTGGACTATCTGGGTTAAATAACCCCGTATCGCGCCTTCCCGTGAATATTAAGCCCCGGTTTCTCCAAGATTCTTTGTAACCATTTGTTATCTGCAAAATTTTTGCCGTACGTGACTTTTAAACTACGCAGGTGTTCAAACATAATATTAATTCTCAGAGCTTTATTTTATTGGGTTTTTACAAGTTTTTATAGATATTATATGTTACTAACGGTTCAATTAACTTCAATTAAAATTAATACCCTTTAAATTTTAGTGAATCCTAACTAAATATTAATTATTTTCTGTACGTTTTGTTTAATACCGGTTACTTAAAATAGAGTTAATTAATATAAATTTTGCACGTAATTTCTCTCTGTTTCTTTACGTAGAGCTTTTTAATACTGCTTCTTTTGATATAAAACGTCTTGTACATGATTTAAATCTCTTATTTTTTTAATGAAACGAATGAATTTTTATGCTTCACCGTTTTTTTTAATAACGCGTACCTTTTTCCAAAGCTTCTACACGGTGATTAAAATTATTTGATGTGATTATTTAATTTTCTACCCTGGTCTAAATATGAGTAATATATATTTATATATATATATATATATATATATATTACTGTGGTTTGGTAAGCTTAGATATGTGTAAATAAACCAACATTTATTTATTTGCAGGTACCCTGTACATAGAAATCAATAATTTATTTAAAACGTTTCAATATAATCAGATTGGGATAAAATTAGATAAGATAATGTAGGTTTAATTTTTATATGTTAATTTAGCACAAGAGCAACAATTAATTATGAATAATATTGATGACAAAGTCAAAAATCGTGTCCAGATATTATTATTATAAAATTTTTTAGTGTAAAAATCAATAATTTAAACAAGTTACATTTATTAAACGTAGCATAATCTAAAGCATTCCAGGAACTTGACAAGGTATAGTATTTGAAAACAAGCTACATCAAGGATTTTATGGAAAAGACGTGCGATAAATAAACGATTCCTATAAAAGCTAGTATACGTTGAGAAAATAGTTCTAGGTAAAATGTGTTAACTGAAAACACAAGCAAAAGCAATGGTTGACTTGTTGAAAACAGATCTATAAAATTACGCGACAGACGATGTTTAATATGTAACAAAAACAGATGAAAGATATCAGGTGCTTAAGTGACAATGACTTTCAAACGTTTATAAAACGAGTATATTTTAAAAGCCAATAAGCGGGACGAAGATGCAACATGTTTGCAAAAGGTATCGATTTTTCAAGGCGCACATAAAGGAAGAGAGAAACAACTTTGAGCAATATAGTAATGGAGGGCCAAAAATAAAGACAGAAAACATGGAGCAGGCAAAGATACCAGAAATGTAGAAATAACGTAGCCAATTTACGTAGAAAATTCAAACAAAGCTAGGAAATGTTATTATGAAAGCAGAAGTGCAATAGTAGTATATTCGCGCACATGAGAGGCGTGATTGAAATTGTTTGGGAGTAGCAGGAGAGTGGAGATTTCATAGAAAATTAAAACGATTGGCAAGTTTTTCGCGGTAATAAAGTGTTCGTGTTGAAAATTTCCAAGTTTTAAAAAACGGTTGTATTTTCGTGCACGTTGGTTTGTGGAATTAAGAGGTCGTTGACAAGTTTCGAAGAATGTTTAACAAACATACGTGCGACTTAAGAGGGATTGTGCTTATGAAAGCGTTGTTGGAGGCAGCGTTCGCTTTCTTAGTTTTCAAGATCATGCTAGCTTCAAACCACGCGACTAGTGCAGTCCGAAATTAAATTTACAAGTGTTTTAATGCACAAATTGGTGTAAGTTAGTATAAACGAAGCGAACCGTATTAAACATTTTATTAATTGAAGTAAGATAACCTGTTAGTAGAAAATTATTTGCAAACTTGAATCAGTGTGCTTGTTGCACATTGCGTGTAAGAAGAGGTTATGTATGAATCTGTAGCGGCAGTTCTGAGGGATTGTTTATGGTTTGAATGCCCAACGGGTTTGAAATTTAATTGCAGTTCCCGATGGAAGGCAGCAATATGAAGTGATCCTGGTGCGTGCAGTCGATAGGTGAAAGCATCCTTATAGGTGGCGATCTGGATGAAGAATAATCTCCAGGTAATGAATTTTTTTTTTAATTGTTGCGCTGACGCTTGTTTGTTTAAACTATTAGTGATTTTGAGTTTTATTGGGTGACAAATTTTTAAACTGAAAATTATTTTTATTTACCTATGTTAAGGACTTTTTTTTTAAATTTGAGGGTGTAAATACTTGTATATAATAGTTATGAATATTTCACAGATGCAAGAGGTAAACGGATCTTTTGTATAATTTTTCAGCGCTAAAATTTTGGACACAAATATAAAAGAGTTTATACTGAGCTCACCATAGACCAGGGAAACGTAAAGTAAGGTTCCGGGATAGACCCATCTACTTTACCATAACACAATGAAATGTAGACGAGCAGAAAATCGTAAGTGTGTTTAACTTGGATAAAATTTGTAAATATTGAGATTGTGTGAGTTTATTATTTATTTGTCAGAATAAAAGGGTTGTATGTTTTTTTCGAATTATTTATTATACTTTTTATTAATTAGAAAGGTTGTAGAGTAAATGAGTAGCTGTGGTGAGTATCCCTGAAGAAGCAGTGAGAAGAGCTAGCCGTGGGGTGTCATTTTGGAAAGCATCTTTAGAGGGTACTCAACTAAAACATCTCATGATTCAAACCTTGAACTCAAAATTTAGTTAAGTGGTAATTAGTGGAGTTTTTTTTGTATAAACAAGTAATTTTGTAGTCAAAAACTAAAAATGTCAAATATGATTGACAAAAATGCCAAACGTAATTGAAAGTCAGGATTATGTATAGTTATGTACACGATTTAAATTTGTAAATTTCCCAATTGTCGCCATCGGTCTCGGTGGCGTAATTGGTAAACGCATGGTCCCAGCAAGACCACGATACAGGGTTCGGAAACAAGCTACGACGGTTGTGAATTTCAAGGAACAAGCGTGCAGTGGATAAATAATTCCAATAAAGCTTTTATATTTGAGAATATATTTCTAGGTAAAAATCGTTAACGGAAAACACAGGGCTAGAAGAGCAATAGACGGTTACATGTAGAAAATATTGATAATATCAGGCGAGAGACGATATTTAGCATGTAATAGACACAGAGGGAAGGTATCATATGGTCAAGTTGTTGTGACTTTCAAACGTCTGTAAGACAAAAATACTTTTAAAGGCAAAGGCGGGACAAGGATGCTGCGTGTTCGCAGAAGATACTGATTTTCAAGGTGCACAGAAAAGTAGGGAGAAACAACTCTTAACGATGTGATGATAGAGGGACTATGCAAAAGATAAAAAACATGGGATGAACAAGAAAATCAGAAATGTAGAAATGACATAGATAGGTTAGGAAGTGTATAAAAGGAAGCTAGAGAATGTTCTAATGAGAACAGAAGCGAGATAATAGTATGTACGCGCATATGGTAGGCGTGATTTTAGTTGTTTGGGGGTGATAGGAGTGTTAAGGATTCAGAGAAAATTAAGACGGTTGGCAAAGTTAACGACTTTTTCGGAGTAAAACAGTGTTTGCGTTTCAAAATTCTAGGTTTTCTATGACGGTTGTATTATTGTGCACGTAAATTTTAAGAATTGAGCAGCCGTTGGATAAAAGTTTCGAGGAATATTTGTGAAAAATACGGGGGTTTTAGTTATATAAACGCGCTGGAGATGTTGGCGCTCTCTTAATTTTCCGATTTTGCTGAATACTTCATCCTAGCTTCAAATTACGCGACTAGTGAAGTCCAAGATTTTTACAAGTGTTTAAATGCACAAATTGGCGCGATTTTAAAACGGAGTGAACCGTATCAAAGTATTTTGATTTAATTGAAGCAGGATGAACAGTAAGTAGCAACTTATTTGTAAATTGGATGAGGGTGCTTGTTGCACTTGAAAGAAGCGAATGTTTGTGGATCTGTATCGGCAGTCCTGAGAGATTTTGGAATAAGGTATTTTAGAAGCCAAGAGAGTTCGAGGTATAATTGCTGTTTCTATTGGAAGGCAACAATGTGGAGTGATCCAGGTACGAGCAATCGATAGAGCAGAGCATCTTTAGAGGTGGTGATCTGGATGAAAATTACTCTCCAGGAAATGAATTTTTTTGAAACTGTTGTGGCGGTGCTTATTTGTTATTTTAAACTATTAAAAATTTTGGGTTATACTTTGTGATGAATTTATGAACAGAAAATTAATTGATTTACCTTTGTAAAGGAAATATTTAAAATCTGAGGATGTAGTAGATATATATGATGTAACTATGAATATTTCACATTTGTAAGAAATAAACGGGTCTTTTATTTAAATTTTTCAGTGCTAAAATTTTGAACGCAAATATAAAAAGGTTTATACAGAGCTCACCATAGACCAGGGGAAAATAAAGTCTGGGATAGGCCCATCTACTTTAGTATGAGCACATGAATATAAACCAGCAGGAAATCTTTGTTGTATTAATTTAATGTGATTTAATATTAAGGAGGTGCATGGAAAATTTAATGTGGATTAATTTTGTAAATATTTAAATTGTGTGTTTTTAATGCTAATTTGTCAGAATAAAAAGGGTTGTATTTTTGGTTAAAAGGATTAATTTTTAATTTTTTTATTATTAAATAGAAAGGTAGTCATAGATTGTAGAGCAGATGAGCAGCCGTAGTGAGTATTCCTGGAGAAGCTGGGAGCAGAGCTAGCTGTGTGGTGTCAATTTTGAGAACGTCTTCAGAGGATATCCAACTAAAACATATCCTAATCCAAAGATTAGAAACAAAATTTATTTAGGTGATGAATAGTGAAGTTCTCGACAGGCAACATTTATGACGTACAATTTGTGGGGCTCGATTTTATACAGGTATAGATGCACATCAATATATATATATATATATATATATATATATGTATATATATTGCAGTGTATCCTATGGAATAGGCTCGCTAATTCGTGCCCCTCACTTTGGGCGTCATAATAATTGCAGTAGATCCTTTTTAGAATCGTGCCCCACTTATGAATTTCTACTTACCCTAGCTGAGCTCAAAACAAACTCCTCGAATCTTTACCGAAATAAAACAATTTATGCTTCCTCAAGCTAATCTTTCACGGCTACTCATTCTCTCAACATCTTTATCTTAAAAAAAATAAAAACTGAAAATAAAATCTTTCGACAAAACATACACCCTTTTATTCATATGACATAAATTATGCTTTACGCAATCTCAATATTTACAATTTATTTACAGTAAAACATTTCACACTTTAGTTCAATCTAAAAGTCTCGTGACATTTATGTTCCTCTATACTTCAAAATTTCATTTAAAAGTAGATGGGCCTATCCTGAAACCCTAAATTTACTTTTCCCAGGTCTATGTTGAGCTCAGTATAAACTCTTTTTTTCTAGATGAATAAAATATTGCATTGTCAAATTACGCTAGAGACCCGTTTACTCCTTACATAAAAAAATATTATTCATGTGTTTACACCCTTAGATTTAAAATAGAAAAGTGTCTTTTCCATATGTTCATCAAATTAATTTTCGGTTCATAAATTTTTCACCAAGTAACTCAAATCACTCATAGTTTTTATAATTCAATACCAGCACAACAGTTCAATAAAAAAAATCGTTACCTGGAGTGTTCTTCGGAATCACCACCTCAGTAGATGACGTCCACCAAGTTTACGTTCCTGGACTACACCCAATTTCTGCTTTCTCACGAGGACAACCATTTCATCTCGACTCGTTCATCAAATTTCCCAACGATTTGTGAATGGCTTCCATACAGCTGCCCATCCAGAGTCCAAACTTCACTTGACGTCCAACCAGCACTCTCGATAAAGATGTAATTCAATCGCTTACCTCAGTAACATCCAGTATTACACGTCATAATTATTTATAAAAATATTCAGCACGTTTACTTCAATTGCACCTACTTGTGCTTTAATAACACTTAAAAATATATTTGACGGACTGCACTATCACCCGGTTTTTAAATTAGGATGTCTTCTCAATGATACTCAATGTAAGCAAAGTGAATCAGAAAAATAAGAGAGAATAAGAAAGACTTGCCACCTCCGGCAACGCTTACATAAGCTCAAAACCCCCCTTTTGTCACGTATTTTTACTCTGCCTTCTTCAAACTCTAGGAACCGCCACACAATTCCACAAAATTCGCTCGTACAAAACACATAACGAACTTTCAAAACTCAGAATTTCTCTACTCCAACGACATTTTACTCAGAAAAACCAATTAAACTAGCCAACCGTCAGTATTTTCCGTGAAATCGGTCCCTCTACTATTCCCTCTAACAAATCCAAAGTACGCCTCTTATGTACGCGTCTATATTCTTATTGCACTGACGCTCTAATATCTACCTTTCTTGTCTTTGTCTTGTTTCCTACTTACAAAGTCGACGTTATTTCCACCCTACTGCTATCTTTATCTACCGCATATTTTCCGTTCTTCTTATAGTCCCACTATTGCCATGTCGTGTATAGTTAGTGCCCTTCCTACACGTGCGCCTTGATAAATTAAAAACGTTTACAAACATGTTGCATCTCCGTGCTGCTTATTTATTGTTTAAAATACACCCTTCTGTCACGCGCTTGAAACTGTTTGTCATTTAGCCACCTGTTATATTTTCCATCTTCCTCTGTTACTTAATAACGATTCTCTGTCACTTAATTTAATTGATTTGTTTGCAGACTAGTCGTCTGTTTGTTAACCTTGTATTTTTCCGTTGGGCACAATTTTGAAATGTTTTCGTACGTATTCTAGCCTTCACCAGAATTCCTTATTTCCCCTAAGCTTTTATTCTCTGAACTCCTTGGCTGTTTTCAACTTGTTTTGCTGTCTCAAACATTGTAGCATTCTACGAATTTAATAAATGTACGTTACTAAATTATTGATTTTTAACCTGCAGAACTTTAATACTGCAAATTTTTGTACGCAATTTTCAACCTTGCAGAACCTTCATTAAAATATGCCCATTTATCCCAATCTAATTAATTTTAAGAGTAATAAATAAATTATTAATTTGTACCTACATATTACACTGTCCGTTTTTATTCCAATTTGATTAGTTCAAAGCGAAATAAACAAATTATTGTTTCTATGTACAGGCTACTCACATAACTACATGCTTGAAATATTTACACATAGTTAGCCTTACCCATCACAGTAATATATATATATATATATATATATATATATAAATATTGCTGTGATATACTCTCAGCCCCTACGATTGGGTGCAATAAAATGCTGTGTTATTTCGTTTATATTAAGTCCCACAACTTGGGCGTACATAAAAATGCTGTGATATTACCCTCATACCACACAAACACTTGTGAAAATGTTAATTTATAATTTTCTTTTGCCTCGACTAGCTGATTCAATTAAATAAAGCACTTCCCCAATACACAGTATAATGATTGAATACCTACAACCCCTTTAAATATCTTCTCCCTTTTTAAATCATATACATCTGTCAAATTATTAGAAAATCAAACCAGCAAAACGAGCTTTTTATTACCTTAAAGACTTATTGAAACGTTTCAAGCTGTCTATAACTTTTCATAAAATTTACGCAAGAAACCCCCAATTTGTCGGCTTTTACATTTTAAATTATGATTGAGATAAAACAGTTTAAAAATAAATCATATCAAAAATATTTAAGATAAAACATTTTTAAAAATAAGTCATATCAAAATCTCTAACCTGAAGTATTTTCATAGGTGCTCCTAAGAATTGAAGTCGATATCCAAATCGTTATTGGTGCGTTTATTCCAATGAAAGGTTTTTCATTTCCGCAATAGAATATTTACCATCAATTTGCTTGTACAGGCAGCATTCTCCAACATTGTATTTCTGATCGTAATGGCTCGTAATTTGAAGTTCCACAGGAATCGTAACATTATTTTAATTGTAATTTATGATTGCAATTTTGATCGTATTTCAGATTGTCATTCAGATGGACATTCAGATCGACATTCAGATCGACATTTAAAGCCCTGTTTTATTTATTATTAGAAATGTTATAATATCCTAAATCTTATTTACTTACGTCTCAGAAGTACGGCACAATTTTCACAATTATACACTCTAAAATTTCACTTTTAACAAATATTTATTACTCACGTAAATATTTGGCACTTCCAAGTATAGTCACTGCCCAGCTTCAAAGTATACTAACTCGATATTCAATTCTCAAGATATTTATAGGATCGTCCCTCTTTTGCTTGTAATTCGCTGGCTTCACGTGCTAGGCGAGGCCAGCATTTTATCACTTGTTATTTTGGGAAGTTTGCCAATTGTATGTATTTTAATTGCATGATACGGTGCTCTAAGTCACGTAATTCAAATGTTATACCTTACATCTACTTCAGGAATCTCAGGAATTTTTGTACATATCGATCACGTAGTATTGTTTGTTGGCCTTATTCTAATCTAAATCGAATAAATTTGGTGTTTGTTTATTTCCTAATAAATTGGATTTTCAAACAACTGTGATTCTCTTAGATCACGTACGCTTTTAAATAATGCATAATTTCTGCGTGCGTTTACGATAATATCTTAACACACTTTTTGAATGTTTATCTAGCCACTTCATGCAGGTTTTTCACTGATTTAATTTTAATGCGTTTCGTTACCTTTATAAATTCTAATCTTTGCTAGTAGCTACTCTTGGATATGTGTTTTAATTATTTGTACTGCTGTATACAGTGTGCTCGTAACTAATAATTTTAATAATAACCTATTTACTCTTCTAATATCTGTACTTCCGTGCTCTGTTACTTGGGAGTTTACCTTGCTTGTTTTACGACCCCAATGACTTAACCTACCCGTAAATTAACCCTATAATTACAGCAATATATATATTGTAAAGTAAATATCGGGTAGTAGTCAATTTAGGCGATTAGTAAACTCTTTTAATCAATTCAAGCTTTCGAAAAATTTATTTTCTTCATCAGGTAAACTATAATAAAAGGATTACAAAATTTCTTGGTACATAATTAATATGAAAATAAAGAAGAATAAAACTAATTTCTCATCGCACCCTGAAATACAAAAACCTACTTATTCTAAGAGACCTTCTTCGTCAAAATTCTTACCCGATTTCACTACTCAACAAATTGCTTTTCAACACCCCTTCTCTCATTAACCAACCCACTCTCAAACACAACACAACTCCCGCAGCTAATTCGATTACAAAAATTTTCATTCCTCTCCCATATATAGACAACCTCACATCTAAATTCTGTCATATTCTTAAAGATATCAAAGGGATATCTCTCACCAAAAAACCTACCTTGACTTTAAGAAAGACGCTTTTCAGCAAATTAAAAGATCATACCCCCCAACTACAACAGTCAGGAGTTGTTTACCGTATACAGTGTAAGAATTGTCAAGGCCAATATATAGGTCACACCTCTAGGTGGCTTTCATCTAGAATTACTTTCCACAAAAGTGACTTTAACAGATACGCAAAAACCCACGCATTGGTGTCACATGCTCTTGAGACTGGACACACAATCAATTATGCAAATGCTGAAATCATGTTCAGGGAAAGCCATTACAGAAAACGCATTTTCCTAGAAATGGTAGCGATAGCGCTACAAGACCACCCTCTCAACAAAAAAACTGACACTCAAAATCTTAATAGTATCTACTCGCATCGTATTTCTGTTATAAAAAATAACAAGGATCGTATATCTTAGTAACTAGTTATGTGCCTTATTTCTTTTACTCTTAAACATTTTTTTTTAACTTCAAGATTGACTCGTTATATTTAATTATTATTTTTATCTATGTTTGCTTATGACATAATTTTATGTGAAAAGTATTTTATATTTTGACATTTTCTAAATTATTTTAAATTAATAACTTTTGTATTACTTTGTTACTAATATTTAATCATTTTTCCACTGAATTTTTTAATTATTATATACGCTGGTTATTGTGTTTGAAATGTTTTTACCAATTTCGGCAGCGTGTTCTAATATCTGTTATGTTCCACTTATTCATTAAATAGACTGTATAATCGTAAGTAAGCAATTTATGTACCAAGAAATTTTGTACTCCTTTTATTATAGTTTTCCTGATGAAGAAAATAAATTTTTAGAAAGCCTGAATTGATTAAAAGAGTTTACTAATCGCCTAAATTGACTACTACCCGATATTTACTTTACAATATCAAATCTTTATAGTCAAATCCACCTAAACTTATATATATATATAAATATATATATATATATATATATATATATATATATATATTACTCAAATTTAGACCAGGGTAGAAAATTAATTAATTACATCAAATAATTTTAATCACCGTGTATAAGGAATTTTATTAGATAATACGCTTTATTAAAAAACCGTGGAGAATAAAAATTCATTCGTTTCATTAAAAATAAGGGATTTAAATTATTTACAAGACGCTTTATATAAAAAGAAGCAGTATTAAAATGCTCAACGTGTAATTTAATTATTCCAAGTAAAGAATCAAATAGAATTTACGTGCAAAATTTATATTAATTAACTCAATTTTAAGTAACCGGTATTAAACAAAATGTACAAATAATAATTGAATATTTAATTTAGGATTTACTAAAAATTAAAGGGTATTATTTTAAGTGAAGTTAATTGAACCATTAGTAACATATAATATGCATAAAAGCTTGTAAAAACCCAATAATATTCAAATCGTAGAAGTGTTATTTAGAAGTAGGACGATTGAACACCTGCGTATTTTTAAAAGTCTCATTCTGCGTAAATTTTGCAAATAACAAATGGTTACAGAAAATGTTGGGGAAACCGTCGCTTAATATTCACGGGAAATGCTAATAAAGTGGGTTATTTCACAGTCCACGTGGATTGTACAAAACCGATAATAAAGAATATCGATTTGTACCGCAAGACAGAGACACATATAGTAAAAGGCGTGATTTGAGCAACGTCACTGGGTTGCGATTGGTTGTAAATAAGAGGCAAGCATGAGAGGTAAAAATAACATTTCTGTATAAAAATTAATTAGTTATTCTCAGACGTTGTGAGCCGTGTCGAAATTTCATAGATTTTAAACTTGGACGTGTGCAAATTTTGTAGAAGCTGTGCCGAGCGATCGAAAAAGGAACATAGAATGACGAAATTCTGGAAATTGTCCGTTTGCGGGACAATACCGACGCACGGGCGGGCTATTATATATACCCGTGTTAATATGAGTTTCTCTCTCTTAGATTTTCGATTTTGATTCAATAATTTAAACAGTTTGCTCGTATATTTTGGTGATTATTTAATACTTTAAAACAGTTTGTTCTTTACGTGCTACAATGAAAGTAATTTAGTGCACTTAGAAAAGAAGATGCAAGGTAATAAAGTCTAGTTATAATTGCGAGTACTGTACCAATTATTCAAATTTGCAACGACAAATGAATAAACAAAAGTAGGCAGTTTTGGCGTATAGCGTGAAAGAAGTATGAATTTCTTTGCTATTTTTCGGGGGTGTTAATAATTAAATGGTATTCGTAATCGTGATTGGATCCACAAAACAAGATGTTGATATACTTAGATGAGTCCTGAGAAGCCCTGAAACTACTTTAGATGAATGCAACCAGTAATCCGAGGACCTAAACATAACCCAGTTGGAATGGTGTGATTAACAGAGGACGATGTACATTTGCTTTGTTGTTCAATTTTTAATGTTTTGGTGTGTGCTGAATAACTTTATAATTTATTTACTTAAAATAGACAGTAGTGAATTTGTACTAACAACAAATTTTTAATTTTAAGGTGAAATTTTCTTGTTTAAGTAGAAAGGAGTATTTAGTATTTATGTTTTTGATGAAAATTTGGGTATGTCTTTGAGCTCAATTAGACGAACCTGGTTAATTAACGTAAAGGGGTGGTAGATGCTCCCTTTGTACTCAGACTCAGGTCTGCATATATTGTTATAGTAATTAGTAGGCATCCTACAAGGACTTTAATTCTGGATGCACATTAAAATGATAATAAATTTAATCTTGAAGTTTTCTGATACTGAAATTTATGCTGAAATTTAATTTTGAAATTTTAATGTATTATGAATATTGATGTAAATAGAGTTAACGTTGATGTTTGTGGTAGGAATGTATTTTTTTTTTTTTTGAATGAGGATGAAAGTTTTAACTAGGTGAGCAGCCGAGGCGGAAAAGTGTAAAGAGGCGATTAACAGAAGAAAGTCAACGGACCAGTTAATTTAAAACATTTCACAGCATTCTGTGGGGCTCGATTTGAAAACCTTAGTTTAAGATTAATGGCGAGGCGTTTTGTACATTTCACAGCATTCTATATATATATATATATATATATTATGATTTTGAGCGCTGCTTCCTGTCTATATCTGACATAAGTCACAAATTGACCATTTCAGATATGATTGACAAAAATGCTAAACGTAATTGAAAGTTAGGTTTATATATGGTACTGTACACGATTTAGATTTGTAAATTTCCCAATTATAGCCATCGGCCTCGGTAGCGTAATTGGTAAACGCACAGTTCCGGCAAAACTGAGATGCAGGTTCAAATCCTGTCCAAGTCCTTATATTTTCCTTCTTTCAATTACTAGCTCGATTTGAAATGATCATTTGGGCTTTACTTATAAAAGTCTAAGTTATTATTTCATTTTATTAATTGCAATACGTTAGTATTTATCAACTTACCTTGTGTAAAAACTACTTATAATATTTATATATATATATATATATATATATATATATATATATTACAGTGAATAAGATGGAACTATGACTTAGACTTTTATACAAAGCCCAAATAATCATTTCAAATCGAGCCAGTAATTGAAAGAAGGTAAAAATAAGGTTTTGGACAGGAGTTGAACATGTACCTTAGTATTTCCAGTGACATGCGTTTACCAATTACGCCACCGAGACTGATGATGACAATTGGGAAATTTACAAATTTAAATCGTGTACACAACTATACATAAACCTAACTTTCAGTTACGTTTGGCATTTTTGTCAATCATACCTGACATTATCAAATTTTTGACTTATGTCAGTTATAGACAAGATGCTACGCTCAAAATTACGGTTATAAGCCAAGTATCAAATATATCAATGTTTTAGGTAATTAATTACACAAGGTGAGTTGATAAATACTATCGTATTACAGTGAATAAGATGAAATAATAACTTAGATTTTTATGCAAGGCCCAAATAATCATTTCAAATCGAGCTAGTAATTGAAAGAAGGAAAATATAAGGTCTTGGACAGGACTTGAACCTGTATCTTGGTTTTTCCGGTACCATGCATTTGAAATCATCATTTGGACTTTGCATAAAAGTATAAGTTATTATTTCATCTTATTCACTATAATACCATAGTATTTATCAACTTACCATGTGTAATTAACTACCTAAAATATTTATATATTTGATTCTATATTATTTAAATAAAACAAGACGAAATTGTGTTTTCATGTTCCAAACATAAATGTGTTACAACAAAGTTTATTTGGCCCAATTATAGATACCGTAATATTATCTTTGATAACATAAAAATATTTTACTAAAATGTACAACTGAAGATAAACTCAAATAAAGATTTACTACTGAAATTTATAATAAATGCATGTTTAAAAATATTCATAGATATCTTTTGATTATTTTATAATTTGTACATTTTCTATAACAGCCAATCTGTAATAAAAAATCTTTGGATGCAAAACGCCATTGAGAAAGTAAGCAAAATTACAGCACTAAGTAAGGACATACCATTATAGGATATTAATCCATTACAATCTAAAAAATGTGTCATAAACATGTTTATTTGTTCTCTGTATAGTAAGCCCTACAGTTAGTAGCAAGGAAATGTTATAATTCCAATATGTGTTGTCTTAGATACTACGGTATTGCGCATGTCATCAAGCTGTCAATCCAAACTGTTCATTAATGACACGTTGTGAATATTGACAAAAAATATAATTACGTAGTAGAAATTATTGAATTATAGCACAATTGGTAAAAGGAGTATGACCCAGGTTAAAAATTAAATACGATATCTATCCAAGATCAAGTAAATTAGATTGTACTTATATATAAGTTTAAAAACAAAAATGGAATGTAATATAAAGAAAACTACATCTCTATCATATGAGAAATCATATGAAGAGGGCCTTGATACTTTGGCCAAATTAACCGATGAAGAGGAATCACTCCTACTATTCAACTTCACACCTTTCTTGTCTACAACTAGCAAATTTGAAGTTTCTAATACTTCAGAGACCTACAACAAACATACAACGGAAAATGCCTGTGAAAGTACAAGAACGATATCTAAATGCAATTTCAAACAACGAAATAATACAGAACACATGCGATTAAAAACTTGGCTACGATGTTGCAATACATGCAGTTATAAAACCTTAGTTAAAGACAGACTGATCCAGCATATGCGAAAGCATACTGGTAATAAACTGTTGGAATGTATGGTATGTGATTTCAAAACATTTCAAATGGGTTGCTTAAAAATACATATGAGAACACATACCGGTGATAAACTATTTTTATGTACGGTTTGTGATTTCAAAACATCTCAAATATGCTATTTGAAAAAGCATATGAGAACACATACCGGTGATAAACCATTTTTATGTATGGTTTGCGATTTCAAAGCATCTCAAAAGGGCAACTTGAAAACGCATATGAAAATACACACCGGTGATAAACCATTTTCGTGTATGGTTTGCAACTACAAAGCATCTCAAATGTGTAGAATAACAAAACATATGAAAACACATACCGGTGAAAAACCATTTCCATGCATGGTTTGTGATTACAAAGCATCTCAAATGGACACCTTGAAAAATCATATGAAAACACATACCGGGGATAAACCATTTTTATGTATGGTTTGCGATTTCAAAACATCTGTAAAGAGTTATCTGAAATTACATATGAGAACCCATACCGGTGATAAACCATTTTCATGTATGACTTGTGGTTACAAAGCATCTCAAATGGCCTTCTTGAAAAATCATATGAGAACACATATCGGTTATAAACCATTTTCATGTATAGTTTGTGACTTCAAAGCATTTCGAATGGACACCTTGAACAGGCATATGAGAACACATACCGGTGATAAACCATTTTTGTGTATGGTTTGCGATTACAAAACATCTCTAAAGAGTAGTCTGAAATTACATATGAGAACACACACCGGTGACAAACCACATTCATGTAGAGTTTGTAATTACAAAACATATGATATAGGCAACTTGAAAAAGCATGTGAGAACACACACCGGTGATAAACCATTTTCATGTATGGTTTGTGATTTCAAAGCATCTCAAATGGTTACCGTGAAAAAGCATATGAGAACACATACCAGTGAAAAGCCATTTTTATGTATGGTTTGCGATTTCAAAACATCTCTAAAGAGTAGTCTGAAATTACATATAAGTACACACACCGGTGATAAACCACATTCATGTAGAGTTTGTAATTACAAAACATATGATGTAAGCGACTTGAAAAAGCATGTGAGAACACACACCGGTGATAAACCATTTTCATGTATGGTTTGTGATTTCAAAGCATCTCAAATGATCACCGTGAAAAAGCATATGAGAACACATACCAGTTAAAAGCCATTTTTATGTATGATTTGCGATTTCAAAACATCTCTAAAGAGTAGTCTAAAATTACATATGAGAACACACACTGGTGATAAACCACATTCATGTTCGGTTTGTAATTACAAAACATCTCAAATATGCAACTTGAAAATACATATGAGAACCCATACCGGTGATAAACCATTTTCATGCACGGTTTGTGATTACAAAGAATCTCAATTGAACAACTTAAAAAGGCATTTGAGATCACATTACTAATGATAACCGCTTACGTGCAGGCAGGTTCCTTGATTGATAGAAATAAAAGAGGTTTGATTGCGGAATTTTTCCAATTCTAGCGTTGTTGTTGGGGCTACGTGCTCTGAGCGTGGTCGTGATGATGGTGTCGATAATGGATCTGTGCAATTTGGTAATGGCGTGATCCGTTTCGTTCATTTTATCTCATGACCTTTGGTAGTCATAGCAAGATAATTTGAAGGAAGACTTTTAGTGCATGAACGGCTTGGTGTCTACCGTCTGGCACTAATCATAGTTTTCCTCCAGGAAGTTTGATGACTTTATTAAGGGAAGAACAAGAAGATGCGGTTTGCTATAGCTTTTAAAGCTTCTTTTATACTGAAATTTGCTTGTTCAAAATTGTTGATTTGACCGATTTTGAATTTTCAATAGTAACATATATTCATTCCTATCATCCACTGAAAACTAAAATTAACCTAGTGCTAGGAAAGAATAAAAGAATTGAACTAATATCACACCCTACACAAAAACCTCTTAAACCATTTAAAAAACACACTTATACAAAATTCTTACCCTCCAGGATTAATAAATAAACTATTATTCAATAATTCTTCTAAATCAGAACATACAACAATAAAGAACAACAATAGTAATAATCATTAGCCTAACACAACCTTTATTGTACACACTTCCATACATACCAAACGTCACCAATAAAATATCTCACATATTTAAAAAATTTCAAGATTTAAAAATTTGCAATAAAACTATACTTACTATAAATAAGATATTTTCTAAAGTAAAAGATAATACTCATAAATTACAGGAGTCTAGTTTAGTTTATGAAATACCTTGTCAGAATTGTCCAACCTGTTATGTTGGACAAACAGCAAGATGGCTTTCACTCAAAATTAGTTCACACAAACAAAAGTGATTGTAAGAGAAAAATTAACTCTTGTACTCTTACCACTCATGTAGTTGAAACGGGACATTCCATGAACTACACCGACACTAAAATTATTTTTAGAGAATCTAATTATCACAAACGGTTATTTTTAGAAATTATTGCAATATCAATAAAACCCATTACGCTATACGCTAAACAAGAAAAGAGATACACAGAATTTGAACAATATTTATTCATAACTAACGTCCCTTTAATTTTTCAAAAATTAGTTTAAATTTATTTATAATTTTAATTTTATACACATTTATAAACACATTGAGATATGTAAATTTCCTGCACAGACTAATTATTTTACATAGTCTGTAACTGTTACAACATGTCATTGTGTTTCAAATTTTCATAATTTGTACATTTAAAAGAATTTTCTATATGCTTAGTTATATGTATATAATATAATATGTGTATATAATATGTATATATATATATATATATATATATATATCTATATATATGGATGTGTTTATAAAACAACTATTTCAATAATTAATCTTATATGTATTAGATTCCTGACGAAAATAATAAATTTATCGAAAGCTTGAATGATTGAAAGAGTATATTATTAATCCATTAAGTTTGACTGATTTCCCAAATTTTAAAGTAAATTAAATAATTATTCAACCAGTCGAGATATCGTATATATATATATATATATATATATATATATATATATATATATTAATATATATCTGTGTCGTATTTCTATATTTATTTGATAAATGGGTAAAAGTAAATTTTGTTGTGAACCAATAATATGCCACGGCTTATTGAAACTTATCTCAGGTTTTTAATGAATTTAAATAACTATAAACAAACAGTGTAGGTACAAAACTGTATGCCTATATATTAACCACTGCCAGATACAGCCCCCTCTAGTTAATTTTTAAGATACTTGCTCTAAACTGGGTTTTCAGAAAATAAACAAAGTTAGAATGCTTAACTTTTGATAAGATTTTTTTAGATTTCAATGAATAATACAGCTTTTTAAGTGTTACAAATATAAGAACTAAGTTGTTTTATACCTGTAATTCCATTGAAGTCCGCCGGTGTTTACAATAATGGACCTTGGACTGCAAATAGACCACCAACTTGGAAGTGCACGATTACCTGTTGAATTTAAGTTTTAATATTTTGTATTTAAAATTTCACGCTTTAATTTCAGGCTTTAGAAATACTAAAAGGATGTTATAATGAAAAATGATACTCAGAATGGGCTATCTAATTTAGGACTCGTTCAACTATCACTGCGGGAACACAGCTCAGAATAATGGAATCTCCTGGACGATTTTTAGCTCTCGGTACCTCAATTTACATCAGCTTGGAAGCCAAACACATTTCATTGGAAGAACAAATAATCTTCAGGACTACTTATGGTTGTATAAACCTTTTACATTTATTACACGTTGCACCAAAAACCTCTTTTAACTAGCTTCAGCTCTTAATACTTGAATAAAAAAACGAGAGCCGGTAAAAAACATCTATTCTGTAAATTACAAATTTTATAAGCCCCTTTTTTTTATTTCTTATCACCTAGGAGATCTCTTAAACAATTTTCATTTGTCTACTACCTCTATAGATTTATTAAATTACACTCCTTGATCAATTATTTACAAACATCTCTAATCACTCTTTCAAAACTTTTCATTTGGATCACTTGGTCCTACTTTCCATTTGTTACATCTTGTTTTCAATTTTCCATTTACTTATAATTATTTTCTAATAATACTAATGAATTGTGTTTTAAATATTATGGTACCTAATTTATATAGTAAACATACATATAGTGAACATACATTAAACAAACATTTATTTTACATCCTATAACTACTTATTTCTACTAAAACATGCTAAATGACTTATTTTTTAGATCTTGTGGTATGTCTTACTTTTACAAACAGTAGTGTCCATTCAAATAGTGAACATAAACATTAGATACAATTCACAGAAGCTTCCTCAAATGGAATTACGTTTGATTTTTATAAATTAAATTAAATAAACACCTATTTGAAATCTCAAAAAGCTCTATCTCACTGAAATAGCATTCGATATTAGTTCAGTAATTATTATCATTAGTTTTAAATAGGATATTTCATAAATATGAGTAGTAAATAAGTGCGTCTAACCTTGGATATTATATAGAACATTACATAACATCACATAGCCCCACCTGTTTTCATAAAATAAATATAAAATTTTTATTATTACTTCTAAATATCAACTGATTTGAACGCCTTTTATATTTATTTTATTAAATCACTATTACTTTTAAGTATTCAACTCATGACTTTAATTCCAATGTTTAATTCAATTTTATCTTCTAAATGATAACCCTAGTTTTAAGTTTTGTAGTTATGTGTAGAAACATTTAGTATGTAAGATTTATACTTGTAATGTACTAACCCCTCGTTGTATGTTCTGTGTGTGTGTGTGTGTGTGTGTGTGTGTGTGTGTGTGTGTGTGTGTGTGTGTGTGTGTGTGTGTGTGTGTGTTTATTTATTGTATAAAAGGGTACAAATTTTATAAATAAAAACGTCCACGAGATTCTCCCCTGGCGTACTTGTACCAATTCCGCCCCTATTGCAAATTTTGATGAATCTGTTCTTAAAATAAATCTTTCTTGGAAATTTGGGTATCTTAAAGACAGCTCTTCGTGAAATACTTCCTTCAATTTCTGGAAAGCTTCATCCCTTTCTTGTGTCCACTTCCATCTTTCATTTTTCTTTAAAAGTTGAATCAACGGAATACATAAATTTGAATATCCCGGAATAAATCGTTTGTAATAGTTCAAAACTCCTAAAAATCCCCTCAAAGTTTTGATGTTTCTTGATTTCTCTAACTTTTTAAGTTCTTCTAAACGTTTATCGCTAATTCTAACACTATCAACATCTATTTCAAACCCTAAATATTCTACCCTAGTCTTGAAAAATTCACACTTCCTAATATTTAGCTTAAGTCCTCCTCGTCTAGTTTCTCTAGTACCTTCTGTAAATGTATTAAGTGTTCATCTACATCTTTTGAAAAGATTAAAATGTCATCGACATAATGTGTGCAAAATTCTTCATATTCGTTTAATAATTTTTGCATAGCTCTGACTAAAGCTGCAGAACTCGTTGATAAACCAAACGGAACTACCCTAAATTTATATATCTCTCCCTCAATACTAAATCCGGTATAATTTCGACTACTTTCATGTAATGGAATAAGCCAAAAGGAATTCTTTAGATCTAACTTGCTGAATATTTTCTTCTCGTTAATCCTATATAACATGCTATCAAGTGACAGAGGTTGTTCAAATTGAGGTTTAGTAATTGCATTAAGTTTTCTAGCATCTAAACAAATTCTAATACTATCTTTATTAGCTTTGGGTACGACTACAACTGGACTCACGTAGGCAGTCCTCGCTGGCTCAATTATACCGTCTCTAATCATAATTTTAATTTCTTCTTTAACTTTATTTCGTAAATGGTAAGGTATCGGGTAAACTTTCGAATGAAAACTACTTTCTTCTTTACCTCTAACTTATGTACATAATTCTTTGCTATTCTAGGCTCATCATCCCATAATCCGACGTGTTTGTTTAATTCTTCTTCTAATTGCTTCCGTATTTTAACCCCTACTAGTCCTATCTGATCCTTTACCAACACTTTATTATCAAAAACAGAACATAACCTAATTCCCTCATTTCCTTCTGTATTACAAATCATATCTATCCCTAATCTATTCTTGTCAATTAAATCTCCATTCCTTAATATATCCCTTCTGCCATAAGGTTCCACCCATATATCTCTACCTATTTTAATCTGCACACTCTTATCGTTCCCATCAATAATCAAGCCAAACTCCTCTATTATATCAATTCCTATTATGATATCAACCCCTAACTTCTCTACCATTAAAAATAACGCACCCCCCAGCCTAGTTCCTCCTACAATTATCGACATTCTTACTGCCCTATCTATCTCCTCCAATTTCTCATTAATTGCAGATATTAAATTAATCTTTTTGATATTAATTATCTTTCCCTCGAATACCTCCCTATGTTTAAAAATTATTTCCTCTTTAACTAACGACAACTGTGACCCGGTATCAATTAAACCAACGTATTTACAACTACTTATAACTAAATAAATGAACGGTAAATCTTTCTTAAAACACTTAGTATCTAAAACAACATTAACATAACTAGAACTATTCATCGCACCCAAATCAAACTCTTCTACTCTTAAAAATTCGACGTTTTTTTTTTCATCAGGGAAGGTTCATGAACCTCGACTATCTCGATTTTATTCAAAGCTTCCCCTTTTTCTGGTAGAACTCTAATATTATTAACATTTGCCTTTTCATTATACACCGGTCGTGTAGCTCTATTCTTGTCTTCAAAATCTCTCGGTCCTGGGTCATTCTGTACATTTTTGTTATAATTTCCTTGGTATCCTCCAAATTCTCGTGAAGGATAATTATATCGATGCTCCCTGTTCCAGCCATTACTATTATATCCTTGATAACCCTGCCTGTTCGTTCCATTTCCATATTCGTAGTAATTCCTGTCATAAAACCTGTTACCTTGCCTGTTGTCATATGTGTTGTGATATCTATTCCTTTCATGTATCGTGCGTCCCCTATCCCAGTTTTTGCTTTCCTGCGCCTCTCGAGGTTTCTCCATCGACCTAGCCCAATCATAATTCCTCATAATCTCCAGAAAATCTTTCAACGTTTTGATATTTTGAATCGCTACTGCACGAGTTACTTCAACTTCCATATGTCGTGAGAGCAGAATAACGATTTCATCCTCGTTTAATTTCGGAGTTAAATATTGTGCCAAATTATACTTATCAATAACGTAATTCTCACGTGTGCCCATCGAAATATGATATTTTCCTGTCGTTAAATTTGTTCGAATGTTAGATTGTTGTGTATAGCCCCAGTATTGCTCAATAAATAACCTTCTGAAACCCTCATACGTGTCGTATTGTTGTTTAACAATGCTATTCCATTTCTCTGCATGTCCACCCAACGTAGCATTTACAATTTGTAGACGAAGTCGTTCTGGCTCACCTTCAACCATCTCATCCAGCTTACTCAGAAAAACCATCGGTTGTTCACCAATCTTGCCTTCAAATTTAGGCAAGCATCTCTTTCTCTAAAGGAAACTTACCACCCTGATCCATCAACCGAACCCTTTCAACATCCTGGATCTTAGTCTGCATCTGCTTAAAGCATCCCTCTACCACATCAATTTTCTCTTGCATTTGACCCCCCGAGTATAATTGTATTTCGTCGAACCTCTTCCGTCTCGTCCTTGCAAGCTCTAATATGACCTATAATATCCTGTCGACTAAGGATACTTTCCTCTTTTTGTCCCTTCACAGTATTTTCCAGGCATTCATAATTTCTGGTATGAATTTGATCCACCTCTTTCAACTCTCCCCTTAACACATCCATACCCGCAGAAACATTTCCTTCAATCACCTGCATCCTTGTATCCATTTCTATTTGAACTTCACCCCTAAATTTACCAAAACTCTCCAACATTTCCACTTTAAACGCCTCGATCTTCGAATCCATACCCTCTAACTTGTCCTTAGTTTCGGCCTGAGAAATCTTTACCTCTGCAATCGATCCTTGTAATTCCAACAACGGCGCCTGAGTTTTTTCTTGTAACGCCTCGCTCTTGATCTGAAATGCTTTATTATCTGCAATCGACGCTTCGCTCTTAGTCTGAAATGCTTTGTTATCTGCAATCGACCCCTGCAGCATGGTCTGAAAATTTTTAAAAAAACTAACGATATCCTTATTGCTAATTGTTTCTTCAGTTTGTACCATCTCTTGATCTTCGGACCAACCTCCTACTACGACCTCCGGCTCCACATGCTCGACTGTTAAAACTTCACCTTGCCCTGTCTCACACGTCCTGTCTACTACCATCGTGTCTATTCCATAGATCCTACCTGACCTAGTTATTAATTTTTCTTCTGACATTCTGTACACCCTAGTTCTAACAATATAAATAGATAAATTTTTCCTGAATTTTTGTGCTCTTTCTATACACAAAAACTCCAATGATAATAATATATAACACGCTCTAAAATAACTATATACACAGCAAATACCAAATTTCTATTTTTAATGTAATTATTCCGTGGCCCCACCAAGTTTTTATCCTATATAACCTCACAATCAAACAGTCCCACGTTGGGATTGCCACATAATATATATCTGCGTCGTATTTCTATATTTATTTGATAAATGGGTAAAAGTAAATTTTGTTGTGAACCAATAATATGCCACGGCTTATTGAAACTTATCTCAGGTTTTTAATGAATTTAAATAACTATAAACAAACAGTGTGGGTACAAAACTGTATGCCTATATATTAACCACTGCCAGATACAGCCCCCTCTAGTTAATTTTTAAGATACTTGCTCTAAACTGGGTGTGATCTTTACTACCAATTTTCAGAAAATAAACAAAGTTAGAATGCTTAACTTTTGATAAGATTTTTTTAGATTTCAATGAATAATACAGCTTTTTAAGTGTTACAAATATAAGAACTAAGTTGTTTTATACCTGTAATTCCATTGAAGTCCGCCGGTGTTTACAATAATGGACCTTGGACTGCAAATAGACCACCAACTTGAAGTGCACGATTACCTGTTGAATTTAAGTTTTAATATTTTGTATTTAAAATTTCACGCTTTAATTTCAGGCTTTAGAAATACTAAAAGGATGTTATAATGAAAAATGATACTCAGAATGGGCTATCTAATTTAGGACTCGTTCAACTATCACTGCGGGAACACAGCTCAGAATAATGGAATCTCCTGGACGATTTTTAGCTCTCGGTACCTCAATTTACATCAGCTTGGAAGCCAAACACATTTCATTGGAAGAACAAATAATCTTCAGGACTACTTATGGTTGTATAAACCTTTTACATTTATTACACGTTGCACCAAAAACCTCTTTTAACTAGCTTCAGCTCTTAATACTTGAATAAAAAAACGAGAGCCGGTAAAAAACATCTATTCTGTAAATTACAAATTTTATAAGCCCCTTTTATTATTTCTTATCACCTAGGAGATCTCTTAAACAATTTTCGTTTGTCTACTACCTCTATAGATTTATTAAATTACACTCCTTGATCAATTATTTACAAACATCTCTAATCACTCTTTCAAAACTTTTCATTTGGATCACTTGGTCCTACTTTCCATTTGTTACATCTTGTTTTCAATTTTCCATTTACTTATAATTATTTTCTAATAATACTAGTGAATTGTGTTTCAAATATTATGGTACCTAATTTATATAGTAAACATACATATAGTGAACATACATTAAACAAACATTTATTTTACATCCTATAACTACTTATTTCTACTAAAACATGCTAAATGACTTATTTTTTAGATCTTGTGGTATGTCTTACTTTTACAAACAGTAGTGTCCATTCAAATAGTGAACATAAACATTAGATACAATCCACAGAAGCTTCCTCAAATGGAATTACGTTTGATTTTTATAAATTAAATTAAATAAACACCTATTTGAAATCTCAAAAAGCTCTATCACACTGAAATAGCATTCGATATTAGTTCAGTAATTAATTTTGTACGATCTTGTTTATCATTAGTTTTAAATAGGATATTTCATAAATATGAGTAGTAAATAAGTGCGTCTAACCTTGGATATTATATAGAACATTACATAACACCACAATATATATGTATATATATATATATATATATATATATATATATATATATTATGCTGTGATAATGGGTTGTTTAAGGGTGTATTTTATAGCAAAGGTCGTGCAGGAATTAGAAATCATAATAGGAAGCAGAAAACTGCATTTATTTAATAGAGAATTGAGTAATTAGGATAGTTTGTAAATAGTAAGCATTCAACACCCTGTATATAAAGTATAAGTAGTTTTAAGCGACGCAAATAGACACATCTTAGGATAAGAAGACGCATAGTTAGCATAGAAATAAGTAATACATGCATTAAGTAGATAACAAATATTTAACACCCAGTAGATAGAGTTTTAGTTAATTTAGGTAATACAAATAACGATATTTTCAGTAGAAGCACGCGTATTTATAAGTAAGCACAATAAACGTAATTAAACACGCATTCAAAAGAATTCCAATCAGTTATGATAATACGGAGATAAGAAATAAAGCTTAAAGAAGCGTAGTGTAAGTTCGTACAAACAATTAACAATTTTAATAAGCAAAAATGATAAAAAATTGCGTAAATAAACAAGCATATATGAAAATTGAAGGTCGAATTGCATCAGGTATTTGTGTATAATATAGAAAAGAGATTATTTTCTCAAAACACCGCATGGGCTGATAACGGAGCAGCTGCAAACAAACAACAATTATTTGAGAGGACGAGAATGTTACATCAGAAACTACTTTAAATGTCAAGACTTGATTGGTTAAAATTAGCGACGGGCTTGTAGGCCATGCCCACAGACGAAGTGGGATATCAAGCATATATTAATAGCGACAATGATAACAAACTCAGTTTTCAACTCAACAAGGGCCGAGGTGCGTCACTTTGAAACTAAGTGTAACACGTAAAAATTATTTAAAAGTGAAAATTGTTTAAGTGCGTCGAAGATGAAAATTACGATATCCGATTAAACGTAAGTAGATTTTTGGAGAATTTATTTAAACTAAAACATAATAATAATAGGGCTCTGAGTCCGGGGAGAATAATCTCCAATTCTGAGTCCGTTGAGAATAATAGTCTAAGTCTAAATCTGATGAGAATAGATAGTATTCTAAGTCCGGTGAGAATAAATTCCGAGTCCGTGGAGAAAAATTCTAAGTCTGAGTCCGGGGAGAATAAATGATATTCTAAGTCCGGTGAGAATAAATTCTGAGTCTGGTGGGAAAAAGTCATAAGTCTAAATGCGACGACAATAATTCCAGGGAGATAATGATTCTAAGTTTAATAATAATAATCCAGAGGGCGATGACAATAATTTAAATGCAATAATTCAAGCGTGTGGATAGACAATATTTCGAATGGGTATATAATAATTCTGAATTGGTGGAGAATAATTTTGATCCAAATGGATGGTATAATGCATGGAAAATACTAGTTGATAATCGATGCGTCGATAATTTTGGTTGCGAGAAGGAAATAACGAAGAAAACAGACCAGGTTAGATTTTTTAGTTTTAAGACATTTTTTTTCTATTTGAATATAAATATTGAATATTGAAGCTTAATTGTAACGGAGTCAACAACGAACTTGCATACGTAGAAAGTGCGTTATATGATAAAGGGGTTTAGAACGTTCCAGGCTTCTTTTTATAAAAACAATAAGTTTTTTTGGTGACTTTAGATTGATTAAAAAGCATATGATTTTTGATAAATGAGATTTACAACATTCATTGATTGAAAAGTGTATTTTAAATAATTTACAAAACCTGTACATAATATTTGTTTTCATTATATGGAATTGAATTAACTTCATTTCATAATTCAAAAATAAAAGCTAGTCGAGGTCAAAAGATAAAATTTGTGGGAGCGTGATTAGATAATTTAAATAAAGAGGTGGAGTTATAAGTTGAACACGCCATTGATATCGAGTAAGGCGTTATCACTTCAAAGTTTTGTTATTGGTCGACACAAGGTCGGTCCACAATAAAATCCTCTTAGTTCCAGTTAGTTCATAGCAATAATTTATATGACGGCCCAACGTCGGGGCACGATAATTCCTGTTTAATCATAGCAATATATATAATATATGTATGTATATATATATATATATATATATATATATATATTACTCATATTTAGACCAGGGTAGAAAATTAAATAATTACATCAAATAATTTTAATCACCGTGTAGAAGCTTTGGGAAAAGGTACGCGTTATTAAAAAACCGTGAAGCATAAAAATTCATTCGTTTCATTAAAAATAAGGGAGTTAAATTATGTACAAGACGCTTGCTATAAAAAAAAAGGAAGCAGCATTAAAAAGCTCTACGTGTAATTTAATTATTCCTAGTAAAGAAACAAATAGAAAATTACGTGCAAAATTTATATTAATTAACTCAATTTTAAGTAACCGGTATTAAACAAAATGTACAGATAATTATTAATATTTGATTAGGAGTCACTAAAAATTAAAGGGTATTATTTTAATTGGAGTTAATTGAACCATTAGTAACATATAATATCTATAAAAACTTGTAAAAACCCAATAAAATGCAAATCGTAAAAGTGTTATTTAGAAGTATTATGTTTAAACACCTGCGTATTTTTAAAAGGCTCATTCTGCGTAAATTTGGCAGATAACAAATGGTTACAGAGAATCTTGGAGAAACCGTAGCTTAATAGTTACGGGAAATGCTAAAGGTGGGTTATTTCACAGTCCACATGGACTGAAATAATCGATAATAAAGAATATAAATTTGCACCAATAAGAACAGGGTAGATAGAAACAGATAATATGCGCAAGACCGAGACACATATAGTAAAAGGCGTGAGTGGAGCAACGTCACTGGGTTGCGAATGAGTTCCGGAAAAGCACTGAAACAACTTTAGATGAACGGTGGTGTAAATTTTAAAGGCGACCAGTAATCCGAGGACCTAAACATAACCCAGTTGGATTGGTGTGATTAACAGAGGACGATGTTCATTGACGCCACGAGTGCAGTAACCTTCAGGTAACTTATGCTTTGTTGTTGGATTTTGATGTTTTCGTGTGTGTTGAATAACTTTATAATTTATTTACTTAAAATGGACAGTAATGAAGTTGTACTAACAACAAATTTTTAATTTTAAGGTGAAATTTTCTTGTTTAAGTCGAAAGGAGTATTTAGTATTTATGTTCTTGATGAAAATTTGGGTATGTCTTTGAGCTCAATTAGACGAACCTGGTTAATTAACGTAAAGGGGTGGTAGATGCTCCTTTGTACTCAGACTCTGGTTTGCATATATTGTTGTATTAATTAGTAGGCATCCTACAAGGACTTTAATTTTGGATGCACATTAAAATGATAACAAATTTAATCTTGAAATTTTCTGATACTGAAATTTATGCTGAATTTTAATTTTGAAATTTTAATGTATTGAGAATATTGATGTAAATAGAGTTAACGTTGATGTTTGTGATAGGAATGTGTTTGTTTTTTTTATGATTGAGGATGAAAGTTTTATCTAGGGGAGCAGCCGAGGCGGAAAAGAGTAAAGAGGCGAGTAACAGAAGAAAGTCGACGGACCAGTTAATTTAGGAGGTTTCACAGCAATATATATATATATATATATATATATATATCTATATATATATATATATATATATATATATATATATTGCTATGTATAAACAAGAATTGTAATTATCGATCTCCGACGTTGGGCTGTCTTATTAATATTGCTATAAACTCCCTCCAGGACTTAACTGGATTTTATCTTGAACCTACCTTGTCGACCAATAACAAAATTTGATACGTTACCGCCTTACTCGTTATCAATTTCGTATTCAACTCATAGCTCCTCCTTGATTGTTTAAATTATCAAATCACTCTTATTAACTTTATCTTATGACCTCGACTAGCATTTATTTGGAATTATAAAATTCAGTTAATTCGATTCTATATAATGAAACAAATATTATGTACAGTTTTTGTAAATTATTTAAAATACACTTTTCAATTAATTAATGTTGTAAAGCATATTTATCAAAATCATATACTTTTTGATCAAACCCTAAGTCACCAAAAAAACCTATTATTTTTATAAAAAAAAAGTGTGGAACGTTCAAAACCTCTCATCATATTACGCACTTTATACATATGCAAGTCCTCTGTTTTGTTGACTTTTCACATTCATTTATATTAAGCAAATTCAATATTCAAATAAAAAAAATAGAAAAATAATGTCATAACTAAAAATCTAACCTGGTCTATTTTCTTCGCATTGACGCATCCATAATCAGCTAATATTTCCCATGCATTAAACCATCCATTTGAATAAAAATTGGATTATCATCCTCCGGACTCGGAAATCGTAGTTTATTTTCCCCGGACTTAGAAGCCCTATTATTATTGTTTTAGTTTAAATAAATTCCCTAAAATCTACTTACGTTTAATCGGCAATCGTAATTTTCATCTTCGCACTTATACAATTTTTCACTTTCAATTATTATTACGTATCACACTTTATTTCATAGTGGCGCACCTTGGCCTTTGTTGAGTTGAAAACTGCCTTCGTTATCACTGTACCTGTTAATATATCATTGCTCTCCTACTCCGTCAGTGGGTATAGTCTACAAACTCGTCGCTCATTTTAACGAATCAAATCTTTGTATTTAAAGTAGTTTCTGATGACGTTTTCTATGCTTTCAAATAACTGTGGCCTGCTCGCAGGTGCTTCGTTATCAAACATGCAGTGTTTTGACGAATCTAATCGCTTTTTCATAAACAACTGATGCAATTCGACTTTTAATTTTCATATATGCATGTTATTTACGCAATTTTTAATCTCCTTTCTTATTAAAAATGGTTAACTATTTTGGACACATTTACACTATTCTTCCTGAAGCTCTATTTCTTATCTCAGTATTAACCTAATTGTTTGGAACCCTTTTGAATGCGTGTTTAATTACACGTTATTATGTTTACTTATAAAATACGCGTGCTTCCACTGAAAAATATCATTATTTGCCTTACCTAAATTAACTAAAACTTTATCTACAGGGTGTTAAATATTTACTATTTACCTAATGCATGTTTTCCTTATTCCTACGCTAACTATGCGTCTTCGTGTGTCTATTTGCGTCGCCTAAAACTATTTATCCTTTATATACAGGGTGTTGACGGCTTACTATTTACAAACTATCTCCATTTCTCAATTCTTTACTAAATAAATGCAGTTTTCTGCTTCCTATGGTAATTTCTCATTTCTAAACGACCTTTACTATAAAGTACACCCTTAAACAACCCCTCATCACAGCAATATATATATATATATATATATATATATATTGCCGTGGAACCTCGGGATTCTCAGTAGTTTCGAAAATTAATTTATACAAAATCAAAAATTTCACCAAAAATAAAAAAATTCAAAAAAAAATTTTCATACCCAGATTCCCCTCTTCCTCGGTTGAATTGCTTTCTTCAACTGCTTCCGGCTAGCTCAGTTGGACCTTCTCTTGGATACCTAGATTCACTATTATGCTTTGCATCGTTCACGCACACTCTCAATAAAACCACAAAATACAACAATCATACAATCTTTTATTTATCCCTATTTACAAATAAAATTCAATATTATCCACATTTCAGTGATCAAGTTACACCTCAATAAATCCTTTTTTGTAATGTCCTGTATTTTAATTTAAATTATCCAACACATAGAATGTACCCGGAGTAAATGGGCCCTGAATAATATCTTATTTCTCATTCTTTCTTTATAATTTATTTTCAATCTACGTAAACTCTGGAATATGGTGGGCTCAGGATAACCCAGTTAATTATGAATAATGTATGCCCTTATACTTTGCATACTCTTACAATAAACAAAAAAAAAACAAACCCATGTGCTTTTTACAAAATTTAACTTTCTGATGGAACGTTAATAAGCTTTATATACACCTTCAGATTTCTATTTAAATACCATTATAAAGTGAGTTATACGTATTATTTTCAATACGCAAAATAATGCACAACACCTTCAAAATTCACTCTCATACGTCACCCAATATTTATAGTTTCATAGTTTACAACAACACAATTTTAAAGCGTTACCTGGAATTTCTAGAAGATCTCTGCTCCGTGGACGATGCCGTGTATTTGCTTCTTTCTGCTCTGCAGGCCGCTTCTAGCTATTAGTAAAAGAACCCTATTTAAGTTGAGCTGCTTGCGCTGCCTTCGCGGTGTATACAATTTAAAAATCCAAATTAATTATACTTCGTTCATAATTGTTTAATTTCATCCACGTTACATAACGTCACTGCACGAGCTTGTTAAAAAAAATATATGTGACACCTCAATAAATTCTAAACTCGGCACATTACGCGTACAAATTATGAGGCTAACACCGTGCTATATAATTTAAAATAATTTTCTATACTTACAAGCTCGTGGTAACTTTCGTACGTAGTCTGAAGCGATCAAAATACTAAGGGCTTTTATTATATTTTGAAAAGGTATTTATACAATTTCCGATGCCATCTCTTGGCCGCATTTTACGCAAAGTCCTTCATTTACAATAACACGTTCTTAAAATTTTGATTCAACCGTTTTCTAAATCCTCGAAATTCAGCGCGTCGTTACGATATTTTCTGAAAATTAATATTCAATATTCCCGTGTCTTGTCTGATGTGCGACTAACGATATCGACCAATAGTCTATGCATTGACGCTTTACAAATCCCGCCTATCCTAACGCTGTCCCTTTCCTATGCATATCCTACGCCTCCTTCCAACCTTGTCTGAATGGTAGAAATCGATATTCCCGTTCATCTGCTATCTAATCCTACGTGGACTTGCTTTAAATAACCCCTTATTAGTGTTTCATGCGAAAACATCCGACCGTTTATCCGATATTCTTTGAAACTTGTTTGTTATCTATAAAAATAAATGGAACTTGACATTTAGAAACCTGATGGTGTTTAATTTTAACGAACGTTTTAACACCACATTTCTAGGAGCTTCTTTTCATGGTATTTCAACCCAACCGATATATTTGTTTGTTAGTAACGCATTTCACCTTGGTATTATTGATTTTTACACGCTTTTATGCATATTATACGTAAATAACCATTCAATTAAACTCAATTAAATTAATAAATTAATGGCCTTGGCCTCTACAATTTATTTCCTTTGCAAATCCACTAAATTTTAATCATTATTTGTAAAATTTTGTTAATACCTGTTACTTAAAATGAACTAACTGGAATAAATTTCGCAACTAAATTTTGGTTGTTTCTTTTATACAGGGTGTTTTAAAATTACTTTGTTTATACGTAGATTTAGCCCTTTAAAACCACTACATAATCCCCCTATTTCAATTCAAAGAAAAACCTTTCCCGGTTTTTCTGAATTTAAATACCTACACTCTAATTTAATCTTACTTGCTATTTCTATACACCTATCTACTCACCTAACACTACCTATACCTATTTATCTAACCTATCACTATTTATCTACCTATTTCTATCTATTACTACCCCTATCTCTACTTATTTCTATCTATCTACACCTATCTTTACGTCTAATTATCTATTCACACCTATCACTATCTTTTACCTAACTATTTTTTATCTATTATTAACTTTTCACTCTCTTATTTTATTGTATTTTCTTCTTTTATTTTACCCTTTATTCCTTTATTGACTCTTTACGTACATCTTTTTGTACTTTTCTCTTTATCTTTAGTCTTCATAACTTTTAACTTCACATATTATCCCTATCTATTCTTATCCTAACTATACATACCTAATATATATATATATATATATATATATATATATATATATATTGCTATGAACTCTCACAATTATTCGTGCCCCATTGTTTGGGCAGCCATATAAATTATGCTATGAACTCCTGGAACTATCGTGGACCGACCTTGTGTCGACCAATAACAAAACTTGATGTTATAACGCCTTACTCAGTATTAATATTGTATTCATCTTATAACTCCACCTCTCTGTTTACATTATCAAATTACACTTCCACAAATTTTATCATTCGGCCTCGACTAGCTTTTACTTTGAATTATAAAATGAAATTAGTTAATTCCATATAATAAAAACAAATATTATGTACTGGTTTTGAAAATTGTTTAAAATACACTTTTCAATCAATTACAGTTGTAAATCTTATTTATCTCAAAAATCATATGCTTTTTAATCAATCTAAAGTCACCAAGAAAACTATTTTTTTTATAAAAAGAAGCCTGGAACGTTCAAAACCCCTTTATCATATTACGTACTTTCTACGTATGCAAGTTCGTTGTTGACTCAGTTACAATAATTTATATTAATTAAGCAAATTCAATATTCAATATTTAAATTCAAATAGAAAGAAAATGTCTTAAAACTAAAAAGATCTAACCTGGTCTGTTTGCTTCTTTATTTCCTTCTCGCAACCAAAATTATCGAAGCATCCATCATCAACTAACATCAATTAAAATTCTCCATGTATTATTATGCCATCCATCATATTCGAAATTATTCTCCACCAATTCGGAATTATTATATACCCATTTGCAATATTATCTATCCACACGCTTGAATTATTACATTTAAATTATTGTCGTCACCCTCTGGATTATTATTATTAAACTTAGATTTATTATCGTCATCCAACTTGGACTTATACTCCCATGAATTTTTGTCGTCGCACTTAGACTTGGATTATTATACACCCTCGAATTATTGTCGTCGCATTTAGAATTATTCTTATCAATTTTTCTCACCAGCCTCAGAATTTATTCTCACCGGACTTAGAGCCCTATTATTATTATTATATTTTAGTTTAAATAAATTCCCCAAAATCTACTTACGTTTAATCGGCAATAGAAATTTTCATCTTTGTCGCACTATCTGTCACTTAAACAATTTTCACTTTTAAATATTATTCTTACGCGAGTTAAGGTTCGTGGCTTTGAGCGGTCCTTTTTAAAAAGACTCTTTGAACTTTAACAAATTTATTTTTAATTATACAGAAATTAATTGGAATTTTGACAAACTAGAATAATTAGTCTAAGTCGAAATACATTAATTAATTGTACAATATGAGCTATCTACGAACTGCAATGTAAAAGCTGAACGTTTGATGAACTGACTGCGAGTGGAGCTCCCGGGCCTTTTATAATCTCCCTACCCCCTCAAAGTTCTGTGGGAACTTGCAGACTTAATGTCTGCTTACACTTGACTCTATTTATGATACGTAGTTGCTATCTTAAATCTATTCATAACTACTGTGTTGCCAGCTTACTTCTGCGTAATCTCGGTACGTGACTTCCTACGACCGTCTGTGACCTGACATCTGCAGTGTCACTTATCCTTGTATTACTTTGTAGCGCTTCCGTTCCCATGAACTAAAATAAATTGTAATAAATTGTCTTTTATGACATTGTTGCACATTTTCTAATATTTCCTAATAACTTCTTTAGTACTAGTTTTATATAGATATAATAGATAGGGGATTACATAACTCCTCCCGACGTACATTAAAAATTAAGGGTTTTTTACCTTTCTTGATTTTTAATTAAATTAAATTCGTTTAATCTCATTAAAAATTCATATTCTCTAGGGGTACATTCGTTTCTTTAGGTGCCTTAAGTCTAAAACTGTTTCCTTTATTATTTTTATATCTAATACATATTTTGTAAGTTACATAACTGATCAATAAAATAGTCAATATAATCAATATAATTGTCCATACACTAATATTATCGTAGTGCACTTTGGGCGTCTTGATCTCGTTCAGGTGTTCTTTGTAATCTTCCATGAGTTTCATGGCGTGGTTGAGGTTGTCTAATTCCAAGTGTTCCAATTGTAGGGGTTTTTGAAGTATTTCTTCATCTTCGTCTTGGGTAATCTTGATCTGTAGTTCGGGTGGATTTGCTAATTTCTTGCTTTGTACGGGATCATGGTAAACTCTAATTATTTTGTTTTTTTAATTTCAAATAACAATTTTCCTTAAGGGTGATTAATTTACTTCCGATTAATGCTAAATTACTTTCATCTTGATTGCAGTACATTGTTGCGATTACTTCGGTAGGGAAAATGGCTATCCATTTATTTTCCGTTACTTTCTGAATTTTCATATTTTATTATATTATATTTTCATATTCACAGGTTTGGCTTCACAATTTTCGTAATGATTGGTAAATTTTAGTAGTTGTACTTCGCAAGGGCTGTCTTCTTGAATTGTTGTTGTTGTCAATGATTGCCATAAGTATTGATTGGGTGTGACTTCATTACATTTTTCGTTCGTATAACCATATCTTAGTTCATTTAAGGATAGGAATTTGGTTTTTGGAATAATAACTTGGTATATGCTAGTCATTTTCATTGGAAAAGCAAATAAGTAATAATAATTGTAATTGTTAATCTCTACTATTGGTATTTCTATTAAAAATGTTATATCGTTGTTTTTTACATAGCCTTTAACTATAGCTATTTTTTAAAATATTAAAATGTTCGAGTCTATTACATCGAAAGGTAATTTACTGTTAGTTATAAAAGATTTTATTCTCAATAATTCTTTTAATAAATCAATTGGTTCTATGATACTTGAATGTAGGGTATTTAGTTTTGCAAAGGATACTGCGTTTTCTAATGTTGCTAGGATTTGTTGATGTTCGTTACCTTAGCTGTTTACACCAACTGAAGATTGAAAATATTTTCTCTGAAATCCTATCTTAAAACACGCTCGACTTCTTCGAATGTAACCTTTTAAAACGCAGGTGTTTATGTTAATTATCGAACGTTTGAACATAACAACTTCTTGGACTTTATATTTCTTCGTATCTGTATAAAACGAAATACATTTACCTTGGAATTATTGATTTTCTTACACTGCACGTTCCCTTATGCTTATACGTGTTGAATTCAAATACCTTTTGGTTAATTATGCGTATCCTTGAACTTCTATTTGCTTTAAAACTGTTTTTCTTTATGTAATTTTAACATTCCAATTACTAATTATAAAAATACGTTACTCCTTGTCCGTTTTCCCTAAACGACTTAAATTAATTTTGCGCGTAAATAATTTGTTCTTTTCTGTATACAGGGTTGTTGAAATTTTATTGTTTACCACTGATTTAACCCTTTGAATCCACAACAATATATATATATATATATATATATATATATATATATATACACTTCTTTTTTGTAGGTTTTTTTTAGGTCTGCTGGATTTAAATGAATACTCTTTTTTATGGCCTAAATTTTCGCATATATTTTTTATGCTTGATCACAGGCTACAACTGTATTAACGTTTTACAAATGATTAACAAAGATAAGAATAACTTACAGTGAGGATGGTTAAAATTGACATCAGTGTTTGGAAGGAGTTAAAATTTCTTATAGAATAAATATTTATGTAAATAGTGAAAGTAAAATGTCATTTTTGATAAAGGTTTATATTTTGTTTTTAACGACAGTGTTGGTTGGTGAGTGTATGTGCATGTAGGTGTGTGTGAGTGTGAAGGTGAATGTGTGTGTGTGTGTAATTGTGTATGTGTGTGTGTGTGTGTGTGTCGTAAGGTTTATATGGAATTTGTGTTATCAACAATTGAGTATATATATAAATGTTAAATTTAAAAAAAAAAAAAAAAACAAATTTAAAATAAAAAATTGAAAAGAAAAGAAGAAAAAATGTGATCAAACGACATACAAAGAGATTAAAAAGGACCCCACATTAAACTTACAAAAACGAACTTTAGATATAATTAAAAATTTAAAAAATCATAAATACATTACTGAAGAACAAGCCAAGCAACTTAATAATTACTCTAGTACATTACCAAAATTATATGCGTTACCTAAAATTCACAAAGACGGATATCCGATGAGACCTATAGTAGCATCAAACAACTGCGCTACCGAAAAACTATCCAAATTCATATCCGAAATTTTAAATAAATCTATAAATAATAACTTATATTTCGTAAAAGATTCCTTCGCATTTTCCGAATTCATAAATGAATTCAAACTACCAGATAATTATGTACTAGTAAGCTTGGACGTCATCTCCTTGTTCACAAACATACCAAAAGAACTCGCTCTTAAAAATATCGAAAACATTTGGATAGAAATTAACAAAATTGCAGTATCCCAAAAGAACTTTTTAGAAAGTTGTAGATTTCATCTTCAACACAAGTTTTTTCTCCTATAAACACAAATATTATTGGCAAATCTCAGGATGTCCAATGGGTTCCAATATAAGTCCAGTTATAGCAGAAATTGTAATGAACACACTCCTAGACAATGTCATACCATCTCTTCCTTTTCGTTTACCATTCATTAAAAAATTCGTAGATGACATAGTGACAGCTGTACCTGAGGACCAAATACATACAACTTTACAAATATTCAACAATTACAATCCCAACATACAATTCACCATTGAGATTGAAAATAACAACACGATCCCATTTTAGATATATTATTAATAAGAAAGAACAATTCAATAATTACAGATTGGTATCAAAACCAATGAGTTCCAAACGTTACCTAAATTATAAATCAAATCATCCCTTCAGCATGAAAATAAACTTTATATTAGAATTCAAAACAGGATCAAAAGGTTATCACACACATATACAAAAACTTATCACTTTTGGAAAACTATATTATTAGATAACAACTATCCAAAACCATTGATCAAGAAACTTTATATAATCACAGAACAACACCAACAAAAGATAATCACAATACACCAAATTCCAATACACCGCAAATTTATAGACCCATACCATTTATTCAAAACTTAACTACTAAATTAAGCAAAGTATTCAAAACTTAAACGTCAAAATTGCCAAAAAGAATTTACTAACAATAAGAAATCTACACTCGAAACTTAAAGATACAACACCAATTAAACTTCAAAGAAATGCTATTTACAAAATTAACTGTTTAGACTGTGATCAGTGTTATATCGGCCAAACGTCACAAAATATTGGTCAAAGAATTACCCAGCACAAAAGTGACATTCGAGTGAAACCAAAAGCCTGTGCATTAACAACTCACACCCTCGACCAAAGTCACAAAATGGACTTTTTAAATCCAAAATTAATAAAAGTCGAACAAAATCTTTTTAAAAGAACTTTCTTTGAAATGTGCTACATCTATAAAAACCCAAACAGCTTCAACAAAAACGGACATTGACAACCTAAGCGTCATATATTCATATCTATTAAAATTTAAATATTAAATGCCTTCAATAATACTCAACCCCTCACCTTAACCCACTTTTTCTTCTTTTCTTTTCAATTTTTTATTTTAAATTTGTTTTTTTTTTTTTTTTTTTTTAAATTAACATTTATATATATACTCAATTGTTGATAACACAAATTCCATATAAACCTTACGACACACACACACACACACACAAACACAATTACACACACACACATTCACCTTCACACTCACACACACCTACATGCACATACACTCACCAACCAACACTGTCGTTAAAACAAAATATAAACCTTTATCAAAAATGACATTTTACTTTCACTATTTACATAAATATTTATTCTATAAGAAATTTTAACTCCTTCCAAACACTGATGTCAATTTTAACCATCCTCACTGTAAGTTATTCTTATCTTTGTTAATCATTTGTAAAACGTTAATACAGTTGTAGCCTGTGATCAAGCATAAAAAATATATGCGAAAATTTAGGCCATAAAAAAGAGTATTCATTTAAATCCAGCAGACCTAAAAAAACCTACAAAAAGAAGTGTTATTCCTGCAAGGTCACTAAGCATTATAGTATATATATATATATATATATATATATATATATATATATATATATATATATATTGCCGTGGTTCTCGGGTATAATGCTCACCAACCATAAAATTATTTTCGAAAATTTTATAAAATTTTCAAATTCGACAATAAACAAATTTTCAAAAATTAACTAATTCAAAAAAAAATTATCCTTACCCGTTTTCCTCTCTCACTTCTCAGTTGAACGGCCTTCTTCAACTGCTTCCGGCTAGCTCCTTTGGATCTCCTCTTAGGTATCTAGATTCACTCGTATATTCTCAATCATACACACACACTAGCAATAAAACCTCAAATACAACCAACATACAAGTTTTTATTTATAATTGTTTACAAATGAAATGCATGTAACGTATTTTTATAATTAGTAATTGGAACGTTAAAATTACATAAAGAAAAAACAATTTTAAAGCAAATAGAAGTTCAAGGATACGCATAATTTCCATTCAACAATAATAAAAAAAATAAAGAAATAATCCTTTTAACCAAAAATACAACCCCTTTTTTCTGACAAATTAACATTAAAAACACCCAATCTCAATATTTTACCAAATTAGTCCACATTAAATATTCCATGTTCCTTCTCAATATTAAAATCTCATCAACCTCATACAACAAGGATTTCTGCTTGTCTATATTCATATGCTCACACTGAAGTAGATCGACCTTTCTCAGAACCTTACTTAATTTTCCCCTGGTCGATGATGAGCTCAGTATAAACCCTTTTCGTATTTGCGTGCAAATTTTTAGCACTGTAAATTTCAAATAAAATACCCTTAAAACTGTGAAATATTCATAATTATATCATATACATTTATTTACATTTTCAGATTTTAAATATTTCCTATACAAAGGTAAATCAATTAATTTTCTGTTCATAAATTCATCACAATATATAACCCAAAATCACTAATAGTTTAAAACAATAAATAAGCACCACCACAACAGGTTCTAAAAAAATTCATTACCTGGAGAGTAAATTCTCATCCAGATCACCACCTCTAAAGATGCTCTCCTCTACTGACTGCTCGTACCTAGATTACTCCACATTGTTGTCTTCCAATAGTAACAGCAATTATATCTTGAACTCGCTAGGCCTCCAAAATACCTAATTTCGCCCACACTAAAATTAAAATTAACAATTTCAAATCCTGAAATGCCAAAACTTTACTGTTTACCAAAGATTCACAAAAATAATAAATCGATGAGACCAATAGTTTCAGGTATCAACTCACCGACTTACTATTTATCACGGTGGCTGTCAAATGAATTTAAGATTTTAAAGTTTAATAGTTTATCTGTACAAAACTCTTTAGAGTTCATTAATAAAATTAAAAATATCACATTAGAAGAGAACGAAATCTTAATTTCATTTGATGTTAGTTCATTATTCCCTAGTGTTCCAATACCACGTACTTTAACATATTTAAAGGATGTTCTTATAGATAGTGATATTGATGATGATAAAGTTGAGGACTATATCAAGCTTGTTTCGCATTGCATGTCCCAGAACTGTTTTCAATTCAACAACAAGTTGTACGAACAACATGAAGGCACAGCAATGGGAAATAGCTTATCACCTTCATAGCAAATTTATTTATGTCTCGTTTTGAAACCGAGTTAAAAGAAAACTCCAAATACTTCCCAAGAATATGGTTAAGGTACGTGGATGATATTTTTCAGTTTTGACACTTCTAAATCAAATGTTGATGATTTTCTTAAAGAAATGAATTCAAAATTTCAAAGCATAAAATTTACGTATGAACTAGAGAATAATGGACAATTACCCTTTTAGATACATTAGTAATTAGAAATGGTAATAAATTAGAATTTGACATTTATAGAAAAGAAACCAATGTAAATCGCTTTATTTTGTCTTCCTCTAATCATAGCATACAACATAAGTTGGCTTCATTTAACTTTTAATTAATAGATTATTGAATTTCCTTTAAATAAAAACAGATTTAATAAGGAATTTGCTCTTATTAAACAAATAGCGAATTACAATGGTTTCTCTTCTGATATTATAGATAATATTTTTAGAAAGTGTAAAAATAGGATCAACATCCGTAAATCAACGACTTTGCAATCAACCACCTCTAACGATAATGTTAAATATGTTAAACTTCCGTTTCACAAAACCACAAAGGGACTTGATAAAATATTCAAACAGTGTAATTTCAAAATTGCTTTCACTAATACTAGTAAAATTAAAGATTTGCTAGGTAATCCAAAAGACAAGGTGGAAAAATTGCAAAAGTCGGGGATTTATGAAATTAGTTGTGAAGGGCCAGGGTGTTTTCAAAAATATATTAGTCAGACCAAGAGGAATATAACAACAAGATTTAAAGAACACATTGCTCACTTCAAATATGGTAAATATGAAAGGTCTCAAGTCGCCAAACATATATTTGAAACCAGCCACCCCGTTAAACTAGAAAATGTTAAATTGTTAAAAGCGGTACCAACGTTTTCCTCCTTAAATGCCTATGAATCAATTAAAATTGTTAAACATAAAGGACCCCTCTTAAACACCGATAAAGGGCCAATAGGCCATCTGCTTTGCTTTCCCTATTGGTCAACAACCAATGAGAAAGCAAGATTAAATTGGTTCCGCTCAGTAGATTTAGAATTAGTATAAATTAAGTAGATTTAAGTTATAATGTCACAATTCACTTGTTTGTTGTTGAGAACACCAGCCTGCGGGTGAGGAGAATATCCTCGATAGTGTTTAAAGCAACAATATAGTAAATTATAGGTTGGGAAGGTTCACTTCAGCCTAAGTGGTGAGGAGAATATCCTCTGAAGTGTTCCAGAACAACAGCTAATTATTATTATTATTGTGTGTTTTTTTTAATTTTTTTTAAAGAGGTTTTCTACTGATGATGACCACATAGTGGTCGAAATACGTATCTAGTAATTTAAATATTTTTTGTGGTAAAGGGTTTTTATTTAATTTTATTTAAATCGTGCCACAGTGTTCCTATATATATATATATATATATATATATATATATATATATATATATATATATATAGTTAAACACCCAAAATTGAAATGGTGAGGTCCCAAATCAAAATAATATGTATAATATGTATTAATGACAATCTTGTGTTAGAATAACTTTCTACGCCCTAGTGAGTGCTCCATTATATTATTTTGATTTGGGACCTCACCATTTCAATTTTGGTGGTGTTTAACTATATATATATATATATATATATATATATATATATATATATATATTGCTGTGATACCTACAAAATCCGTGAACTACGCTTTTCGAATCGAGCCTCACGAATTGGGCGTCAAGAATGCTGTGAAACCTACAAAAAGCTATTCATTACCTTAACTGTGTTGGTCCATTGACTTTCTTCTGTTAATCGCCTCGGCTGCTCCTCTAGATAACTTTCATCCTCAATCATAAAAAAAAACAAACACATTCCTATCACACACATCCACGTTAACTCTATTTACATCAATATTCACAATACATTAAAATTTCAAAATTAAAATTCAGCATAAATTTTAATATCAGAAAATTTCAAAATTAAATTCATTATCATTTTAATGTGCATCCAGAATTAAAGTCCTTGTAGGATGCCTACTAATTACTATAACAATATATGCAGACCGGTGTCTGAGTACAAAGGGAGCATCTACCACCCCTTTACGTTAATTAACCAGGTTCGTCTAATTGAGCTCAAAGACATACCCTAAATTTTCATCATAATCCAGAACATCAATACTAAATACCCCTTTCTACTTAAACAAGCAAATTTCACCTTAAAATTAAAATTTTATTGTTAGTACAATTTCACTAATGTCCATTTAAAGTAAATCAATTATAAAGTTATTCGACACACCCCAAAATATCAAAGTTCAAACAAAAAAGTATAATTTACCTGAAGTTCACTGCACTCGTAGCTTCAATGTACATCGTCCCTTTTGTTAATCACACCATTCCAACTAGATTATATTTACGGCTTCTGATTCTCAACGTTTTAAAATTTGCTCCATCACCATTTATTTAAAGTTGTTTCAGGGCTTTTCCGGAACTCATCTGTGTATATCTGAACCTTGTTTAGTGGATCCAGTCATGTTTACGAACCATTTAATTATTAACACCCCCGAAAAATAGCAAAGAAATTCATACTTCTTTCACCAATATACGCCAAAACTGCCTACTTTTGTGTATACATTTGTCGTTGTAAATTTTACTAATTGGTACAGTGATACTAAATTTTATTACTTTGTATCTAAGTGCACTAAAGTATATTCATGTTAGCACGTAAAGAACAAACTATTTTGAATCACCAAAATATACGAGCAAACTTTAAATTATTGTATCAAACTAAAATGCACTGTTTAACGTATTGAATCAAGTCGCGGATGTAAGAGAGCTTGTTCATATTCCCCTGGGTATATATAGAGGTTAGCCTGTCTGTCGGTCGAGTCCTCAAAACGGCCAGTTTCTAGAATTTCGCATGCTCTGTTCCCAGTCCGCAGCCCGGCATGCGATTTTTACGAATTTTGCACTCGCCTCAGTTAAATCTTAGAAAATTTCCACACGGCACGCAACGTCTGAGAATACCTAATTAAATTTTATACAGAAATGTTATTTCTACCTCTCAATTTTGCCTTTTACTTTCAACCAATCGCAACCCCATGACGTTGCTCTACTCACGCCTTTTACTATATGTGTCTCGGTCTTGCGCATATTATCTGTCTCTATCTACCCTGTTCTTATTAGTGCAAATTGATATTCCTTATTATCGATTATTTCAGTCCATGTGGACTATCTGGGTTAAATAACCGCGTATCGCACCTTCTCGTGAATATTAAGCCACGGTTTCTCCAAGATTCTTTGTAACTATTAATTATCTGCAACATTTACGCAGAATGAGCTTTTTAAAATACGCAAGGTGTTTAAACATACTATTAATTCTCAGAGCTTGATTTCATGGTATTTTATTGGGTTTCTCAAGTTTTTATAGATATTATATGTTACTAACGGTTCAATTAACTTCAATTACAATTATTATCTGTACGTTTTGTTTAATACCAGTTACTTAAAAATAGAGTTAATTAATATAAATTTTGCACGTAATTTTTATTTGTTTCTTTACTAGGGATAATTAAATTATACGTAAAGTTTTCTAATACTACTTCCTTTTATATAAAGCGTCTTATAAATAATTTATCTCCCTTGTTTTTAATGAAGTGAATGAATTTTTATGCTTCACGCTTTTATTTAATAACGCGTACCTTTTCCAAAAGCTTCTACACGGTGATTAAAATTATTTGATGTGATTATTTAATTTTCTACCCTGGTCTAAATATGAGTATTTTCCCCCTATTTGAATACAAATAATCCCACTTATTTGAATTCAAATATAAAATATTTAAATCGCAAACGAAATTTACAAAAAAATGCCTATCTCTCTCTACCCTTATCTATTTAACTTACCTACCTTATCCAATCCAAAAAAAATATTTACACCTATCCTATATCCCTATCCTATTCCTAACTCTCACCTAATTCTATAAACCGAAATTATCCCTAACTTCATCCTACTTATCCATCTAATCCTATATACATCCTATATACCTATCCTATTTCTAACTTTTAACTAATCTTCACTATACTTTACTTCCCCCTACCTAATCCTATATGCCTATCCTATTCTTAACTTTTAACTAATCTTCCCTATACTTCACTTCCCCCTACCTAATCCTATATACCTATCCTATTCTTACTCTATTCCTAACTCTCCACTAATCTTATATGAAATATCTATACTTAACCTATCTTCTTTTCTTCCTACATTTACTCTTTATTCTCATCCTAAAGCTATTTCTAATTATCTCCCATATTTATCCTATACCTAGCTTAATTTTCTTTATCTATACTAAAATTCACCTATCTCTATCCTTTGTTCATCAAGTTATTTAAATCTAACTCTCTTCTTGATCCTCCACGTCTTTCTTCTTACCATCCTAATACTCTTCATCCCTATTTCTCCCCCTTCGATATCTATACTTATCATCCTTATTATCTCACATAAAATAAACTTATCATCCCTATTATCCTGACTCTTAAATATTACTTCTTCTTCAATCCCTACACTTGTCTGTTTCTCATTTATTATTGTTTCCCTTTCTGCCGACAAACCAAAAGATACTACTTTACAATTCTCGATTTTTCTCTTTACGGAAAATCCTTTGTACCTTCTAGAATTCTTATGTAATGGAATCCGCCAGAATGAATTCCTTAAATCTACTTTATTAAAAACAAACTTGCCACTTAACCTCATCAAAAATAATTCGGCCTTCACCTGCTCCCGATATGCTGCTGTTGCTTCTACCCCCACTAATTTTGCATGTTTTTGTACTAAAGCTTGAACCTCTACTCTCCTATCCTCTGGACATCTTATTGTGTTGATCTGTTTACATTCATCATCCTCTACCTCTACTACATTAATACTAAACCCCGTGTCATCCTCTGTGACTTCATAACTGCCCTTCCATGGCACTACCCTATCATTAATCCTTATTACCTTCCGTTCCATATCTATCAAAACCCCTAACTTCATCATACAGTCAACACCTAAAATGCTCTGAAACTTCAGTCCAGGTACAATTACAAACTCCTGTTCACAGCTTAAATCTCCTATATCTATCCTAAGCACCACAACACTATTTACTACAGCAAACTTCTTTTTATTTGGAGCTACTAAATGGCTACGCTTTATAGGCATAATTCTATCACAAACCTTATCCCTAATTTCGCTGACAAATTCCTCCGATATTAAACTCGTCTCTGCCCCTGTATCAAGTAATACTTCTAAAGTATTCTCAAAAATTTCTATATTAATAATTGGCAAACATAATTTTTCCTCAGTTTCTGGCTCTACTTCCTCCTCAATTTTGAAAAATTCACGTGGATGTTCATATACATTTACACTGAAATCTAGTGGTCTGTCGCGTTCTAAAAATCCTGTCCAGGTCTGTTTTCCCTACTTGGTCCTGGTCTAGCCGTCACCTCAGCGTATGTCCTAGGCGTTTCCACTCGTTCCGTGTCTGTATTAGCAGTCCCCCTCATGTCCGGTGAACTATTCCCTCTGGTAGGTTCCGGTCTCGGTGCAGGTCCCCTTCCTAAACTATTACTTCTAACGTATGGTCGTCGCTGTTCCCAATTCTGTCGCTGGTATCCGTTACTATTCCCCCGTCTAGCGTAGTTGTCCCGTCTATTGTCAAACCTAACTGTGTTGATCTGTCTTTCCTTGTTATCCCGAGGTCGTCCACTACTTACGTCGTCGTACCTCTGCAAGTATTCTAGAAACATTTCTCTGTCCACTATGTTCTGTAATGCTACGTGTTGTCTTATGTCTACCTCGAAGTGTCGTGATAAATACTTAATAATTTGTCGGTCCGTCAGTGGTGGGTTCAGTTGCTTTGCTATGCTATACTTGCGTATAGCATATTGCTCCCTACTTCCTGAAAATTCTCCCTTAAATTTCCCTGTGATTAAGTCGTCTCGTACCTGGTCTTGTCTGTGGTCACTCCAGTAGTGCTTTAAAAATCTGTCCTCAAAGTCCGTGTAAGTGTCTATGTCCTGTCCTACTAAATTGTACCATGCTTCCGCGTTGTCCTTTAATAAAGCCTTTATCGTATTTAGTTTAGTCTGTTCGTCAAATAAATTTCCCACTAGATTTCTTACACTATTAATAAAAATTTGTGGATTTACCCTGTTGTCGCCATAAAGCTTCATGTGTTGGTCCAATGATACTCCACCTGTAGAAAATCTGGGACCATCCCCCGTTAAATTTGACATGTTGTATTTGATACTACTAACTTCGCGTTCTACCCTGCCTAACTGATCCCTACATGAGTCCGTTACTTCAGTCATTTTTATATTAATCTTTTCTTCACAAAAAATGCGTACTTCGGACCTTAAATGTCCCATTTCCTGTCGAAGACCTGTAATATCACGCTCATTTTTATCTACCCTATTTTCAACTTCCCCCATCTTTACGGTAAGACTATTTTTAAATTCTGAAACTTCTTGATTCGTCTTATCTATTTTCTGACTAATCTCCTCTAACTTCCTGTTCGATTCTTCACTCATTTGCTCAAATTTTCGATTTGAGTCCTCTCTCGCTCTATTCGATTCATCCCTAGCTCTATTAGCTTCATCGTTCATTCTCTCTAGCATTCTCATTATCATCTCGTTTCCTTGATCCCCTGATTCCGTCCTCGACTGATCTCTACTGCCTCCAGCTTCTTCCATTTTAGAATTTTTCTCACACAATGCACTATCGTCACTTCCAATTTCCACTCCTTGACTCCTTAACCACTCTTTTCTCTGCATACGTTCTAATCACTCTCACACACTCTAAAATACTCCTAAATTTATACACACACAGAAACTCTCTCTCTCAGATCGCCAGTTTCCTGGAATAAAATCACAAAAATTTTATTTGGAACTCGAGCCTCACTTTTGGGTCGCCAAAGGATGCTGTGAAACCTACAAAAAGCTATTCATTACCTTAACTGTGTTGGTCCATTGACTTTCTTCTGTTAATCGCCTCGGCTGCTCCTCTAGTTAAACCTTCATCCTCATTCATAAAAAAAGACAAACACATTCCTACCACAAACATCAACGTTAACTCTATTTACATCAATATTCACAATACATTAAAATTTCAAAATTAAAATTCAGCATAAATTTTAATATCAGAAAATTTCAAAATTAAATTTATTATCATTTTAATGTGCATCCAGAATTAAAGTCCTTGTAGGATGCCTACTAATTACTATAACAATATATGCAGACCGGAGTCTGAGTACAAAGGGAGCATCTACCACCCCTTTACGTTAATTAACCAGGTTCGTCTAATTGAGCTCAAAGACATACCCTAAATTTTCATCATAATCCAGAACATCAATACTAAATACCCCTTTCTACTTAAACAAGCAAATTTCACCTTAAAATTAAAATTTTATTGTTAGTACAATTTCACTAATGTCCATTTAAAGTAAATCAATTATAAAGTTATTCGACACACCCCAAAATATCAAAGTTCAAACAAAAAAGTATAATTTACCTGAAGTTCACTGCACTCGTAGCTTCAATGTACATCGTCCCTTTTGTTAATCACACCATTCCAACTAGATTATATTTACGGCTTCTGATTCTCAACGTTTTAAAAATTTGCTCCATCACCATTTATTTAAAGTTGTTTCAGGGCTTTTCCGGAACTCATCTGTGTATATCTGAACCTTGTTTAGTGGATCCAGTCATGTTTACGAACCATTTAATTATTAACACCCCCCGAAAAATAGCAAAGAAATTCATACTTCTTTCACCAATATACGCCAAAACTGCCTACTTTTGTGTATACATTTGTCGTTGTAAATTTTACTAATTGGTACAGTGATACTAAATTTTATTACTTTGTATCTAAGTGCACTAAAGTATATTCATGTTAGCACGTAAAGAACAAACTATTTTGAATCACCAAAATATACGAGCAAACTTTAAATTATTGTATAAAACTAAAATGCACTGTTTAACGTATTGAATCAAGTCGCGGATGTAAGAGAGCTTGTTCATATTCCCCTGGGTATATATAGAGGTTAGCCTGTCTGTCGGTCGAGTCCTCAAAACGGCCAGTTTCTAGAATTTCGCATGCTCTGTTCCCAGTCCGCAGCCCGGCATGCGATTTTTACGAATTTTGCACTCGCCTCAGTTAAATCTCAGAAAATTTCCACACGGCACGCAACGTCTGAGAATACCTAATTAAATTTTATACAGAAATGTTATTTCTACCTCTCAATTTTGCCTTTTACTTTCAACCAATCGCAACCCCATGACGTTGCTCTACTCACGCCTTTTTACTATATGTGTCTCGGTCTTGCGCATATTATCTGTCTCTATCTACCCTGTTCTTATTAGTGCAAATTGATATTCCTTATTATCGATTATTTCAGTCCATGTGGACTATCTGGGTTAAATAACCGCGTATCGCACCTTCTCGTGAATATTAAGCCACGGTTTCTCCAAGATTCTTTGTAACTATTAATTATCTGCAACATTTACGCAGAATGAGCTTTTTAAAAATACGCAAGGTGTTTAAACATACTATTAATTCTCAGAGCTTGATTTCATGGCATTTTATTGGGTTTCTTCAAGTTTTTATAGATATTATATGTTACTAACGGTTCAATTAACTTCAATTACAATTATTATCTGTACGTTTTGTTTAATACCAGTTACTTAAAAATAGAGTTAATTAATATAAATTTTGCACGTAATTTTTATTTGTTTCTTTACTAGGGATAATTAAATTACACGTAAAGTTTTCTAATACTACTTCCTTTTATATAAAGCGTCTTATAAATAATTTATCTCCCTTGTTTTTAATGAAGTGAATGAATTTTTATGCTTCACGCTTTTATTTAATAACGCGTACCTTTTCCAAAAGCTTCTACACGGTGATTAAAATTATTTGATGTGATTATTTAATTTTCTACCCTGGTCTAAATATGAGTAATATATATATATATATATATATATATATATATATATATATATATATGTATTTCTGCATTAACAACTTTTAATACCTTTGAAAAAGGCAAAAACCTTTGCCGAAACGTAAGGTGTTAATTAAATGTTGTGCTAGATACAATATTGAATTGTGATTTGGACAGCATCATCCCAATATATATATATATATATATATATATATATATATATACAGTGTGTCTACTTAAGTTAGCGGCATATGGAAAACTTTTTTATTTTTGGTTTTAGGAAAAACAGTTACTTTTTATAAAAAGTTCTGCTTGTTCTGAAACCTAAAATAAAACCTTCACATTTCAAAATTTATTAGTCATATACGAGGTTTATCAATAAATATGAATTTGGCGCACGAGTAAAGTAACTTTATTTTTGACAATTTCGAAAATTGTTATTTTGAAATGTTGTTCAGAATTAAAAAACACGTTCAAATATGCAAAATATCCATCGATTATGAAAAAAATTTTTTTTAAATTTTTTTTAAATAAAAATTTATTTAAGCTTGCGCGTTATTTCATTTAATCTAAGATGCACTGACAAGTACTGTCCATGAAATGTAATTTCTCAGCATTTCGAAATAACAGTAGCTTAATAATAATGTAATAGTTTTTGTTACACATACGAATCTTATTCTTCCGTCCCTCAATTAACTACCTTTCTTTTTTCGAGAATCTTTTAATGCAGAACGTTATTTTCTCTTTCTACAAAAAGAACTAGATGATTTTCTTGATGATCTACCCCTACTTGAACGTCAACAGATATGGTTCCAGCAGGATGGTGCCCCATGCCATTGCAGGTTAGATGTAAGGCAATATCTTGAAAATTGTTTTAATGGAAGAGTTGTGCATCGGTTTTTGAAAATTCGTTGGCCACCTCACATTCCAGCGTTGAATCCACTCGACTTTTTTTTGTGGGGCTACTTGAAAGAGGTATACCTCTAAGGCCCATTTACAGATGCTGTCCATTTAGAACGAAGCATTAAAGAAACCGTTCAGAGTATAACGCCGACTATGATTAGAAGAGTGTTGACAGAGTTTCGAGATAGAACGATTACCTGTATTTACAGAGAAGGTGAATATGTTGAAGCGGTTGTTAATTGAGGGACGGAATAATAAGATCCGTATGTGTAACAAAAACTATTACATATGATTAAACTATTGTTATTATTAAAGAAAGTCTTTGGAAATGCTGAGAAATTACATTTCATGGAAAGTTCTTGTCAGTGCATCTTAGATTAAATGAAATAACGCGTAAGCTTAAATAAATTTTTATTTTAAAAAAATTAAAAAAAAAATCTTTTTATAATCGATGGATATTTTGCATATTTGAACGTGTTTTTTGATTCTGAACAACATTTCATAATAACAATTTTCGAAATTGTCAAAAATAAAGGTACTTTACTCTTGCGCCAAATTCATATTTATTGATAAACCTCGTATATGATTAATAAATTTTGAAATGTGAAGGTTTTATTTTAGGTTTCAGAACAAGCAGAACTTTTTATAAAGAGTAACTTTTTTTCCTAAAACCAAAAATAAAAAAGTTTTCCATATGCCGCCAACTTAAGTAGACACACTGTATATATATATATATATATATATATATATATATATATATATATATATTGCTGTGAAACCTTTAAATCACCTGGTCCGTTGATTCCTTCTGTTAATCGCCTCGGCTGCTCTTCTAGATAACTTCCATTCTCAATCATAAAAATTAAACAACACATTCCTACCACAAACATCAACGTTAACTCTATTTACATCAATATTCAGAATACATTAAATTTTCAAATTAAATTTGAACATAAAATTCAGTTTTAAAAGAATTTCCGGATTAATTTTATTATCATTTTACTGTGCATCCAAAATTAAAGTCCTTGTTGGATGCCTACTAATTAATATAACAATATAAGCAGACCGGAGTCTGAGTATAAAGGAGCATCTACCACCCCTTTACGTTAATTAACCAGGTTTGTCTAATTGAGCTCAAAGACCTACCCAAAGTTTCATCCTATTCCCGAACATCAAAACAAAATACCCTTTTACTTAAACAAGCAAATTTCATCTTAAAATTAAATTTTTATGGTTAGAAAAATTCCACTAATGTCCATTTAAAGTAAATCAATTATAAAGTCATTCAATACACACAAAAATGTCAAACAAAATAGTACAATTTACCTGAAGGTTATTGTCCTCGTAGCTTCAGTGTAATCGTCCCTTTTGTAAATCACACCATTCCAACCGGATTCTATTTACAGCTTCAAGTTGTCAACGCTTTAAAAATGTTCTCCATCACCATTAATTTAAAGTTGTTTCTAGGCTTTTCCGGAACTCATCTGTGTATATCTGCCTCTGGTTCAGTGGATGCAGACACATTTACGAACCATTTAGTCATTAACACCCCCGCAAAATAGCAAAGAAATTCATACTTGCTTTTACCAATATTACCAATATACGCCAAAACTGCCTACTTTTGGGTATACATTTGTCGTTGTAAATTTTACTAATTGGTACCGTGATAATAAACTTTTATTACCTTGTATCTAAGTGCACTGAAGTACATTCATGTTAGCACGTAAAATAACCAACTATTTTGAGTCACTAAAATATACTAGCACACTTTAAATTATTTAATCAAACTAAAATGCACTGTTTAATATCAAGTCGCGGATGCACGAGCTTTTAACGCATCGAATCGTCGAAAGTCTAAGAGTCTAAGAGAGAAACACATATTCCCGCCTGTATATATAGCGAATAGCCGACACGTCGCTTTGTTCCTAAAACGGGTAATTCCAACGAATTCCTCATTCTACGTTCCCAGTCTGTAGCCTGCACGTCGATTTTTATGAATTTAGTACTCACCCCATTGAGATCTCAGAAAATTTCAACACGGCCCGCAAAGTTGTCCGAGAAAAACTAATTACTTTTATACAGAAATTGTTGTTCTACCTCTGATATATGCATCCTATTTTAACCAATCGCAACCCCTTGACGTTGCTTAAATCCCGCCCTTTACAATATGTGTCTTTGCTTGACGCATTTTCTCTTTCCTTTTCTAACCTGTTCGTATTGGTGCAAATTTATATTCTTTATTATCGATTATATTTTAGTCCACGCGGACTGTTATCTGGGTTTAATAAACCCGTATCGCACATTCTCGTGAATACTAAGTCCCGGTTTCTCCAAGATTCTTTGAAACATTAATTATTTGCCAAATTTACGCAGAATGAGCTTTTTAAAATACGCAGGTGTTCTGTATTTCCTGCTAAAGCATCTGATCGTTTCAATATCCTTAGAATCAACATGTTTATCCAAACAAATTAACTTGAAATTGCCTTTTAAAACACGCAGGGTGTTCAAACGTAACATTTTAAATAACCTTCCTACGATTTGACTATTATTGGGTTTTCACAAGCTTTTATGCTTATTATATGTTATTAACGGTTTAATTAACTCCAATTAAAATTGATTTCCATCCTTTTCATTTTTAGCGAATACAACTTAAATATTAATTATTATATGTACACTTTGTTTTACTACCGGTTACTTAAAATAGGGTTAATTAATATAAACTTTGCACGTAATTTCCATTTGTTTAGGAATAATTAAATTATCCACTGCGCTTTTCAATACTGCTTCTTTTGATGTAAAGCGTCTTATAGATAATTTAAATTTCTTATTTTACTGAAACGACCGAGTTTATTTATGCTTCAAGGTTTTAATAAAGCGTATTATTTAATGAAATTCCTTATACACGGTAATTAAAATTATTTGATTTGATTATTTAATTTTCTACCCTGGTCTAAATATGAGTATTTTCCCCTATTTGAATACAAATAATCCCACTTATTTGAATCCAAATATCAAATATTTAGACTGCCAAAAATCTTTACAAAATTTTGCCTATCTCTCTCTATCCTTATCTATCTAACTTACCTACTTTGTCTCCAATCCAAAAAATATTTACACCTATCCTATATCCCTATCCTATTCCTAACTCTCACCTACTTCTATAAACTGAAATTATCCCTAACTTCATCCTACTTATCCATCTAATCCTATATACATCCTATATACCTATCCTATTCCTAACTTTTAACTACTCTTCACTATACTTTACTTCCCTACCTAATCCTATATGCCTATCCTACTCTTACTCTATTCCTAACTCTCCACTAATCTTATATAAAATATCTATACTTAACCTATCTTATTTTCTTCCTACATTTACTCTTTATCCTCATCCTAAACCTATTCCTAATTATCTCCCATATGTGTCCTATATCTAGCTTTATTTTCTATAACCACTTACTTCTACTCTTTTATATACACCTATGCTATCCCTATCCTATTTAAATCTAACTCTTCTTGACCCTCCAAGTCTTTCGTCTAACTATCCTATTCCTAATTCTCCTGTGGTGCTGGTTCTCCGGTATAAGGGAATAGTAGGTTGACGTGAAACCGTCCCCTCTCATTTCCCGTACCTACTTCCCTTAATAAATATGTGCACTCCCCTACTACTTCACCTATCTCAAAAGGTCCCTCATATGGCAAGTGTAGTTTAGCACATGTCATCTTATCTCTCTTCCCTACTCTCAAGCTTTTTACTACTACCTGGTCTCCCACTTTAAATTTTACCCTCTTTCTAATTCTTGCGTTCATCTTCCTTGTATATTTTTCAGCTCTCTTCCTTAACCTCTCCTCACATCTACCAAAAGTTGTTGAATTCATCATCCCTAGGCACAATTTGCCATGGTCTTTCGGGATACTGTTGCTTGATCAGCATGATGGGACTGGTTTCTGTCACGGTACTAGGGTTTCATTGATAAAGATTCAACCTTGGACAAATTGTCCTCCCATAAACGATGATTCCTATGTGAAGCTAAACGCAAAAACTTAACCGTCTCTTGAATATATCGCTCAGCTGGATTCGCTTGAGGATGCCTTATGCTACAAAACACCACTTTAATGTTTTGCCTCTCCCAATAATCTCTAAATCTTTGATTATTAAAATAAGTAGCATTGTCTGCTAATACCCGTTTAAAAGTTCCTACTTCCTACAAAATTCTTCCAATTTCTTGTTTGTTCCGACTGTGTTACAATCCCGAGTGGGATATAATTTGGTAAATTTCGAAAACACATCAGTCACAATCAGCACATGTTTGTGTCCTTTTGTACTTCGGACTAGATTGCTCAAATAATCAATAGCAACTAAGTCCAGGGGATTTTGTACGTGTATACTTTGTACCACATCCTGACTCGTACTATTTTTGTACTTTCCTAAAGTACATAAGTGACAAGTGTTGATGACTGACTTTACTAATCCTAAGTCTTTAGTTGAAAAAAACGTTTCCCTAAAAATTAACCATGTCTTTCGGATTCCTATGTGACCATATCTTAAGTGCAGATCTTTGATAATTAATTTTGCTTGTACCCTATCCACTACATACACTTCTAATTCTTGAATTTTTACACAAAAGCCGTTTCTCATATGGAAATTTTTAAATCCCGGTTCGTTTTCTAACTTCGTTCTAACAATCTGTAGCTCCTCACTCTGCCTCTGGTTCATCAAGATCTCCTCTTCTCCATATACTGAATCATTTTGTAGTAGACTGTTCATGGCAATCATGATGTCACACGGTCTTTTGTTATCCATGTCCCTGTTTCTACTAAACGCGTCTGCTATAAAATTATTTTCTCCCTTAATATATTTAATCTCAAAGTCAAACTCCTGTAGTAACAACCCCCATCGATATACTCGATTGTTGGAAAATCTCGTATTCATCAACGCACACAACGCCGAATGATCCGTTTCTATTACAAAATGTCTTCCTATCAAAAAAAATTTTAACTTCGTAACACCAAACACCACTGCAGCCATCTCCTTTTCACTAATCGTGTAATTTACTTCATGCGGCTTCAGTGTGCGTGAAACAAAAGATATGGGTTACCTCTTCCCCCTCTTGTACTTGATACAACTCTGCTGCTAACGCACTATCCGATGCATCCGTCCTCAGTACGAAACCTACATCAAATCTGGGATGCCTCAAAATTAGTTGGTCGTGAAATTGTTCCAACAGTGTTAGATATGCTGCCTCTTGACTTTCCGTCCAACTCCATCTTACTCCCTTCTTCAGAAGTTTAAACAATGGACCCGCTTTTTCAGCAAATCCCGGTACAAACTTTTTATAAAAGTTAAGGACCCCCATAAAAGCTCTTAATTTCCTAATGTTATTAGGTCTTGGATATGTCAAAAGTTCGGACAATCTTTCTTTATCGATACACATACCTTGAGTGTTCACCACATACCCCAGAAATTTAACGGTTTTTGAAAAATTAACATTTTTCTATATTCAGGCTCAATCCTGCTAATTTAAGCTCTAATAATATCCGTTCTAAATGAGAGTAATGTTGTTCCTCAGTTTCACTAAAATTAAAATATCATCCACATAGTGTATGCAGAATTGCTCATATGCTCTAAAATTGCTTGCATTGCCTTAATTAATGCTGCACTTGACGTTGACAAACCATACGGTACTACCTTAAAATTATAGATTTTTCCTCTACGGAAAATCCTGTGTACCTTCTAGAATCTTTGTGTAATGGAATCAGCCAGAATGAATTCCTTAAATCTAATTTACTAAAATAAACTTGCCACTTAATCTCGTCAAAGTGTGTCCATGGATGGTGGACAATGGAATTGCGGTTTGGTCCGTTGGTTAATTTTTCGTGCATCTAAACATAAACGAATGCTATCATCCTTTTCTTAACTACCACCAACGGATTTATGAAATGAGTGTTTGATACCTCTATTATGCCATCTTCCAACATTTTATTTAATTCTGCCTTTACCTGCTCGATATGCTGCTGGAATTGGATAAACCTTTGCGTTGAACGGTTCTGAATTATCCACTTCCAATCTGTGCTCATAGCCTAACGCTGTGCTTGCTTCTACCCTCACTAATTCTGCATGTTTTCGTAATAAAGCTTGAACCTCTACTCTCCTATCCTCTGGACATCTTATCGTGTTGATCTGTTTACCTTCATCATCCTCTACCTCTACTACATTAATACTAAACCCCGTGTCATCCTCTGTGACTTCATAACTGCCCTTCCATGGCACTACCCTATCCTTAATCCTTATTACCTTCCGTTCCATATCTATCAACACCCCTAACTTCATCATACAGTCAACACCTAAAATGCTCTGAAACTTCAGTCCAGGTACAATTACAAACTCCTGTTCACAGCTTAAACCTCCTATATCTATCCTAAGCACCACAACACTATTTACTACAGCAAACTTCTTTTATTTGAGCTACTAAATGGCTACGTTTTATAGGCATAATTCTATCACAAACCTTATCCCTAATTTTGCTGACGAATTCCTCCGATATTAAACTCGCCTCTGCCCCTGTATCAAGTAATACTTCTACATTATTCTCAAAAATTTCTAAATTAATAATTGGCAAACATAATTTTTCCTCAGTTTCTGGCTCTACTTCCTCCTCAATTTTGAAAAATTCACGTGGATGTTCGTATACATTTACACAGAAATCTAGTGGTCTGTCGCGTTCTAAAATCCTGTCTCATCCTGTTTTCCGTGCTTGGTCCTGGTTGTCCTTCTACAACCTGTGCGTACGTCCTCCTCGTGTTAATATCCGTGTCCCTATCTCTATTCGGCGTGCTGGTCACAGTCCTGTTTACTTCCGGTAAACTGTTCTGTCTCGTGTAACTAGGTCTTGGCGTCGGTCCCCTAGTCGCACTATTGCTCCTGTATTCCTGTCCTCGTCGTTCCCAATTCGGTCGAAAATTTCTGTTGTAGTCAGGCCGTCTCGGATAATTCGGTGTCCTGTTGTCAAACCTAACTGTGTTAACGTTTCGTTCTCGTATCTCTCTTGTCCGTCCAACACATACATCGTCATATCTCTGTAAATACTCTAAAATGTCTCCCGTTCTGTGATGTTTTGTAAGGCCACGTGTTGTCTAATTTCCAGTTCAAAATGTCGTGATAGGTACTTGATTATCTGTCTGTCCGTCAATGGTGGATTCAGTTGTTTGGCCACACTGTACTTGCGGATGGCATATTGCTCCTAGATCCTGCAAACTCTCCCTTAAATTTTCCTGTAATTAAGTCGTCTCGTACCTGGTCTTGTCTGTGGACACTCCAGTAGTGTTTTAAAAATTTGTTTTCAAAGTCCTGATACGTGTCTATGTCCTGTCCTACTAAATTGTACCATGCTTCCGCGTTGTCCTTTAATAAAGCCTTTATCGTATTCAGTTTAGTCTGTTCGTCAAATAAATTTCCCACTAGATTTCTTACACTATTAATAAAAATTTGTGGATTTACCCTGTTATCACCATAAAACTTTATGTGTTGGTCCAATGATACTCCACCTGTATAAAATCTGGGACCTTCCCCCGTTAAATTTGATATGTTGTATTTAATACTACTAACTTCGCGTTCTACCCTGCCTAACTGATCCCTACATGAGTCCGTTACTTCAGTCATTTTACGTTTATTTCTTCTTCACAGAAAATGCGTACTTCGGACCTTAAATGTCCCATTTCCTGTCGAAGACCTGTAATGTCACGCTCATTTTTATCTACCCTATTTTCAACTTCCCCATCTTTACAGTAAGACTATTTTAAATTCTACAACTTCTTGATTCGTCTTATCTATTTTCTGACTAATCTCTTCTAACTTCCTGTTCGATTCATCGCTTAGCTGTTCTAATTTTCTGTTGGATTCTTCCTAGCTCTATTAGATTCATCGTTCATTCTCTCTAACTTTCTCAATATCATCTCGTTTTCTTGATCCCCCGATTCCGTCCTCGACTGATCTCTACTGCCTCCTGCTTCTTCCATTTTCGAATTTTTCCCACACAATGCACTATCGTCACTTCCAATTTCCACTCCTTGACTCCTTAACCACTCCTTTCTCTGCATACGTTCTAATCACTCTCACACACTCTAAAATACTTTTAAATTTATCCACAAACAGAAACTCTCTCTCTCCGATCGCCAGTTTCCTGGAATAAAATAACAAAAATTTTATTTGGAACTCGAGCCCCACGTTGGGCGCCAAGAATGCTGTGAAACCTTTTAAATCACCTGGTCCGTTGATTCCTTCTGTTAATCGCCTCGGCTGCTCTTCTAGATAACTTCCATTCTCAATCATAAAAATTAAACAACACATTCCTACCACAAACATCAACGTTAACTCTATTTACATCAATATTCAGAATACATTAAATTTTCAAATTAAATTTGAACATAAAATTCAGTTTTAAAAGAATTTCCGGATTAATTTTATTATCATTTTACTGTGCATCCAAAATTAAAGTCCTTGTTGGATGCCTACTAATTAATATAACAATATAAGCAGACCGGAGTCTGAGTATAAAGGAGCATCTACCACCCCTTTACGTTAATTAACCAGGTTTGTCTAATTGAGCTCAAAGACCTACCCAAAGTTTCATCCTATTCCCGAACATCAAAACAAAATACCCTTTTACTTAAACAAGCAAATTTCATCTTAAAATTAAATTTTTATGGTTAGAAAATTCACTAATGTCCATTTAAAGTAAATCAATTATAAAGTCATTCAATACACACAAAAATGTCAAACAAAATAGTACAATTTACCTGAAGGTTATTGTCCTCGTAGCTTCAGTGTAATCGTCCCTTTTGTAAATCACACCATTCCAACCGGATTCTATTTACAGCTTCAAGTTGTCAACGCTTTAAAATGTTCTCCATCACCATTAATTTAAAGTTGTTTCTAGGCTTTTCCGGAACTCATCTGTGTATATCTGCCTCTGGTTCAGTGGATGCAGACACATTTACGAACCATTTAGTCATTAACACCCCGCAAAATAGCAAAGAAATTCATACTTGCTTTTACCAATATTACCAATATACGCCAAAACTGCCTACTTTTGGGTATACATTTGTCGTTGTAAATTTTACTAATTGGTACCGTGATAATAAACTTTTATTACCTTGTATCTAAGTGCACTGAAGTACATTCATGTTAGCACGTAAAATAACCAACTATTTTGAGTCACTAAAATATACTAGCACACTTTAAATTATTTAATCAAACTAAAATGCACTGTTTAATATCAAGTCGCGGATGCACGAGCTTTTAACGCATCGAATCGTCGAAAGTCTAAGAGTCTAAGAGAGAAACACATATTCCGCCTGTATATATAGCGAATAGCCGACACGTCGCTTTGTTCCCTAAAACGGGTAATTCCAACGAATTCCTCATTCTACGTTCCCAGTCTGTAGCCTGCACGTCGATTTTTATGAATTTAGTACTCACCCCATTGAGATCTCAGAAAATTTCAACACGGCCCGCAAAGTTGTCCGAGAAAAACTAATTACTTTTATACAGAAATTGTTGTTCTACCTCTGATATATGCATCCTATTTTTAACCAATCGCAACCCCTTGACGTTGCTTAAATCCCGCCCTTTTACAATATGTGTCTTTGCTTGACGCATTTTCTCTTCCTTTTCTAACCTGTTCGTATTGGTGCAAATTTATATTCTTTATTATCGATTATATTTTAGTCCACGCGGACTGTTATCTGGGTTTAATAAACCCGTATCGCACATTCTCGTGAATACTAAGTCCCGGTTTCTCCAAGATTCTTTGAAACATTAATTATTTGCCAAATTTACGCAGAATGAGCTTTTTAAAAATACGCAGGTGTTCTGTATTTCCTGCTAAAGCATCTGATCGTTTCCAATATCCTTAGAATCAACATGTTTATCCAAACAAATTAACTTGAAATTGCCTTTTAAAAACACGCAGGGTGTTCAAACGTAACATTTTAAATAACCTTCCTACGATTTGACTATTATTGGGTTTTCACAAGCTTTTATGCTTATTATATGTTATTAACGGTTTAATTAACTCCAATTAAAATTGATTTCCATCCTTTTCATTTTTAGCGAATACAACTTAAATATTAATTATTATATGTACACTTTGTTTTACTACCGGTTACTTAAAATATGGTTAATTAATATAAACTTTGCACGTAATTTCCATTTGTTTAGAATAATTAAATTATCCACTGCGCTTTTCAATACTGCTTCTTTTGATGTAAAGCGTCTTATAGATAATTTAAATTTCTTATTTTTACTGAAACGACCGAGTTTATTTATGCTTCAAGGTTTTAATAAAGCGTATTATTTAATGAAATTCCTTATACACGGTAATTAAAATTATTTGATTTGATTATTTAATTTTCTACCCTGGTCTAAATATGAGTATTTTATATATATATATATATATTATATTTGCTGTGTACTTCGTGATTAATCGAGTTCCACGCCTGGGAAGCCATAAAAATGCTGTGTACTTTCTCTGGAATCGCGTCCCTTACCTTGGACGCATAATTTAGTGAAGTTTTATCTCAAATCTCGCCTCGGCTGCTCCTGAATCGTCCTCCTAATTCAATGCTTGCTATATTTTACCTACACCTACCTGTTACATCATTATTACCCTGTAAACCTAAATAGAAATCTTCATTAACCATGCATTCAAAAATAACTCCATTAACCAAAATATCACACTCTATTTATCTGAAATTCAAATTACATATTCTTTTCAAATTTAAAATACCATTGCTTTATCTACTAAATTTTATAACAAGCATTTTGCACGTTGACAACCTTTTTAACACATAATTTTTCATTAAAATAAGAGGGCATTCCTCATACCTTACGTTACCCTTCGTTCTAGCATGAGCTCACCTTAAAACTTTATAAATGTGCATATAAATTCTCTGCACGATCAATAATAAAAACCCTCTATTGTTTTTACAACTTTTGGTTATCTGCAAATTAATGAATAATGCTCAAAATCAATTTCGTTTTAAACCGTCCTTTAAATGTCTGTGCAAATAAAAATCAAAGCAAATAATCAAAAAACACATCAAAACACCACAAATACTATGAAAATATTCATCATGAAATGTCTTATTCTAGCTCCTACTTTGTCTTCGTACTGCGATGCACCAACTAGCCCCTTGTAGATGTTGCCGTCTAGTAGGTCCTCCGTCTAACCATTAATTCTATGGTCGAATCTCCATGTAACCATACTAGCCGCTACTCCAAAAAAACTCTTCTTTTATAAATTTCTATTTTAGTATCCAATTTCCTAAGTCCGTTCTTTTTGTTACAAATACATTCTACTATTCCAAACCTCGTTTTGATTCACATCCAAACAATTTTCAAATTCTAGGAGTTATTGTGCATCCAAACAAAAAGCTTTTGTACTTACATCTCAACTTTATTATTCCCAAATATTGCTTTATCAGCTTTTACATAACTTTTATTAAATTCAAGTGCACTTGTAAGTAAACTCACAGTATCACTGATGGAATCAAACAGCAAAAAGCAAAGAGCAAAGCAAAAGAGCAAAGCAAAAGAAACCAAGACCCCTCTCTGTTATCTATTATATAATCGAATATGTCCCCCCTTATTCAAGAAGCAGCACGTATATCTGTTTAACCGTTGTCTGATTTTCCTCGAAAATCACCAACGACCGTCGATTTCTCGTAATTTTCATAACATAACACGGTAAAGTACTTAAACGCGTCAACTGTCGTTTCCAATTCTTCGGATTCGGATATACTCCACGCCTATAACTTCAAACAAACATCATTTTATCTCCCTTGTACATATTGCTCTATTTCACACTATGCTTCTACCACCTAAATTTCTAGCCCAACTTATTTATCTTTCACCAATCAACTCGCTTGGCTTCAATTTTCCACTTTTCTGAGCGACGCGTGTCTTATTTACAACTATCCTTGACATTATCGATTTTTAATTCCCTTCCTCTGGCTATAGTTTATGTACCTCTCTTATGCTATAGGCTTTTATTCAATCTCCGTCTTTTCATTGCTCCTTTCGACCCTATATCTAAGCTTAAAAATCAATATTTTAATTAACGTATACTGCCTTACATGAATCCTGTGTGGTTTTATTTACGGCATTCGCTGCTTTTAATTTCAACGGTTGTAGGTTTTACTAAGCTACTAAATTTGTTTGCAGCAAACTACCAAGGAATCCATTTTTCCCCATTGTTATTTAAAACGTAGTAATGGTTATTTTTAACGTGCTTAACGCTTTTAAAACTGTTCCATAGAACTTCAATATACTATAATTAAACCCCAAATTATTTTCTTTCCTTTTTTTCATAAATATTATGATACATGGTCCCTAACTATATCTAATTAAAATAAATTATTCCTACTTTAATCACGCATTAAACTAAATTCATATTACCTTATTATCCATTATTTAAGCTAGAAAATACTTGTTGAAAATCTTTTAACTCAATAAATTTATTTGACTGTATCTAATCGCTCTTATCCCTATGAATTACCTTATATATTTTATTGTTCCTTTTAATTACACGATAATATATACAGCTTATTGATGTGACACGGAGATTGTAAGAGGTCATGGGCACTATACTCTGTGAAATAAACCACCGAAATGCCGAGAAAATAAAAACTTTTTAATGTGTAAGTTCTGAAGGATACACCTTCTATATTACTTCTAGTAAGATAAGCAAATTATAGTAATTTCTAGTACAAGCAAGACACTTGTGTAAATATATATCCTCTTTAGAAATATCATTTAAAACAAGATCTATTTTTTTAAATTTTAGCATTATGCAGTAATTAGTCTAAGACAAATAAGACTTTGTTAAAGATATTAGTCAAAATATATATTTCTACAAAACTGCTTTAGTTGCATATAGACTTGACGGATTATCCCCAAGTTACTTGTATATTATTTGGTTTCATTTTACTGCCCGATGTCTACATGTAGCTTTCGTTTTCCCTACAGTACGATATGTTGGGCGATTATATTTCATGTGAAAGATATTGTAATTAGTTGTTAATTACTATTCTTTAATCGGAGGCTTTAAATAAAGTAATACAGGTGGGGATAACCTAAATACGACAATTTCAATTTTATATCTTAACTTATACAGAACGTATATTTGATTGTTTACAATCCATTCTATATTATTTAAGTAAAGCAAGACGAAATTGTGTTTTCATGTTCCAAACATCAATGTGTTACAACAAAGTTTATTTGACCCAACAATACATGCCGTAAAATTTTCTTTGATAACTTAATAATATTTTACTAAAATGTACAACTTGAACTGAAGATAAACACAAATAAAGATTTACTACTGAAATTTGTAATAAAATGCATATTTAAAAATATACACAGTTATCTTTAGATTATTTTATAATTTGTACATTTTCTATAACAGCTAATCAATAAAAATATTTGGACGCAAAACGATAAGCAAAATTACTGCACTAAGTTAGGACATGCCATTACAAGATATTAATCCATTACATTCTAAAAATGTGTCATAAACAAGTTTATTTGTTTTCTGTATATTAAGCGCTACAGTTAGTAGCAAGGAAATGCTACAATTCAATATGGGTTATCTTAAATACTACGTTATTGCGCATGTTATCAAGCAGTCAATCAAAACTTTATTCATTAATGACACGTTGTGAATTGCACTTCTCTTATTCAATGAATTGTGTAAATATTAACAAAAAATTATAATTGCGTGGTAGGAACTATTGAATTGTAGCACAAGAAGTATGACCTAGGTTAAAGAAGTAAATACGTTATCTATCCGAGATCCAGGAAATTATATTGTACTTATGTATAAGTTTGAAAACAAAAATGGAATGTAATATAGAGAAAAATGTATCTCAATCGTATGAGAAATTATATGAAGATGGACTTGATACATTGGCCAAATTAACCGAGGAAGAGGAATCACTCTTAGTATTCAACTTCATACCTTTTGTGTCTACAACTAACAGATATGAGGTTGCTAATACTTCAGAGACTTACAATAAAGATACAACGGAAAATGCCATAGAAGGTACAAGAACGATACCTAAATGCAATTCCAAACGACAACGAAATAATACAGAAAACATGCAATTAAAAAGTAGGCTACGATGTTGCAATACATGCAGTTATAAAACCTTAGTTAAAGACAGACTGATCCAGCATATGCGAAAGCATACTGGTAATAAACTGTTCGTATGTATGGTATGTGATTTCAAAACATCTCAAATATGCTATTTGAAAAAGCATATGAGAACACATACCGGTGATAAACCATTTTCGTGTACGGTTTGTGATTTCAAAACATCTCAAATAAGCTATTTGAAAAAGCATATGAAAACACATATCAGTGATAAACCATTTTCATGTATGGTTTGCGATTTCAAAACATCTCTAAAGAGTTATCTGAAATTACACATGAGAACACATACCGGTGATAAACCATTTTCATGTATGGCTTGTGATTACAAAGCATCTCAAATGGGCACCTTGAAAAAGCATATGGGAACACATACCGGTGATAAACCATTTGCATGTATGGTTTGCGATTTTAAAACATCTCTAAAAAGTAGTCTGAAATTACATATGAGAATCCATACCAGTGATAAACCATTTTCATGTATGGTTTGTGATTACAAAGCATCTCAAATGGGCACATTGATGAAGCATATGAGAACACATACCGGTGATAAACCATTTGCATGTATGGTTTGCGATTTCAAAACATCTCTAAAGAGTAGTCTGAAATTACATATGAGAATCCATACCGGTGATAAACCATTTTCATGTATGGTTTGTGATTACAAAGCATCTCAAATGGGCTCATTGAAAAAGCATATGAGAACACATACCGTTGATAAAACATTTTCATGTATGGCTTGTGATTACAAAACATTTCAAATGGGCACCTTGAAAAAGCATATGGGAACACATATCGGTGATAAACGATTTTTATGTATGGTTTGTGATTTCAAAGCATCTCGAATTGACAGCTTGAAAAAGCATATGATAACACATATCGGTGATAAACCATTTTCATGTATAGTTTGTGATTTCAAAGCATCTCGAAGGGACAACTTGGAAACGCATATGAGAACACATACAATCGACCCCTAATATCCCTTTAAATTTCAATCCTGGTACAATTATAAATTTCTCTTCACAGCTTACTGAACCTAACTCTACTTTCAATACTGCCACGCTATTCACTACAGCAAATCGGCGCTACCAGATGACTTCTTTCTCTAGACATAATCCTGTCACACACCTTTTCTTTAATTTCATTGACGAATTCCTCCGATACTAAACTCGCCTCGGCTCCTGAATCCAACAACGATCCTAAATTTTGATCAAAAATTTTAATTTCTACTATTGGCAAACAAAAATTTTCATTAATTTCGGGCTCAATTTCTTCCTCAATTTTCAGAAATTCTCTAGGATGTTCATGCGTGTACACGCGTAAATCTAGTGGTTTGTCCTTGTCTAAAAATCCTGTCCAGGTCTACTTTCCCTACTCGGTCCTTGTCTTTTCAGTACTTCCGCATGTGTCCTTGGCGTCTCTACCCTGTTTGTCCTCTCATTTTCTCTGTGAGGTGTCGTCGCCTGTGCCCCCTCTCACGTCCGGTGAACTGTTCTGTCTCTGTACCCCAGGTCTTGGTGCGGGTCCTCTACCTACACTGTTGCTACGAAAGAATGTCCGTCGTGGTTCCCAGTTCTGTCTGTTATTGAAATTAAAACAACTTGTCCCCGTCTTTTATAACTGTCCCTTCTGTTTTCAAACCTAACCGTGTTCACTTGTCTTTCCCTATTTTCACGAGGTCGTCCACTACTCACGTCGTTATACCTTTGCAGGTACTCTAAAAACATTTCCCTATCTACTATGTTCTGCAACGCTACGTGTTGCCGAACCTCAACTTTAAAGTGTCGTGAAAGGTATTTGATAATTTGCCTGTCTGCTAACGGTGGGTTTAGTTGCTTAGCTATGCTATAAGTTCGTATAGCATACTGTTCCCTACTTCCTTCATATTCACCCTTATATTTACCTGTAATTAAATCGTCACGTACCTGATCCTGTCTGTGGTCGCTTCAGTAATGTTTCAAAAATTTGTCTTCAAACTCACTATACGTTTCTATCTCCTGTCCTATAAGATTATACCAGGCCTCAACATGGCCTTTCAATAACGTCTTTACTATGTTTAACTTTGCCTGTTCATCAAATAAATTGCCTACTAAGCTTCTAACATTATTTATAAATATCTGCGGGTTCACTCTACTATCTCCATAAAATTTCATTTGCTGGTCCAGTGACATATTCCCTGTAACAAATCTGGGACCATTCCCCATCAAAGTCGACACATTTTGTTTGATGCCGCTTACCTCTCTTTCGACCCTTCCTAACTGATCTCGACATGAATCTGTCACCTCCGTCTTCTTAACATTAATCTCATCTTCACAGAAGATTCTATCCTTCGTCCTTAATTGTACCATTTCTTGACTCAAACCTCTTATATCTCTTTCATTTTTATCAACTCTAGTATCTACTTCCCCCATTTTTACAGTTAAACTATTTTTGAACATAGAAAATTCCTTAGTCGATTTGTCTATTTTGCTTTTGTCTAATTTGCTGAAACTTCCGGTTTGATTCATCTCTAACCCCGCTTAGTGTTTCAAGCATTCTCATTATCATCTCATTTCCTTGGTCTCCCGATTCTGTCCTTGATTGATCTCTACTACCTCCTGCTTCTTTCATTTTTCCTGATTTTTCAAATAACGCACTATCGTCACTTCCAATTTCTACTGCTTCGCTTCTAAGCCACTCCTGTCTCTCCATGAGTTTAAATGACTTCTTCACACACTCAAAAATATTTACAAATTTACACTACACCCACTTTCTCTTAGCTCGCCAGTTTCCTGGAATAAAATTTTTTAATTATATCTTTGAAATCGAGCCCTCACGTTCGGCTCGCCATAAAAATGCAGTGGTTTCCTGTAGAAAACCCTTTTTCTACTTATTCCACGAAGGCACCATCAAAATTGCAGTGGTTACTCTAAAGATATTGGAATCGCTTTCGAGTCTCACGCTTGGGAGCCATAAAAATGCCGTGGAAGTCGGGAAAATCAAGCCCCACTAATTGAGCACTTAAATATGCAGTGGAAGTCAGGAAAAATCGAGCCCCAGTGTTGGGTCGTCATAAAAATTGCTGTGGTTAAACCTTTAAAATCGTGCCCTACGCTTGGGCCAACAAAAATTTTCTAAAAATAATAAAAAAAATCTTCCAATACCTCTGGAACGCCTTCTTATTTCTGCACACTCCGGCTAGCTCTAAAATCTGCTTCTTGATAGATACTTACCATTCTAAGTTTACTCTTTCTCACATATACTGTCAAATAAAATTACTACTCAAATAATGCAACGCAACATACAATCTTTTATTTATACAAATTAAAAGTTTCCATTCCAAATAAATATTTACACATTCGTATATACAGCTTCATAGAATATTACAATCTCAATCCTTACATCCTTTTAATATTTTATGATTTCAATTTATTTCAACAGTTTTTTTTATACGAGTAGATAGGCCCGCCGTGAAACCCTAAATTGACTTTTATTCTGGTCTAGGGTGAGCTCAGTATAAACCTAGTTACTCTAAATGCTTATATACATCGCATCTTTGTTTAAAACCTCGTCGTTGCTTCCATACACTTCTCTGTTATACGTAGATCAAACCCATTTCCATTTGCTATCTAAATCTCTGCAGCCACCTTCAGTGTTTCTACCCCGATAATTGTCTAGACCAAGCTTAATCACCTTCCGTAACTCCAAGCACCCTCGTTCCAAACATTCTCATTTCGCTTACCCTAGTAACATCCTTCCGTTATTTTGTTGTATGTAGTAACAGCACCGTCTACTAACTAGCACCCATTTGTGCAATTCACACGTTTAATTACTTATCAACGGACTGTACTAACACCGTTTTATACACTTTTAAACTTGGCAGTTACATTGCAAGCTAAGCGACGTCAAACGTATAAGCGAAGTAAGAGAGCTTTACCCTGTCTCCTTGTGTATTTATAATTGCCAATCCACATCGAAAATTCTTTATCCATCTTCGCACTACTCCGAAAACTGCTCAACGGTCGCAATCTTCTTGAAAATTTTTAGCATTCGACCAATCATACGTTTTTCCCCCATTCTTAGGTCCAGCCTTTAGCTATCTTCCCTCGTTTAACCCATGTTCGTTGTCTCTTACAATCCCACTTAAGCAACAGAAAATCGATATTGTGGTTGACCTCCAAACCTGTCGTGTACTTTAGACGCGTGTTTCATCCAACATCTGCTATATGTGGTCTCTGTCATATTTACGCTATGAATATTCCGTCGCACTCTGCTTTCAATTCATCTGTTTTAGTAGCTTTTGCATCGACCGTTAAATACAATTCTACAGAATTATCTTCCAACGTTCATTTCAGTTCCTTGAACTTGTTTATTTATTTATCTGGTTTCCTATAAAGCAACAGTCCGTTTAAACTCGTATTTCCAAGTTTTAGAATTTCTTAGGATTTGTATTTAACGAACGTTTTGTTTAGTTAAATGGAAAATATCCGTTTACATTATTGATTTTATATACCCAAAAGCTCTGTTTATTATCTGATGCGCTTGATGTACAACTTATTTAAAATATTAAAGCTAATTATGCGTATCCTTGAGTTTCATATACCTCAAAGCTTCTACACGTTCTGCAAATTTAACATTCCGATTTATAAATACAAAAATATGCTATTATCCGTCCGTTTTCAATATCACAACTAGTTAATTCCTATTTCCTATATACACAGTCCTTACAAATTTATTATCTTGACCTATTTATTCCTCTTAACCTATAATTTCCACGACAATATATATATATATATATATATGTATATATACATATATATATATATATATATATATATATAAATATATTGCAGTGAGGTTAAGCCTGAACAATCGAGCCCCCACGTTGGGTTGCATAAAAATGCACTGTGTCCTTTGGTTTTAAATTCGAGCCCTACCGTTGGGAACCATGAAATGCTATGCTCCCTTCTATTTGAATTCGCTAATTCGTGCCCCAATGTTGGTTTAACATAAAAATGCAGTGTCCTTCTATTTGAAAATCATGCCCCACACTTGGAGCCTCATAAAAATACTGTGGTCATCTAGATAGAAATATAACTCCAGCAATTTGCACCTAAATAAAAATTCATTACAAATTTCGTATTTTGATTATGATATGTTCTAGTTTGATATTTACAAAAATTGCTTTTTCAAGTTGATCTACCACGGCTACTCATGTACACTACCTCTTAGGATATATTTACCCCAACTGCACAATCTTTCAACACCTTTACACACACCAAAATACAAAAACAAAATATAATCCTTGGACCAACATACTCTTTTATTCATATGACATAAATTATTATTCAGACAAGCTCAATATTTACATTGTTATATTTACAATAAAAAATTTTATCTTTTTTTTTCAATCTAAATCATTTGTGAGTTACTACACTTCAACCTTTTTGTTTTTCAAAGTAGATGGGCCTATTGTGAAACCCTAAATTTACCTTTACTTGGTCTATCGTGAGCTCAGTATAAATGTTTTTCCTTGATATGCATAAAATATTGCATGATCAAATTACTCTAAAGACCCGTTTACTCTTTACATAAAAATTATTACTCCTGTTTCTACCTACTCAAATAATAATGAAAAATTGTTTTTTATATACGGTATTCAAATTAATTTTCAGTTCATAAAATTTTCACCACATAATTCTAAACACATCTAGCTTTGTATCACAATGCCAATACCACAGTTCAACAATAAAACAAAATTCGTTACCTGGAGTGTTCTTCGGACGCACCACCTTCTTAGATGACCTCCACCAAACTCACGTACTTGAATTTACCTCTCATTCTCACTCCTACATAGACAGCAACTCCATCTCAACTCGTTCATCCAGTTCCCCCAGTTATTAGTGGATGCTTTTCATACCACCATCCATCCAAATCCAAATTATCTCAATTTAACGTGCCACCAGCTCTCTCGTTCAAGAAACATTTGGTTCGCTTACCTTAGTAGCATCCAGTTGTACTCGTACAATTATTTATACTAATTTATTTTCAGCCCGTTTAATCTGTTAGCACCAACTCGTGCATTTACAACACTTGTAAAAATATACGACGGACTGCACTTTGTCGCGGCTTCCAATTTTAAATTAGGATGTCTTCTCGATGCTACTTAATGTACTCGAAGTGAATCAGAAGATTAAGAGGGCCCTACCACCCCTGGCAAGAGCTTTTATAATCTTCAAACCCCTTCTCTAGTCAGGTATTTCTGTAGCTTTCGCTGAACATCAAATTTGTTACAAACAATTTTCCAAATTTCTCCACTCAAAACCCCAACGAACTTTTAAAACTCAGAATTCCACTCCTTCCACCACGGCTTTAGCACAAAAAACTAGCTATCATTGCAACTGTCGACGCGTACCTAGAAAATCTTTCCTCTCCATTTACTCTAACCACCTGCAAAACACGCCCATAGTGCCTGCGTCTCTATTTTCCTTGTAGTCATGCGTTCATAACCACCATTTTCTGTCTCACACATGTTTTCCTTACTTACTTAAATGTGCTCCTTTAAAATCGATATCGTCGACAAACATCTTGCATCTTTATTTCACCCATTTGTATTTTAAAATATACTCGTCTGTCACGCGCTTGAAAACCCCTTGTCCTTCTACCAGCTGATGTATTCTCTGTCTCCCTTGGTTGCCTCTAACGACTCTCTGTCTCTTAAAATTATTGATTTTTACTTCAAAACTAACATATTGTTCGTTAACCTGGCTTTTCGGTTGTACAATACCTTGAAATGTTATCGCCTCGTCTTCTAGCTTTCAAAGAAATACTTATTTACTTGAAACTCCCATTCTCTGAACTCCTTGACCGTTTGGTTATATTATGCTTCTACGAATTAAGTTAACGTACCTTTTAGTTTACGATGCTAAATAAATATTCGTTGCATCAATTATAGATTTTTATTTACCGCGAAGCTTTAATATTTGCCTGCAATAATCAACTTTGTATTAAATCAACGTAAACAAATTATTGATTTTTTCCTACCACGAAGCTACATAAAATATGTCATTTAACACTAAAAATTTCTGTATTTAATTGTCTAGCTTGCCCTATACTAAAGTATGCAAATTATTGATTTGAAGCGTAATAAATAAATTATTATTTTTCTAACTACCGGGTAGTTTTAAAAATACCTGCTTGGCCTATTTACACATCTTGACTTTTAACCTACACAGTAATATATATATATATATATATATATATATATATACGTATGTACATATTTATTGCTATGTTCGTCCACGGTTGTGCTCGGCATCTAAATCCTATACCTCTTTTTATATCTACCTCGGCTAGCTCAGTCTAGTCAATGCAGAGTGCCTGACGACACGACAATAAAGAATGTTTAACCCTCTTTATATCTATCTCCTATCTGTTAGAATAATAAAAACGAGAGTAACCAAAATTTGTATAATAATCGAGAATATGTACACTTTGTATTTTATTAACTTTTTACTTTGATTTTGTATTCAAAAACTAACCCCTGATTGAAATATTGAAATTTATCTGATTACACCAAAATCATACTCCCTTAAAGCCAAAAAAATACCATTGTAATTTACTTGAAGCACTTTTGAACGTTTATATAACTTTTCTATTTGCATAAACTATCAAAAGACTTTTGGTGACCTTTACAAATTCTTCGATATAAATAATAGCAAATGTAAAAAGATTGAAATAGTCTTATAATAAAGGATAATATATCTCTGACCTGCGTTTTTCCTGCTTGTTTCTTAGAAAGGCCTCTGTATGTGGATTGTCAGCACACCTGGATTGTTTCCAATTTGATTCTCTGGTACAGCTTTTTCCCGTCACTTTGATTCTTAACGTAGTTGCCTCAACTCGTTGACCAGAATGATTAATTAAATTTGCTTGAATTTTTCCCTTTGGATTTATCTAGATCTTGTTTAGCTTTATTTTAATTATTAGAATTATTTGTAGTTACTAAGAATGACTTGGAGTTACTTGAAGTTTATTAGAGTTACTTGGAGCCCTAAAGCCTTAAATATTAGACTTACATGTAATTAATAATTTACCTCACGTTTTTGGAAGTAAACCTCCACTTCTGTTGTATTTATTGGCACTTGAATTTTCACTTTTATATCACTAAATTATTTATTTTGACTAAGTTCACTTTGCGTAATTTTCTACTTTTAACTGGCGTGGTTAGTGCCTTGGTCAAAAAGATACTATTTGTTTACGAGGTACGCGTTATTTATAAAGTCTCCACCTCCTATTTGTCCCATTGGTTTTATTCGCGTGTTTGTTAATTAAGACGTTGCACTTTGCGCTATCGTTGCAGGCCTTGGATTTTCTACGAAATTCCTGTCAAGACTCTTGGCAAATCGTTTTATTTCATACGTAGGCGTTTATTTTGTACAGCATATTCCTTAGAAAATCTAAGGTTATATTCCATTTAAGTCACGTCCGCTTGTATGTATTTGCTGTTATTTAACTTTTTATCATGTTTCCAAACGTCTTGTTTGTTATTTAAAAATCCAAATATGTGGGATTTTATGTGGGTTTACAAAGTTGCCGATCACGTAGCTCTTTTCTATTATGACGTATTTGAATGCGTTTATGCGTTAATGTTTTGAATGGGATTCTTTTACAGCTAGTATGTCAGGTTATTTACCTTCACTAATTGCGTGTTTATTTTAATAAAACTCGATGTGTTTAAAACGTTATTTTTGCGTTTCTCTTTTCAATCATAGACTTGTATATTTAATTTGAAACGTATTATACGATGTACAAGTTATTATTCTCGCTAAATTGGATCTGCTTATTAAAGAATGAGCTTTTTTCTGAATTAGAATTAGTTATGATTTATTTGCAGTGTGTTCGCTATTGACTTTATGTAAAATAGTCGATTTATTCTTATTTATATAAAGCTACGCTAAGGGGGCAAGCTAAGGGTATATTAAGTCATAGGGTTGTGAGATACATGTAGATATTGTTAACGTTAAGAAAACTAAACAATTCCACCATTAAATAGAAATAAATCATAATCAATTTAATTCATAAGAAAGAAGCGCATTATTCAATAATCAGATACTATTTAGCTAAAATAATAATGTGTACGTCGTATAATATGTTTTAAGTGAAATATACAGGTCCAGAATTGGAAAGAAACAAGTAGAAACAAGGTTTAAATCCATAAGTTTTATCAAAATAAACACGTGATTGGTGAAAATAAACAATCTGGTATACTAGCTATTTAATAATATCATTAAATATATCAACGCATAAATAAATAAACGCATTCAAATACGTCATTATAAAATATGTATACGTAACCAAAGACATTGTATTTTGACAAAATCCAACATATTTGGAGTAATTAACAATAAATAACAGGCGGTCCGTGATATTATAAAGTTTCAACTTCTGAAACCTTCCTTCCTTCCTCCCCTTGTGAAGTAATAAAGCTATTGTTTTGTTAATGGCTATACAGCTATTAGACCGATTTGTATTCGTCAATAAGCTCTTATTATTTTCATAAGAGTTTGTTTACAGATACATCTTATTTTTTATTTTGTTCTTCATAAATTTCTTATTGCAGACAGCAAATAACTTGTCTTTATATATATATACATATATATATATATATATATATATATATATATACTGTTATGATAAGAGGGTTATTTAGGGGTACATTGAATAATAATGGTAGCGCAATACATGTAAATAGTACTAGGAGTTAGAAAACCATATTTATTTAACATTTAAGATACGTAATTTGCATATTATGCAAAGAGCAAACATTTAACACCTTATATAGGGATCGCAGTTGACTTTAATTAATGCCGGAAAGCATATCATTTAATAATAAACACACACTCAGCAAGTAAATATACGCGCAATAAAACTTGTCTTAAACCAAAAGTATTCATAAATTATAAATCGATACGCTTTAAATGCAGTAAAAAGCTAGAAAATCATAATACAATTTACATTAAACATGCGATAGTGAAAGTAGATAGCATAATGTTCTTATAAGAAGCGCATCCTTCAAAATAAATACGCGTTGGAAACGCAATAATGTAAACAGAAATATGTTAATTTACGTTACTGTGTCTACGTGATTTTATACATAAAACTTGTACGTATCCCAAATTATTATCTAGACAAACAAAGAGTCATAAGTTAGATTAAATGCCAAGGCGAATAAAATTTCTTGCAACAACATCAAAACAGACGTTATAATTAATATAAGTACAAACTCGAAATTTACTGGTACCTACGTGATCAAGGAATCGTTTCGCGGAACAATTTTAAGAGATATAACTGTGAAAGCCCAAGAATATCCGAAACAACCGCAAACTTTGAACAACAGCTCAGATTACCAATGAATTTAGATGGGGCATATGCTATATAGCGCCCGAGATTTATAAGCGGACAGTGTTAATTTGAACCAAGTACAAGCTGCATCACTGATACTCAAGAATTTACGCGTCGAATAATTATTTAAGTTAAATGATTAAAATTTGTGAAAAGCAATGTTATAAAATATTTTAAAAATAAATTATGGTGAAAATATATGGGACAAAATTCCGCAGTTTGCTGGAAAACGCGAGTAGAAATTTATTAATTAATTTAGGTTAAATATTTGTTATGTAGGGCTTTAAGGAAAGCATGCAAATCTAAGAAGGTCGCGAAATTTAAGTAAAATACGACGAAATCTAAGTTAAATCACGCAAATCTAAGTAAATCATAAAGATCTAAGTTAAACCACGAACTCTAAGTAAAGCACGCAAATTCAAGTGAAACTGGATAAATAAAAATTATTAAAACAAAATTAATTATACTGGGAAGAAGTCCAAATGAAAAATATTGGTTCAAAGTCCACGTGAAGGAGCACAAAATAGAGCATTGTTTTAACAATTGAATGAAGCAACTCAATTGAAGCAAGCAGCAGCAGCTCCAGGGAAAACAACGTAAGACGCACCAAGAAAACTACAGGTCAGAGCTATCTAGTTTAAGGTATTATTTTCTTTTATTTTAAACATTGACAATATTTTTTATATATTTGAATATTTTGTAAAGAGTCAGCAACAATATTTTTTATCCGTAAAAATTTACGTAAATTTTCCTGTAAAATGCAGTGTAATGTTTGCTGGCTTTAAATTAAAGAAAGGGAGCTATAATTTTTTGGGGATAAACAATTTAGTTACTATTATTAATTGATTCAGGGGTTTATTTTTGTCAAATAGTAAAACTGTGAAGTTGATATTATTTTCATTATCATTATAACAGTAATTATGAAGCAGTGATTTAAATATTATTTGATTGTAACGTTGTGCACTTGTGGAATTAAATTGAGCTTATATATATATTATATATATATATATATATAGCTCAATATATATACTATATATTATATATATATATATATATATATATATAGCTCAATTTAATTCACACAGAGTGCACAACGTTACGATAATCAAATAATTTAATCCTTTTTTCCTCAAACTTTCACTGCTTATAATGATAAAACGAAGTCGATCAATATTTTTATAATGAGAAGAAAATAATATCTACACTTCACAGTTTTACTATTTGACAAAAATAAACCCCTGAATCAATTAATAATAGTAACTAAATTGTTTATCCCCAAAAAATCTCTGGAACACTCGAACCTTTTTCTAACCAATCAAGCAACACGTTAGGCGCCATAAAATTACTGTGGTAGGGATTTTAAGCTTTTAACATCGCTAGTGTTATCAAATACTTTTCAAATTAAAAAAAAAATTCAAAAAAATATTTCTTACCCTCTTACGTTTCTGCTTCAACGATCTTTAGTTGCTTCCCTGGCTAGCTCAGCTGTACCTCTTCTCGGCTATCTAAATATAAAATCATTCCTCCTTCACACTTGCACACCATTCAATAAAAATCACCAAATAATACAACAATTATACAATCTTTTATTTACCGCTATTTACAGACAAATTTTTCATATGTATAAAACCAGTTTCATATACACTAATTACAAACTCAAATTGAGATATGTTTTTAAAGTCCTTGCTTTTCTAATTATTTGTAAACAAATTTAATACAATATGAGTAGATGGGCCCCACATATTACCCGAATTGATAGTACACTAGAGTATGGTGAGCTCATAATAACCCAGATTATTTAATATATGCCTTTTACCTTGCATAAATTAATACAAAATTGATAGACCCGTTTACCCTTTGCAATCTAATTTATATTCAGAATAAAATTTTGTGAGTTTTAAATACCCCTTTTCAATATTTAAATAACCCCAATAGATTGTCCAGTGCAGGTATGTTTTCCAATAAGTTTATATAACCATAAATAAGCCCCAAAATTTACTCACACAGCACAAAATTTTACAAAAGTTTGTCAGATAACAGAAATTTCAAATAAATTATCTGGAAAATGCTTCAGGCCTCAATTTCTTCGACGACGATCACCAGAACACCTTAGCTTCGTGCCCACGCGCTGTTATACTGAGCGGATTCACAGACGATAACCCCAATTAATTCGTCAAGCGTCTTGTTTTAAAGTACCATTCTGTAACAGCATACAATCCGGTTGTTTGTGATGCTTAGCCACGTATATTATGCTTCTATTTATTGATTTTCTAGCTTGGTATGGTAGTAGCCAGACCTCTATTAATGTAATTTACACTACACGTATCTCTCGTTAGTAAATAGAAGGTCACTACTACCAAGTTACACGTGCTAGCACAATATTTACTGTATTATGAACATATCTAATACTCACATAACAAAAACTCTACTATAATGTTGGTCTATCGTAGTAAAGTAGTATAAAAGTGACGAGACGACTTAGAGACAAAGAGAGTCCTTTAATTTAGCTAGAGTATTTATATCTTTCAAAATGCTACCTCCCGGTCACACTTCACGCGAAAAGCTTATTTTCAAAATCCGAAACTTCTTTATTTGTTTTATCTATTTTTTCACTTAGTGTCTCCCTAACCCCCGTTAATGTTTCATTCATCGGATCAAATTTCCGGTTTGATTTGGCACTGATCTGTTCAAATTTTCTGTTCGATTCCGCACTCATCCTTTCTGACATTCTCAAAATTAGTTCATTGCTTTGTTACCCTGATTCCGTCCTCGACTGATCCCTACTACCTCCAGCTTACTCCATTTTTCCTACTTTATCAAATAACGCACTGTCGTCACCTCCAATTTCCACTCCTTGGCTTCTTAACCACTCCTTTCTCTGCATACGTTCAAATCACTCCCACACACATTCAAAAATTATTTTTAAATTTATACAAAACAGACTCTCTTTCTCAGATCGCCAGTTTCCTGGAATAAAATGTTTAAATTTTATTTGGAGCTCAAGCCTCACGTTCGGGTCGCCATAAGATTGGTGTGTTTTCTTGGACTTCCTCTGGATGTTCATACTTGTACACAGTGATGTCTAGTGGTTTGTCCTTGTCTAAAAATCCTGTCCAGGTCTGGTTTCCCTACTCGGTCCCGGTCTTGCTACTACCTCCGCATATGTCCGTGGTGTGTCTACCCGATTAGTGTTCTGATTTTTCTTAGTGTTTGTCGTTGTCCCCCTCATGTCTGGTGAACTGTTCATCTAGTCATGCTCGGTCTAGATGCAGGTCCCCTACCTACACTGTTACTCCTGAAGGTCCGTCTAGGTTCCCAATTTTGTCTATTGTATGCCAAAATTGTCCCCCGTCTTGCGTAGTCGTCCCGTCTTTGATAACTGTCCTTTCTATTCTCGAACCTAACTGTATTCACTTGTCGTTCCCTATTTTCACGAGGTCGTCCGTTACTCACGTAATCATACCTTTGCAGGTACTTCAAAAACATCTCCCTGTCCACAATGTTTTGCAACGCTACATGTTGCCTCACCTCAACCTCGAAATGTGGTGATAAATACTAAATTATTTGTCTGTCGGTCAGTGGTGGATTTAGTTGTTTTGTGATGCTATACTTGCGTATAGCATATTGCTCCCTACTTCCTGCAAACTCCCCTTTGAAACCACAACAATATATATATATATATATATATATACAATACTGCGACAAGCACAATTGTGCATAGAGAAACAGGGGACCTTCTCCTATCCTGAGGAGCCCCAACTAGAGCGAAACGCGTCGACAGGATGCCCACGTGGCTGAATTTGAGTCATTGCAATTTCTTCTTTTTTACTTTGTATTTATTTAAGACTAATTAAACATAGCTTTTTATAAATAAATATATATATATATATATTTCTTATAAATAAATAAATATATATATATATATATATATTTCTTATAAATAAATATATATATATATATATATATATATTTATAAGAAAACTATGTTTAATTAGTCTTAAATAAATACAAAGTAAAAAAGAAGAAATGGCAAATGACTCAAATTCAGCCACGTGGGCATCCTGTCGACGCGTTTCGCTCTAGTTGGGGCTCCTCAGGATAGGAGTAGGTCCCCTGTTTCTCTATGCACAATTGTGCTTGTCGCAGTATGTTTTTGCATAGGCTACATAGTTTTCTTCTATCAAATTCTCTTATTACTTCTTCAATTTTGTTTAGCAAGGCTTCAACAGATTCTGTGTTTGCTTATAAATGATGTCTTTTAATTAACCCCATAAGAAAAAAATCTAGTGGGGTTAAGTCGGACGACCGTGGAGGAAATTTTGTCCATTTATTATCAAACATTTGGGTAACGTACTGTATTACTAAAACAACATGCGCAGGTGCACCGTCTAGCTGAAAGTACAATTTTTGTTGTAGATTCAGTGGCAAGTTATTCAAGCAGTCCTCCATATAATTTCTTAAAAAGTCGAGATATCTTCCTTTTGACAACGGTCCGTTATAAAAAAAATGGCCTCACAATGCGGTTGTTGAAAATTCAGCATCAAACATTAATTGAGAACTTCCGCTGATAATTCTTATCTCTGGTTTGTAGTGGATTGACGGTCGACTAGTAATGATTATTTTTTCGGTTAAACATGCCATTATTAAAAAAATTACATTCGTCTGACCATAGGATGTAATTTGGAAAAGTTCTGTCTCTTCTAATATTATCTACCAGTTACAAAACTGCAGTCGTTTATCTTGATCACCTGGATGTAAATGTTGCACTAACATAATCTTATATGGTATGATACTTTTTTAAAATTAGGCGAAATGTTTCTGTGGAAATACCACATTCGGTTGCAGTTTGCCGTGTAGACATTTGAGGATAAGCTTCAAACAAAGCAAGTACTTGTTCTTCTGCTAGTTCAGTCACTATACGTGGTTGTCGTTTTCGTCCAGATATATTAAAGCTTCTCCTTTCTCGTAGCGAAGTCTCAAGCCTTGAAAATATTTTCGTACTTGGGAGATTTCGCTGTGGGTATCGTTCTGAATACAATTGCAACGCATTGGTAGAATTTTCTTGGCATGAAAATTATACTTTTAGCATATCCACCTTCTCAGTATTTGAAAAATTCATTTTAGAATATCGTAATAATAGTGTTTAAAATTAGAACAAACACTAAAAGTGACATCTGATTATAACTGATGTTGTTTGTTGTCGTCAATTGTTTTGATGAATAGTATGATTTTTGTAAAAGTAAAAACAAGAAATGTCAAATATCTCCGTTATTTTTCATTCTAGGTATACTTAATGCTTATACTTTTATAAAGCCAAAGGTATTTCCTATCCAACATTATTATAATATACAGGGTGTTCCATTAAGATTTTCAAAGTTAGTTACATTTTTGGCTAAACCGGAAGTGATAGAAAAACTGTTACGAGCGTCTCGCGGCAGTAATGACATGGCTGCAATGACAGGTTAGGTTACTGTTAGAAATAGATATTATTATTAAAAAACACACAACACAAATCACTTAACACGCATATCAGAACAGTCTGCAATAGTTTTAGAACAACTGTTCTGATATGCGTGTTAAGTGATTTGTGTTTTTTAATAATAATATCCATTTCTAACAGTAACCTAACTTATCATTGCAGCCATGTCATTACTGCCGCGAGACGCTCGTGTTTAGTTGTCTTAAATGACAATGAAATACACGGACACTTTCCCCATTTAACCTACTTTCTATCTCTAAGAATAAACGAATTACCAATAGTAGACACGTTAAATTTGGCACCCTGATCACAGATTATCCACCTCTTACAGATGTGAAGGCTTTGTCGGTTCGTTTGAAGTTCGTCGGACAAAATTCTATAATCTTGAACGCAATCCGCCATTACATAAGAGGTTTGTTGCGGGAAATTTGAATGTGAATAATAAAATCTACCAGAATATTTCTAACAGTAATCTAAACTCAATGTTTTGTTACGTATACCAGTAATATGTTAAAGTTTTTCTCATTAAGTATGCCTAATTGACATAATAAATAAAACTGGACAATGTTGCTAAGTATAAGTGTAACAGAACATATGTCTTGAAATAAAAATTTGTGAGGAAAAAACGACTTAATACCATTCCTATTAAATTATGTATTTTGTAAATATTTTGACGAATTGTTATTCACATTTGTGATTCACACATTTAAATTTAAAATAAATAAAAAAAAAATTGATTATACAAATATTGAAACTTTAAATCCCCATAACATTTTCTTCATAGGCACACATTTTTCGTGGTACGCCTTTTTGTTTATAATGAATAGAAATCTAAACTCGGAACTTTAAAATTTCGAATATACACACACAAACATTGAATTCCTAAATAAGCTTTTGAAGTTCGTCGAACATATATTACCTGGGCCCTGTTGAAACGACTTTTTGTCTTACACCACTGAAACGTTATTTCTTCTACGTTAAGGCGCTAGTGTAACTTATTTTTCTTAATGGGCGCCAGTGAACAAAAATCTTTCGACATAGCTAGGGGTCTATTCCTGGGTAGAGCAATAAGAAGTAGGGGAGTCGAATTCTGTTTGCAAACCAAAGCTAAGCTAAATTAAATAGGCGCCACCATGTCCTGAGATAATTAATTCTAAGGGCGGACGTGGAAACCCAAAGATAAAATGATCGCCTTCGTTAACAAAAACCTGTCTTATCAAAAATAAGAAGCAGCTTCTGTAAGAAATTGTAAAGATTAAATAAATAAAAAAGTAGAACACCATTTGTGTCCTATAAAAGTATAAAAAAAATAAAAAAATGTATATCCAATATGATATTGGCACCAAATTATTACTTAAAAATTTTACCCTTGTGTAATTAGATTTGATCGCATTTAACCAAAATTAAAACCTAAAAGTTGAACTAATTGTTTACTAAAAAAAACTCTCTTTTAAAATTTCGGAACTTTTTAACAAGTAACAAAAATTTATCTTTAACATCTATATCAAAGTCAAGCTTTTGCTTTTTAAAACAACCAACTACACTTTAAATATGAATCTGCGATAACTATATCTGAGTGAAAATATTTTGTAAGCATAATACACGGAATTACGTTCTAACCTGGTCAGATCTTTCCAGGTAGATTACAATTTCTAGAATCTTATTCTGAGTGTCTTTAAATTTTCAGATTTAAATTTTATGATCTACATATAAATAAATGCTAATCACAAAAATAGGAATGTTTGGTTTAAACTCAATGACAACTGCACGAAGCATTTGTTTTCATGACAACATCTGTCAATTGTGCAACACCAAAAAAATATGACATCGAAAACATACGCTGAAATTATCTAAGGTTCAGATGGAACAAAGCTTGTAATTATAAAAACCTAATCTGACAAAATTTTGTTCTACGGCTTATAAAACCAGTTCAACAATAATTGAGAATTACACAGATTACATGTTGAAAATATAATAGCAACTTTACGTGTTTTACGTGATAGTCTGTTTATCAAATTTTTGTAACATTCAAAACACATGCATAAAATATCTTATATCTAATAACGAACCAAACTGCTTTTGTTGCTGCACAATAAATCGAGATGAAAATTTATATTCTTCAAACAAGATTACTGGCCATTTCTAATTTGGGGACGACTGCAATCAAAACCAACATCCATAATTCTTAGTAGACAAATTCCTAGTTAACAAATTTTTAGTAGACAAATTCCAAATTAACAAATCTCAAATGATGAATCCTACATGACGAATCTTACATGACGCGCGTTAGTAGAAGGTATCAAAAATAGTTTCAGGTCTAGCACGACCTGACCTGCTTACAAGAATAATTTATACGAAGGTCGCCTACCTCTAGCCGGGAATACATATTGATAAGGCGATTGCTAGCGGGCGACTAACTTGACGAAGCGAGTACCGAATGATAACGACATTAAAGGTGTGGAATACGAAAGAAACAACTAGAGATGCGCGTGGAAATAACTTTATGTGACACAAATATTTTAATATAAGAAGATTAATAAGGAATAATGCACGCTTAGCGCATTATCCTCGTAATTCAATGCGAATAATTATTACTGAAACTAAACATGTTACACTGTTTCATAAAACTCATTCACTAATAGCGTTAGTGATAATTTTATAATATTAATTAATACTATTACTGTTCTGTTTCATAAAAAATTAGCCTAATATTATTAGTGGAAAACTTAAAATGATTACCTATTTAATATTATTAGTGCTGAAGGAAAACTGTATCATAAACAAATGCAACTAATAAAACTTACTTATGATATTAGCAATTATTTCATTAGCATGCCTCGTTTTAATAATTAATTTTATTAGATCAAATAAAGTTAACAGTTTAGAGAAAAATATATAAAATACTTAATATTCTGTACAAAACAGAGTGTAAAACAAAATAAAATGGGAGATAGTGACACCAGCAGTGATGAAGAGCAGTTTAAAGTTCATCGTCCAAGGATTTTTCGATCGAGAATAGCTTACAACTACATGGAAAATACAAATGAGTTCAATGAGAGATTTCAGATAGACCTTGAAACTTTTATGTTTGTGCTTAATAATATAAGTAACAAATTAGAACGTCAAACTGCAAGAAATCATTCACCGTCAGCAAAGCAACAACTTCGAATTACTCTTCACTGGCTAGGAAGTGGTGTTCAGTACCATTCTGTAAGTGATATGCATGAAGTTTCAAAAGGTACAGTTTGTCGAGTGTGCACAAAGTTGACACAGCTATAAATAATGTTCTTCTTAAGGATGTGGTGAAGTGGCCAAATGAATGTGCAGAAAAGGTGGTTAAATTTAGTGAGTTTGGAGATATGACTTTGGTATGTGGGGTAATGAATGGAACGTTAATACGAGTTGATGCTCCTATTGCATTTGGACCAGCTTTTGTAGATCCTCATCGAAAACATTCCTTAAACGTAATGCTTGTACATGGACCAAATCTACAACTACTGTTTATTGGGAAAATTATATATTTATATTAGATTAAAACATAACCCTTGCTTGTTTTTCGACTTTAAAAACTGTTTTTGAAATCGTAAATAAACACTGTCTTGTTTGATAACATTTTAAAGAAATTTTCTAGCAATCTAGCTCTTTAGTTATGATTTTCAGATTATTTTTAAAGAAACCTTATGTTTAAAAACATTTAACGTAATGAATTGCCTTTTTAAAATATCTTTTACAAATTTTAGAGTAACGGAATCTTATTGTATTTGTTAAATAACACATATAATCTATCTTTCTACAATTTGGAGTGTTTGTTATAACCGAAATCGTTAAGTATAATTCACAATTACCTATATATAACAAAATTGCATGTCGAAATATAGATTTTCTAATTAACTTGAGTTTTTAGCGTGTTTTTTAGTGCTATATTAACTTAACCGTGATATATTTTTTTCATTAAATACTATCTTGCCCTCTTACAATTCTATACGTGTTTCTTTAGTGATTTAAACACTTACCGTAATTAAATTTAAATACTATGCCTTACGAATGCCTTTTTATAAGAAGTTTTTACTTTTAAATACATTTGTCGTGCCGATTTGAAGTTAGCTGTACCGTTTATTATCTTTTGAATTACTTTAGTATTGTATATCTTGTATATTGTGTCTCAAATATTTTTTTCAAAATGAACATTACACATATTAAGTCTTTGGAGCTGATTTACGAGATTGAGTGTAGAAACATTACGCCTGCCTCTAATCAAAATGATAGACGATTACAACTTAAAGCCATTCTAGCCCAAGAAATAAAAGGCTTACCTATTTTAAAAAAAATTGTTTCGGATTTGGCTTAAAACGTATCTGAAATCAAGCTGTCTCTTGACGATATAACTAATATAATAAACAAAATAGACCCCGGCCCAACTGATATTGAGTTAAAACGTTTAGTTTCACGTATCACCCATCTTAAACAGCGCATAGAATTATTGTCTTCATATGACAATGAACAAGCGAAGCAAGCTAAACAAACTTTTCTATCAGATATCTTATTACTTGAAGGAATCGTTCTTGAGAGACTCAATTCAAACGCAGACACAGATATATCTTCACCGTTATCAAATCTCGTAATTTCTCCAGCTCAACCATTAGGGAAATCTATACCTGTTTATAAATGGGGTCTAACTTTTCAAGGTTGCGACGCTCAAATCTCTTTAATGTCTTTTCTTGACAGAATTAACGATGTTAGAATTGATCGAAACTGTACCGACCAGGATTTATTTGTTTCAGCGGGTGAATTGTTTTCCGATTCTGCGTTAATCTGGTACCGGAACATTAGAGATCAAATTTCTACCTGAAAGGAGTTAGTGGCATGTTTAAAACGAGACTTCCTACCGCATGGTTATATTACCGACCTTTGGAACGAGATACTAAATCGAACCCAAAGACTTGACGAAAATGTTATTTCTTTTATTACCTCAATAGAAGCCTTATATAGTAGACTTGATAGTAAACCTTCCAAATCTGAAATTATCAATCAGTTATCTAGAAATGTAAACCCTTATTTTTCCGAACGTCTAGCGTTACAACACATTTCTTCCTTAGCTCACTTCAAAGATTTATGTCGTTCGCTTCAAGAAGTGAAGCTGCGAGTTGATAAATACCGCCCCCCTTCAGAAAAACAATCTGGCCTTTTAGAACCCGATTTAGCATGTCAAGTTCGAGCTTCTCATAAAGTATCTACCCTTAATGCTCCTTCTACCGAAACAAACAACTCACTTACCTGTTGGAACTCTAAGAGAAGTGGACATAACTACAATGTTTGCACATACCCTAAAAATATTTTTGTTATGGCTGTGGTCGCGCAAATATCTATAAATCTAACTGTACGAATTGTAATCCTAACGTATCGGGAAACTCTCGTGGAGATATTCCTACTCAGGGCGTGAATATCTCAAGGAATCAAAATCGTCCTCAACACCAATCATTCAATGGACCCAGACGTCAATAAACTTAAACCATAAAACTACCTCTAACGCTGTACCTTTATTAAATTTATCTAACAATAATATCGCTACTGTCAATGTACAAAATGCCTCACCTTCATTAGAAGAATTATGTTATACTACTCCATCAGAGTGGTCTAATTGGCTACAAACCGTTAATTCCTTTTACCATAAAAAGTCTGCCGCTTTACAACTTGTTAAGAAACCCTTTGATAATCGTCCACATTTACCCATCACGATTGGTTCCTTAAATGTAATAGCTTTATTGGACACAGGTTCTTCATGCTCCCTTATAAATAACGAAGGTTTACAACAATTATCTAAACAAAATATTAAAATTCAAATTGTTTCCGAAAAAACTTCCATAAATATAGAGTAGAATCACTTGAACGTGAGGTTCCATTTTTGATTGTACCTACATTAGCTTATCCTTTCCTACTAGGTGTAGACTTTTGCAAACTTTTTAATTTGTCGCTTTACTTACAAGATTTTTCATGGCAAACCTCCCTTAAAACAAATTCCTGTGCATCTGCAGGAATATCTAATAAAGTTTCTCTTACTGATTCACAAAATGTAATTCTTAACTCTACAATTGACAAATTTCGTAAATTTAATACCTCTGAACTTAGTTGCGTTACTACTGCAACACATGTTATCTCTACAGGTGATGCCCTCCCTTTTAAGCAACGTCAGTATCCGTTATCGCCTGCATTGCAAAAGCATTTGCATGCCGAAATAGATAAAATGTTAGAATCTGGTGTTATCTCTACTTCAAATTCACCCTGGATGTCTCCCGTATTATTAGTTCGTAAGAAGAATGACGAATGGCGTGTTTGTTTTGATGGCAGGAAGTTGATTTCTGTAACTGTCTCTGACGCTTACCCTCTACCAAGAACTGACTCAATTTTAAGCCGGCTTCGAAACGCAAAATTTATCTCATCTATCGATCTTAGACAAGCTTTTTATCAGATACCTCTCGACCTATCTTCTCGTCAAAAAACTGCTTTTTGTGTTCCAGGCCGAGGTCTTTTCGAATATGATTTTTTGCCATTTGGTCTCTGTAACGCACCACAAACCCTACAACGTACTATGGATCAAACGTTAGGTCCTATCTTACATTAGGAACGTGCCTTTGTATTTTTGGATGATATTTTAGTTATCTCAAGTTCCTTTGATGAACATATCGCCACATTAAATGAGGTTGCAGAACACCTAAATGCAGCAGGTTTTAAGATAAACTGGGAAAAGTGTCAATTCTGTTGTTCGTCCTTCACATTCCTTGGTTTTATTATCGATGGAACTGGCCTACGAGCAGATCCCGCTAAAGTTGACGCTATTACTAAATTCAAAACACCTAAAACTGTTACCGAAATCAAACGTTTAATCGGAATGATTAGCTACTATCGCATCTTTCTACCCAACCTTTCAACTATATCTGTACCCATTACCGATTTAATTAAAAATAAAAATAAATCCCAAACTATCGAGTGGAATTTATAATCTCAACAGGCTTTCGAACAAATTAAAACATTAATCACTTCAGCACCCAATTTCGATGAAAAATTTTATATACAAACCGATGCCTCACTTACTGGTTTAGGTGCAATGTTGTTCCAGGTAAGAAACGGTTTAGAGCACCCAATCGCCTATGCAAGTCGTGCCTTAACTTCTGCCGAACAAAAATATTCAGCTACCAAACGAGAATTATTGGGCGTTATCTTTGGCATCGAGAAATTTAGAGGATATGTTGAAGGTACACATTTTACCGTTATCACTGATTGTGCAGCCCTCACTTATTTAAATAACTTAAAACAACCCGCAGGTCGTTTGGCAAGATGGAACTTGCGTATCCCTCAATTCACTTTTGACGTTAGCCATAGGCCTGGCAAGTTAAATATCGTACCTGATGCCTTATCTCGTGATGTCGTCTCTCTTAACATTCCAAATCTAATTCCTGATACCTGGTATCTTAATATGATTAAAAAAGTTTCTGATAATCCCGATAAATTTCCTACCTTTCGTGTAACCAACAATAGATTACATAAATGTGTATCTTCTTACCCTCACAAAATATCTAATATTCCCGAATGGAAACTTGTCGTCCCTACCGCTAACCGCAGTGAGGTTAAATTATGTCATAATGATCCCATTGCTGCGCATCTTGGTGTTACAAAAACTCTCGCTAAAATATCTGAATTATATTATTGGCCCACATTAAAAGAATCTGTTTGTCGTTATATTAGGAACTGTAAAATTTGTGGTTCTCATAAGAGTTCACAGGACGCTTGTTCTGGCTTAATGGGTAACTTTAAATGTGTATCTTATCTCTTTCAATTAATATCGCTCGACTTATTAGGACCTCTCTCCCGATCGAAGAAAGGTAACCAATATCTTTTAGTTGTCACCGATTGGTTTTCTAAATTTGTTATGGTGCAACCTTTACGTAAAGCTAGATCTGCTGCTATAAATAAATTCCTAGAGCAAAATGTATTTCTTATCTTTGGTGTTCCTCAGATTATTCTTTGTGATAATGGGGCACAATTTAACTCTAAAGATTTTCAAAATTTCGTTAAGAGTTATAAAGTACAAAAAATTTGGTTTAACGCAAAATACCATTCTCAAGTAAATCCTACCGAAAGAGTAAATAGAGTTTTAATTACCGCTATTTCTTCCTATATTGATTCAGACCATACTACATGGGATGAACATATTTTTAAAATTGCTCAAGCTTTGCGTACATCTAAACACGAAGCAACCCAATTCACTCCGTCATTTCTTGTTTTTGGAAGATATACTCCAATCGATGGGAGTTATTATGGTTTAGTACCGGACGATACTAACGTAATTGAATTTGACGATAAAGTACGCTGGGATAAAGACCAACAATCATTACCTTCTATCTTTAACGACGTTAGAAAAAATTTGTTAAAAGCTTACGAAAAAGGTAAGGACCACTATAACTGACGTAAACGAAATATTTCCTTCGCCTTGGACGAACAAGTTTAGAAAAGGAATTATGTTTTATCGGATGCATCTAAGAAATTTTTCTCAAAATTAGCCCCTAAATTCATTCTTTGTAAGGTCGTTCGTGTCATTAGTCGCCTTATCTACGAACTTCAAGATGCTGAAGGAAAACGCCAAGGCAGGTGGCATATTAAAGACCTTAAGCCATTCTCTGCTGACCCAAATGCTACTTAAGTTTTTCACGTTCCATTCCCCTCACAATCTACCTAATATTTTTTGTTCTCACCATCAATTAGTAACTTTAATTGCTTATTTCCTATCTCATACAGTATATATCTCTTACACCTTTAACTTTACTTACCTTAAATTAGCTATATTTTTCCTTTTGGTTGACTTTTCCTTGACCATACCGTTACTTGTATATCGCTTTATTCTCTACACCCCCCAATATAACTCTGTCGTTTCGTTTAATTAATCCTCGAACTTTTCCTACAGCATATCATTTGGTTTTTAGTATTTTTCTTACATCGTTTAATTGTGTGAAAATTGTCGTAACTTTGGTTGAAATAACTCATTGAATTTTTATGATTGGTTTGAGCTGATGTTAGAGTGGATGTTTTTCTTCTTTGGGCTCACATAGAACACGCGCGACCTATGCCATTGTAAGAAATAGTTCATATTCGCAGTTGCAAAAAACTAGGATTGTCTATTCCGTGAGTTTTTCCTCTGAATTATTACAGTCGCCCACATTATGCTATATCATTATTTGTTTCTTTTCCCACTAAATCACCATAACTTATAAACATTTTTATTCATTGTTTTTTGTTGAACTTCATGGTGAGGCGCTATTGATTCTTATGGATATCTTATTAAATTCTCGGTTGTTTTAGCATATTGGGACAGTGTATCTGTATTTAACTGCTTATAATTAGGCATCTTTGTGTGTTTATGGCGTTACCGTTTTAAAAAAACTACCTTGAAACAGTTGGGTTTTCGTGTGATTGTATCTGTAATAATACTTTTGAGTTGTGTCAACTTTTGTCTGATTTTCTTACCGTAGTGGATGCACCCAAATGCCTTTGCCGGTCCCTCGTACTGTTTGTTGCAAACGGGCCTGCTTCACAGGTCGCTCTTTTTAGAGGGTACGAGAAATCCCCATTTAACGGCTCCACGGAGTCACTCTATCGTTATCTTATCTATTATCTTTGATACTAACTAAGTTAATATCTTTATCTTATTTATTATCTTTGATAATACCCTTAGTTTAATATCGTTATCTTACCGACTACCGATAGTAATAACTTTAGTTTAATATCGTTATCTTACCGACTACCGTTAGTAATAACTTTTGTTTAATTTCGCGTTATCTTACCTATTATCTTTAGTAATAACTTTTGTTTAATGTCGCGTTACCTTACCTACTATCGCTAATAATAACTTTAGCTTAACATCGCGTTATCTTACCTAGTATCTCAAATAATAACTAAAGCTTAATATCGTTATCTTATCAATTACCTTTGATGATAACAATTTAAGCTCAATATCGTTATTTTATCTATTATATTTAACAACAATTTGAGATCTTGTTTTATCTTTTTATCTTCCTAACGTTTGGTATTTATGACCAGACGTGGGAATTATTTTTTCTTGAAATTAAGTTAGGATTTACGTAGGGTAACTAGGATTTAGATTTTAAGATGTTACTGTGCTAACAGACTTTTTCTTTTTTTAAGTTTTTTCTTTTATGGCTTTGTCGCGATTGTTACGTGCCAAACTTGGCACTAGACATCTTTTTAGTATAGTTTTGATGTGCGGGAGTTCGCGCCTTAAATTCAAAAGACTTGGCGTGTATTTCCGTCACGTCGGAATTGGGTTGGACGAACTTCGCGCCGACGCGTGTGGGGGCAAAAAAGTGGGAAGTTTCCGAGGGACGCTAAAACGTGGCTTTTTGCCTTGGAAGTTCGAGTGCAGTGGTCGTGCCTGGTAAGAAGACGTAATTTGGATACGACCTGGGCGCAGTCCACGACCCTAGAACGAACGAGTCCTGGGAGCAGCCGCGACCGCCGTAGCTAGTCGGAGCCATTCGGAAGGACGCTAGGCGTACCCTCCATTAATTATCTTGAAGGGGGCCATCAGCAGCCCTGATGGACGTTGCAGACGCCATCTTTAACTTATCCCGTAGGAAGCTGGACTTACTCATGTGAGTATTTAATTTTTACGAACTGTTTGCGAATTTGATATATTCCGTCAATTGCGCGTTTAAATTTGCATATTGTGTGACGTCATTGACAGATGGGCGCGCTAAAATCTGTATAAAGATTAGAGCTACCAACTGCGGTTGCATCACTCATACCGCGCCGACGGTTATGTACAAGAGAAACCTGAAAATGTAAGAAAGTTCAATACGAAAACATGTGTAATTTTTCAAAATTGATATAACTTTAACATAAAATTACTAATAACCAAGAAACCGTTCATTATAGATCTATGTTACCATTTTCATCACTATCAAAATGGCTCTCAGAATGGTGATACCGAATATAAGGTGTTCCATATACAAAAACATAACTTCGGGTTGGAAACCATATTAGAACACCCCGTGTATAGGAAAACATATTTTTAGATTGTGGTGGTGGTTAACGTTTAAAAACCAGAAGTTGATATATTGAATAACATCTCGAAGGACTTCTTGGACACCGTATATATATTATCGTGTAAATTATAGGTTAAGAGGGATAGATAGGTCAAGGAAAAAAGTTTGTAACGACCGTGTATATAGAAAAGAGGAATAAATTATTTACGTTTCAAATTAATTAGTTTTGACCATAAAACAAACGAATAATAGCATACATTTGTATTAATAAATCGTAGTGTTAAATTTGCATAAGTGTAGAAGCTTTGTAGTACGTGATAGCTCAAAGATGATACGAATATAATTAACTTTAATATTTTAAAAGTTGTAAGTCAAGCACATCAAATAATAAGGAGAGCTTTTGTATATAAAATCAATAACGTAAACGCATATTTTTCATTTAACTAAACAAGCGTTCGTTAAAAATAAATCCTAAGAAAATCTACAGGTTAAACAACATGGAAAATATAATTTCAAACTGGTAAAACAATTCATAGAAAGACGAACAGATAAATAAACAAGTTCAAGGAACCAGAATGTACGTTGGAACATAATTCTATAGAAATTTTAGTTATCGGTCGTAGCGAAGGCTGAAAATAACAGGCGCTTTGAAAACAAATAGAGACGGAATATCTATAGCATTGGATAGACGAGGAGGGCAAATAAAGACGTTTGCTAAAACACTCGTTCAAAGTGCGCGACAAATTTTAGAGGTCAACCATAATATAAATTCTATGTTGCTGTAGTGGGATTGTAATAAAGAAGGTAAATATAAGTTACACGAGGATAACAGTTGGATGATAGACCTACGAATGGAAGAAATGTTTTTGATTGGCTGATCGTAGAGTGGAATGAGAGAAATATCAGGAAGAACGCGACCGTTGTGTTTTGTTAACCAGTGTTTCGGACTAAAGCGACGATGGAATGGGAAATTCTGAGTTTTAGAAAGTTTGTTGCATATAAAATTTTTAGAATCGGTTATGGTGGGAGTGCTTTTTGATTGAAAAAGAGTTCAGGCGGTGTGTTTCTACTACTTTATATGCACTAGAAGGCGCAGTACGGCTCTCTTACTTCATTTATCTCTTACTTCACTTACTTCTACGGTCCGCATCAGACTTAAATGGTAACATATAAGTTTAAAATTTTATAAATCGGTGTTAATGCAGTTCGTCTTAAATTTAATGCAAAGTGTGAAAGCACGAGTAGGTGTTATATTGTAAACGGTGCTGTAGCTACATACAAAGAACGAACGAAGGATGTTACTGAGGTAAGCGTGCCTAGATAAATTTTTGAAACGAGAATGCTGGGTGTTTGGTAGATATGGAAGGTGATTAATTAGTTTTGGACAATTATATGGGTAAAAATATTGAAGGCGTCTGTAGAGAATTGGATAGCGATTGGAAATGAGTTGATGTACATATAGCAGAGAGGTGGATAGAGGAGAGGTTTTGTGTGGACGACATCTTCAGAAATGATGGTGCAAAAAGCTTACACCAGGTAACTAAACTAGTTTCTATTGTTTTGCTTGAACATTTTATGCTGTTATTTTATGCTAAAGTGATTTGACACATTGGGTGTGTATTTTATGAACATATAAGTTAATTTGAAGGGCATATGAAAAAGACAATTTGTATTTATTATTTGAAGGTGTAAATAAATGACGTAAAAATTTGATGTAAAGAGTAAACGGGTCTTTATGGTTGTTGAAAACAAAGATGCGATTTATTTATGCATTTAGAGTAACAGGGTTTATATTGAGCTCACCACGGACCAGAGTAAATGTCAATTTAGGGTTTCAAGATAGGCCCATCCACTTATATAAAACAAAAATTGTTGAAATAAATTAAAGTTATGAAATTTAAAAGAATTTAAAGATTGAGATTGTTATATTTTATGAAGCTATATATCCGAATTTGTACATATTGAGCTGGCGACGTAAAATTTTGATTAGTGTGAATAAAAGGTTGTATGTTTCGTTGAATTATTTAAATGGTAATTTTATTTGGTAGTATAAGTGAGAAATGTAACTTAGGATGGTAAGTATCTTATTCCAGAGATATTGGCAATATTTTTTTAATTTTTAGCAAAAGATTTTAAAACAGCCCAATTTGTGGGGCTCGATTTAAGAGCTTAACCACAGCAATATATATATATATATATATATATATATATATATATATATATATATTGCCGTGGAACTCGAGGACTAAGGTTTTAACATCGAGCCTTCACTGGGCCGTCATAAATTTGCCGTGGAACCTATAAAAATTCTGTAAATTCCTTAACCCTTTATTTCTTTTTCAAATTTCTTCAGCTTCCCTGGCTAGCTCAGCTGTGCTTCTTCTCAAATACCTAAATTTATAGACATATCTCTTTCACACTCTCACACCGTTCAATAAAACTACCAAATAATACCACGACCATACAACCTTTTATTTACATTTATACCAGATAAATTATATTACATGTGTTAAAAACAGTTAGATACAAGAATTATAAAACTTCAATTATGGTAAGTTTTAAACTCTTTGATTTTTCTAATAAATTTTTATACAACAGAAATTTCAAATAAATACCTGGATAATTCTTTAGTCTTCATTCCCGTTAGAGATGGTTACCATAAAAACCCCTTGGCGTTGTTACTATTGACTATACTGCTTGTCGAATCCACAGGCCTCTACCATCCATATCATGCACACAAAATAGATTACCAGCTCTGGTTACCCCCATATATCATGTTTCCATTTATTGATGTTTGCTTTGTATTGTAGTAGACGGACCTTTTTAAATTTAAAATGCACTACTCGTACTTCACGTCAATAATTAGAGGCCGCTACTACGGTTTATATTAGCAACCACTATATTTACGAAAATATTACATAAAATACTCACAAAAGCTTTATTATTGTATTTGGAATCGGTATTCAGCACTTTTATCGACGTAAAGGAAAAGAAAGAGAGCCTTAGTAATCCAGGTTGAGTATTTATGTGCTTTTAAAACCCCCTTAATGGACGCTCTTCAAGCGAAAAGCATAGTTTCAACACCGTTTCTACAAATTTTAAGTATAACCGTCGGTTGATTCTGAAAATTTTTCCCGCCGTGCTTGTTGTATACTTCGAATTCGCTTACAACCGTCGCGTGTGCATTCGTTTTTAACACTGTTGACTTTCGACTATTGACAGAGTTTTTGTCGTCACCAAACTCCTCCTAAACGCTATTTATCTCTGTCTTATGCATGTTTGTTGTCTCGTTCAAAACCCCACTTGCGTTACAGAAAACCGATATTGATGACATCTTATCTCAACTCCACGTGTATATTGTACGTGCATTTCAATCCCAACGCTTTTATATCTGTCTCTATCTGTTGTGTATAACCGATTGTGCATTTCCCTCGCTCTTTAAGATGTTTGTTAGCCTTGTTGTTTATACCAACTGACAGTTGAAAATATTTTCTCTGAAATCCTATCTTAACGTACACTCAACTTCTTTGAATTTAACCTTTTAAAACGCAGGTGTTTCTGTTAATTATCGAACGTTTGAACATAACAACTTCTTGGACTTTCTGCTTCTTGGTATCTGTATAAAACGAATACATTTGCCTTGGAATTATTGATTTTCTTACACAGCACGTTCTTTCATGCTTATACGTGTTGAATTCAAATAACTTGGGGTTACTTATGCGTATCCTTGAACATTTATTTGCTTTAAAACTGTTTTTTCTTTATGTACTCCTAACATTCCAATTATTAAATATAAAAATACGTTAATACTCGTCCGTTTTCCCTAAATGAATTAAATTAATTTAGCGCGTAAATAATTTGTTCCTTTCTATATACAGGGTTGTTGAAATTTTAATGTATCTACCTATTTACCCCTTTGAATCCACAACAATATATATATATATATATATATATATATATATATATATAATTAGATGTATCTGTAAAGAAGGTCTTTTAAAAATAATAAGAGCTTATTGACGTATACAAATCGAGCTAATAGTTGTATAGCCATTAACGAAACAACACCTTTATTACTTCACAAGGCGAGGAAACATCCACTGACCGGCCCGTTTCAGCTTCTTTAAGCATCTTCAGAGCGAATTAGTTAAAAACTAATTCGCTCTGACGGATTATCCACAACTTATTTTATATTATTTGGTTTAATTTTAATGCCTTATGTCTACATGTAGCTTTCGTTTCCTCTATACTACTGTAACGCGCTACTACTACCGCGTTTCTTTAATTTAAAACAAGTAATAATAATGGTCTTTATTACTCACTGTTCACAAGTCTAATTAACAGTATATGCCTTATTTATAGATGTTTTCAGTCCACTCAACAATGAAGCACTATTACACTAATGAATTTACAAGCACTAATATCTTCTTAAATTAACTCCTTTACCATAGGTTCATTAACAGCACTAACACAACTATTTGTTTATACACTTCTATTTATTTATGTATACTGCAAGCTGCATGCACATTAGACACAGCATATCATTTATGTATATATTCTAAAAACTCAACTACGTTTACTTTACAACGATATAATTTATATTAGACATTCAAGAATAGACTAACTCTTACATTCATAAGCGGCCTTATATATACCCTGCATTAAGATATGACTCATTATCTAGAACTTTGTAGAAGGATTCTCGAATGCTGAAGAATACGCTGTGCCCGGGCGTTTGTATGTTTGACGGGTTGCCTAATAGTGGATCGCAACACTGCCCCTCTTTAAAACCGTTACGTCTCGTAACTGTAAATCCATCTTGACGCCAATTCGATGACTGGTGACGGTATCGGCAGCTATCTCCTCTGGTGCATCCACCGCGTCGTTGGAAGTAACAGTCAACACTCTTTTCCTGGTCTTGGTAGGCAACCGGTTGATAACAACAAACAAGAACCTGGACGTTGGTTCCCTGGAAAACTACTTCTAGCATATTTCGGACTATCCTCCAGTCTAAGCGATCCAGTCCACAGGCCAGCTTGGGCACCGCTAGTCTCGTTACTCCATTTTCCATCATCTGCGCCTTAAGATTTAGCAAAGCCTCCCATAGATGTCCATAACTAGGTCTCTGCCATGAAGAATTTTTGGTGACCAGATAGTAAACATAACGATTTTTATCTTGAAGGACCAAAGATTTTCCTACAGTTGGCTGCTGTTGTACTTGAAATTTATTCGGCTAGACCAAAACATTAACCGCCGAAGCCGTAGAGAGTACGTCCCTGGCGTTTCAGGGCGTAGACGACGTCCATTGCGGTGACGGTCTTCCTCTTCGCGTGTTCCGTGTAGGTGACGGCGTCGCGGATGACATTCTCCAAAAAGACTTTCAGCACGCCGCGGGTCTCTTCGTAGATGAGACCGGAAATTCTCTTGACGCCGCCGCGTCGAGCCAGACGTCTGATCGCCGGCTTGGTGATGCCCTGGATGTTGTCGCGCAACACCTTGCGATGACGCTTGGCTCCTCCCTTGCCTAAGCCTTTTCCACCTTTACCTCGTCCGGTCATGTTGTGATTTCATTCGATCGCTTGCTGCCTGTATATTCTTTCGGACGTTTTCGTGAATACTATTTGATCTTTCACGAAGCTCACTAACGTAATCTTCACCTGCGATCTCTTCTCCAGGTTTAAATCCAAACTGAAGATCACATGGTAGCCGCAATTCACGTCCTAGCATTACGCAAGCGGGAGAGTACCCTGTGCTGTCATGTACCGAAGATCGGTACGCCAGTAGGAACAAATGCAGATATTGGTCCCAGTCTCGTTGATGTTCAGAGACAACTTTGGCCAGGTACTTCCTAACGTCCTGTTCATTCTTTCAACCATTCCATCCGATTGGGGATGAAGTGGCGTGGTTCTAGTCTTCCTGATTCCAAGATGCTTGCAGACATTTTGAAACAATACTGATTCGAAGTTTCGACCTTGATCGGAGTGTAATTCCAACGGAACTCCAAAACGACAAAACAACTCCTGACTAGTACATCTGCAACCGTCTCGGCTTCTTGGTTAGGTATAGCATATGCCTCCGGCCATTTGGTAAAATAATCCATTGCAACCAAGATGTATTTATTTCCTTTCTCTGATTCAGGAAACGGACCAGCTATATCAATGGCTACCCTCTCAAAAGGATTCCCCACGTTATACTGTCTCATTGGGGCTTTCCGTTTTGAGACCGGGCCATTTGCAGAGGCACACAATTCACATTTCCGGCACCACTCCTTCACATCATCTTTGCAGTTCAGCCAATAGAATCTTTCTCTCACTCTCTCGAGAGTTCTTTTCACGCCAAAGTGCCCTCCGGAAATACCATCGTGCAAGTGCTGCAACACTTCCGGCACTCTGCTTCTCGGCACTATCACTTGAAGTCTCTCAGTGCCATCTTCAAATTCCAGGCGTCGTTTCAAGATTCTATTTTCTATCATCAAGGAGTCCCACTGTGCCCAGTATGCCTTCAGGCTCCTACTTAAAATACTAATTTCTTCCCAAGCTGGCCGTTGTCCTCTATTTTTCCACTCAATAATACGTCCCAATTCGGCGTCATTCTCCTGGTCTTCTCGTATTCTTTCGAGTTGCCAAGTATCATCGGTTACCGTCATTCTATGGATGACACTTATTTTCTCTTCCATCTTGGAGCAATGATTGCAGTCCATCGGACAAGGTCTCCTTGATAGAGCGTCTGCATTCCGATGGCTAGTTCCTACACGATGTTCTGTATCAAAGTCATATTCCTGCAGCCGCTCTATCCACCTTGCCACTTGCCCTTCAGGATTTCGAAACTGCAATAACCATTTCAGTGCAGCATGGTCTGTTCTCAACAGGAATTTACGGCCGTATAAGTACTTATAAAAGTGCTCTACGGATTTGACGACGGCCAACAGCTCCTTCTTGTCACACAATAGTTCCTTTCTGGCCGCGACAAGACCTTGCTGAAATACTCAATAACTTTTTCTTGTCCGTCCTGCACTTGAGAAAGAACGCCTCCTATAGCTGTGTTACTGGTATCGGTATCCAACACAAATTTCCCCTCCATCCGTGGATAACTCAAAATTGGTGCTGGAACTAGTAGCCGTTTCAGTTGTTCAAATGCACTGTGGCAGTCGTCATTCCAATCATATTCTTGTCCATCTTCGGTTAATTTTGTTAACGGTTTGGCAATGTTTGCAAACCCAAGTATAAAACGTCGGTAATATGTGCACAATCCTAGAAAACTGCGTAGTTGGTGTATATCTGCTGGTGTAGGCCACTCTTGTACCGTTTTTATTTTGTCAGGGTCAGCTCTTATTCCAGTCTCTGAAACGACATGTCCTAGGTATTTCACCTCTTTTCCAAATAGGTGACACTTCTTGGGGCTCAATGTAAGGTTTGCCCCGCGTAATCTTTGGAATATCTCCTCTAAGTTTTTAAGGTGTTCTTCAAAAGACCGGCCTAACACTATCACGTCGTCTAGGTACACCAGACATGTTTTCCAGGACAGTCCACGCAGTATCGACTCCATCAATCGTTCAAAAGTAGCAGGAGCATTGCATAATCCAAATGGCATGACCTTGAACTGCCATAATCCAGTTCCAATTGTAAACGCAGTCTTTTCTTTATCGTTTGGCTCCAAGCCTACCTGCCAGTATCCGCTTTTCAAGTCCAAGGTCGAAAACCATTTAGATCCGGATAGAGTATCTAAGGTGTCATCAATTCTGGGCAAGGATAGCTGTCTTTCTTTGTCACATTGTTAAGCCGCCGGTAGTCTACACAAAACCTTGTCGACCCGTCCTTTTCTTGACAAGCACTACCGGGGATGCCCATGGACTATTCGAGGGTTCAATCACTCCTGTTCTTCCATATCGGTGATAATTTGCTCAGCTTCCTTACGTTTTGCCAAAGGAAGCCGCCTGGGGTGTTGTCTTATCGGTTGCGCATCTCCAGTATTGATCTTGTGTTGCACAACATTCGTCCTTCCTTCTCACTATCATCCAGTGCAAACACACCTCGATATCGTCCGACCAGTTCTTTTACCTTGCCCAGTTGATCGCCATTTAATCCTTGACACGAGGGTATCAACATATCCAGCAATTTCTGTGAGCAACCGTTGGTTGGTTTATTTTCGTGTCGTCAATACAACGTTTAATATGACATACTGGAATGCAACTTCCCACAATCATGCCTTTCTTCAGGGTCACTGTATGAGGTTAATGTTCAGCACCCTTACTGGTACCATATTTCGAGACTTTACCAGCGTTCTTCCAATCAGAAGTCCCTCCTGACCCATCCCGATTCAGTTGCTTCCATCATGCATACTTGTCCTTCCCGGAGCGTACCATCCGGGCGTCCCATTACTATCATCTCCGCCTTCTCGGGTATTTTCATATCGCAAATCATTCGAACTTGCATCGTCTGGTTACTCGTCCCTTGAAATGGAATCTCATCATCATCTATCCGAAGCACATTTTCTTTCATGTTTACATGAAACCCATATTCTCTCATGAGATCCATTCCCAAGATCACTTCTTCTGTAATTTCAGCCACCAACACTCGATGATTAATTAATTTGTCCCCAATTGTCAACATAACGGCAGTCTCTCCATGAGTACCAATCTTCTCACCACTTGCCGTTCGGAGACACACCGATACAGGTAGCACTTTTCCACGACCAACCAAATCTGGTCTCACAATAGTTCTTGTCGCTCCTGTATCCACAAGTAATCGGACAACCCTACCATTAATTCTACCATCGATATAAATGCTGTCCAGACTTTCCACCGACGATGCAGCACGGATGATAATCTCCGGGGCACTACGCTGTGCTGTCGAAGTTCGCCCTCTTACATGGACCAGCTTTGGCACAACCGGTTGTTTCTTTGGTTGAGTACAGCGTCTCTGCATATGGCCAACTTCACCGCAGCTCCAGCATCGTAGACGCCATCTCCGCGGTCGTAGTCTTTTCAGCCTTTCCGCCTTTCGCTTTTCAAACACACGGTTGATTATTTCATCTATGCTGTTCTGAGCTTGACCAGGTTCCTCTAAGGCAGACCGAACTTTGTGACTCACCCTATGTGATGTCTGCTTAGCTGCTTCAAATTCAAGCGCATGGGCCAGTGCATCATCTAACATTTTTGGTCGTGCTAGTCTTAGCGCTTGCTGTATTTCGCCATCCTTAACGCCATCCACAAATGTTTGGACAGCAAGTTGTTCGAGGAAGCTGTCTGGTGCCGTTGGGTATGCCAATCTAACTAACCTGGCAATGTCAGCTTCGAATTCTTGCAGGCTTTCACTTGTCTTTTGCGAGCGGTTCTTAACTTGTGCGTGGTAAACCTGTTGAAGGTGAGCATCTCCATATCTCATCTCAAGCTTTGATGTTAAGAGGCCGTAATCATTCTGCTGGTGATCGGGAATCGTTTGTAAGATGTTAAGAGCCTCCCCCCGTAGGGCCACTATTAGAGAGATAGCCTTCTCTTTGTTGCACCAACCGTTGGCTATTGCAGCAGCTTCAAATTGTTTCAAATATGTGGGCCAAGGTGTTTTACCATCGAATGTAGGTGGTTTTACTTTAAATTTAGACGGAATTGACTCGCTTCTTTCCGTGGTTCTTATTTCTGGAATGTTCTGATTAACAACTTGGTTGGCAATTCAAGTGGCCGCGTTGTTATTGAAATTACTTGTTCTTGCAGCCTCATCACATCTTCTTCCATTTTTATCAATTTACTGTCCAACTTTTGCTCAACTGTTTTTACCTGTTCAGTGACATCTTCTTTCAATGCAATGGAGCTTTCCATTAATCTTTGTTCTAACGTGGCTGTTTTTTCATTCAACTTTTCTTCTAACTTCGCAGCATTTTCGCTTAACTTTTCTTCTATTTTCTCAGCATTCTCACTAAACTTTATTTCCATTTTCGCAGCGTTTTCACTCAACTTTTCCTCTATTTTCTCAGCATTTTCACTGAGTGTCACTTCTAGTTTAGCCGACCTCTCCTCCATACCGGATTTAAAATCCTTGAGGAAATTCATTAAACCTTCCGCGTCCATCTTATTTTGGCTTCTTGTAACTGGCATATATAAACTACTTAAACGGCTTTAGACTTGTGTGCTTTCCTTTTAATTAATCACTATATACCCCACAAATGCCTGACACCAGTGTAACGCGCTACTACTACCGCGTTTCTTTAATTTAAAACAAGTAATAATAATGGTCTTTATTACTCACTGTTCACAAGTCTAATTAACAGTATATGCCTTATTTATAGATGTTTTCAATCCACTCAACAATGAAGCACTATTACACTAATGAATTTACAAGCACTAATATCTTCTTAAATTAACTCCTTTACCATAGGTTCATTAACAGCACTAACACAACTATTTGTTTATACACTTCTATTTATTTATGTATACTGCAAGCTGCATGCACATTAGACACAGCATATCATTTATGTATATATTCTAAAAACTCAACTACGTTTACTTTACAACGATATAATTTATATTAGACATTCAAGAATAGACTAACTCTTACATTCATAAGCGGCCTTATATATACCCTGCATTAAGATATGACTCATTATCTAGAACTTTGTAGAAGGATTCTCGAATGCTGAAGAATACGCTGTGCCCCGGGCGTTTGTATGTTTGACGGGTTGCCTAATAGTGGATCGCAACACTACGATATGTTTGCGATTATTGTTTATGTGAAAGATATTGTTATAATTGTTAATTACTATTCTTGAGTGGGAGGCCCTAAATAAAATAATACGACAATTCCATTTTTATATCATTAGCTCTCCTCCTATATCTTAAACAGAACGTCTATTTGAATGTTTACATTCCATTCTATATTATTTAAATAAAGTAACACGAAATTGTTTTCAGGTTTCAAACATCAATGTGTTACAAACAAAGTTTATTTGACCCGATTATAGATACCGTAAAATTCTCTTTGTAGCATAATAATATTTTACTAAAATGTACAACTTAATCTGAAGATAATCTCAAATAAAGATTTACTACTGAAATTTATTATAAAATGCATATTTAAAAATATACAAAGATATCTTTTGTAAATTTTCTATAACAGCTAATCTGTAATAAAAAATTTTTGGATTCAAAACGCCATTGAGAATGTAAGCAAAATTACTGCACTAGGTTAGGACATACCATTATGGGATATTAATCCATTACATTCTAAAAATGTGTCATAAACAAGTTTATTTATTCTCTGTCTATTAAGCACTATGGTTAGAAACAAGGAAATGCTACAATTCCAATATGGGTTATCTTAAATACTACGTTATTGCGCATGCCATAAAGCTGTCAATAACTACTTTATTCATTAATGGCGCGTTGTGAATTGCGCTCTATTTCTTCAAGAAATTGTGTAAATATTAACAATAAATATAATTACGTAGTAGGAATTATTGAATTATAGCACAAGTAGTAAAACAAGTACGACCGAGGATAAAGAATTAAATACGATATCTATTCGAGATCCAGAAACGGTCAATGTACTTGTGTATAAGTTTAAAAACAAAAATGGAATGTAATATAAAGAAAACTGTATCTCTAACGTATGAGAAATCATATGAAGATGGACTTGATACTTTGGCCAAATTAACCGATGAAGAGGAATCACTCCTACTATTCAACTTTACACCTTTCTTGTCTACTACTAGCAAATTTGAAGTTTCTAATGCTTCAGAGACCTACAACAAACATACAACGAAAAATGCTAGTGAAAGTACAGGAACGATACCAAAATGCAATTCCAAACAACAACGAAGTAATACAGAACACGTGCAATTAAAAACTAAGCTACTGTGTTGCAATATATGCAGTTATAAAACATTAGTTAAAGACAGACTGATTCACCATATGCGAAAGCATACTGGTAACATACTGTTGGCATGTATGGTATGTGATTTCAAAACATCTCAAATATGCTATTTGAAAAAGCATATGAGAACACATACCAGTGATAAGTCATTTTCATGTATGGTTTGCGATTTCAAAGCATCTCAAATGGGCAACTTGAAAACGCATATGAGAACACATACCGGCGATAAACCATTTTTGTGTATGGTTTGTGATTACAAAGCATCACGAATGGACACCTTGAAAAAGCATATGAAAACACATACCGGAGATAAACCATTTTCATGTATGGTTTGCGATTACACAACATCGCTAGAGGGTTACCTGAAATTACATATGAGAACCCATACCGGTGATAAACCATATTCTTGTATGGCCTGTGATTACAAAGCATCACAAATCACCTTGAAAAAGCATATGAGAACACATACCGGTGATAAACCATTTTCATGTATAGTTTGTGATTTCAAAGCATCTCGAATGGACACGTTGAAAATGCATATGAGAACACATACAGCTGATAAACCATTTTCATGTATGGTTTGCGATTTCAAAACGTCTCAAAACAGTAGTCTGAAATTACATATTAGAACACACACCGGTAATAAACCACATTCATGTACAGTTTGTAATTACAGAACATATCAAATATGCAACTTGAAAAAGCATATGAGAACACATACCGGTGATAAACCGTTTTCATGTATGGTTTGTGATTTCAAAGCATCTCAAATGGTCACCTTGAAAAAGCATATGAGAACACATACCGGTGAAAAACCATTTTTATGTATGGTTTGCGATTTCAAAACATCTCTAAAGTGTAGTCTGAAACTACATATGAGAACCCATACCGGTGATAAACCATTTTCATGTATGGCTTGTGATTACAAAGCATCTCAAATGGGCACCTTGAAAAACCATTTGAGAACACATACCGGTGATAAACCATTGTCATGCATGGTTTGCGATTTCAAAACATCTCTAAAGAGTACTCTGAAATTACATATGAGAACACACACTGGTGATAAACCACATTCATGTACAGTTTGTAATTACAAAGCATCTCAAATATGCAACTTGAGAATACATATGAGAATACATACGGGTGATAAACCATTTTCATGTATGGTTTGCGCTTACAAAACATCTCTAAAGGGTAGTCTAAAATTACATATGAGAACCCATACCGGCGATAAACCATTTTTATGTACGGTTTGTGACTACAAAGCATCTCAATTGAACAACTTAAAAAGGCACATGAGATCACATTACTAATGATAAAGAGGTGTGACAGCGTTGTTGTTGGAGTTAGGTGCTCTAAGGGTGGTCCTGTGTTAGTGATTGTGTCGATAATGGATCTGTGCATTTGCTAATGGCGTGATCCGTTTCGTTTATTTTATCGCATGAGTTTTGGTAGTTATAACGAGATAATTTGAAGGAAGGCTTTTAGTGCATGAACGACTTGGTGTCTTTAGTCTGGCACTAATCATAATTTCCCTCCAAGAAGTTTGATGGCTTTATTACGAAAAGAACAAGAAGATGCGGTTTGCTATAGCATTAAAAGCTTCTTTTATACTGAAATTTGCTTGTACAGAGTTGTTGATTTGACCGATTTTGAATCTTCAATAGTAACTAACATACCCTGTGTATGATTGTACATAGTTAATATTCTGATCTAACCCTTGTTAAAAGTTACAGAATTCTCTTTAATTTCTAAGTAGATAATTCACATATCTTTTGTTACCACCTTCGTGAATGTGATTGGCCAATAACTGTCATTGATAATTTATTAAAGGTCAAAACGCTTCGAACTTTGAACTCAAAATTTTATAGTAATTATCGGCTTACAAAAAAAGTTATATGATTAAGACTTATTCTAGCGTAAATTACAAAATATTCAAATATTATCGATTTGCAAAGCAGTCCAAACTTATATATTTATGGCTATTTGTTAAAGAGCGCTTATCCAAATCTTCTTTTTATTACCCTCAACGGTATTAAATCTTTGCTGATTTTATTTTAAATTGATGTTCAAATCCATTTTCAAAATCATCCATATCATCTTAAATCTCCATTTGGAATAGTAATTTTCAAAGTACATCCTTTATTTTTAAATAATTAACTCAGCGTATTCTTTTGCATTAGCATTATCTATATTAAAGATTGTTCAATTCTTGTAGTGTTTTACAAAATAATTATGTTTTATATTTATGCAGAATTGCATTCTAGAAAGTTATCCTTCACTCAAGGTTACAACTTAAATGTCAAATACTGTATGCGTGCCTTATACTTGCAGACTGATTATACTCAAAGTAACATGTTTGACGTCTGAAAATGAACCGCAAATTTATGAATGAATAAATCTTTAATGTATAGCTCTAATCAAGTACCGGTTTTATAAAAAAATTATCTCTATACTTCACATTTTCGAAATTCCTCCATATCACCTACATAATGTAATATTATCTGGAATGGCGCGTTTTAATGGTCTAGTTAGTGTCAAATTTGTGATTTGTGTTTTGTCGCATATCGTGCCACCGTTCATCTTTGTCTAATGCACGAGGTTATCTGTTGATATCGTCTTTTTTCGTATTGTAGTACATGGAGTAGTTGAACTCGCGTTATCCTATCTTGGTCTAATTATACGACTTTAAAATTCGCGGGCTTCTTTCTATCAGCATTTATTCATTAATTAGTTATTTTATGGTTTTTAATAGTTTTTTAGTAAATGTGACGCATTTGTTTCTGAATAAAGAAGGTTTTGTTTAATATTTAAGAACTCATAGTGTTATTGTGAATAAAATAAATTTAATTTATTTTGCTTTGAATGAAACTGCGTTAAACTAACACTATTCTGTCATTTACAGCGAATGAAGCTGGTTCTAATGCATTTCTATGCACAGAAAGTTAATTATATTTATATTTTAATGATTGTAACATACACGGGAAGTGTGTTCTTCATCATTATAAATTTTTTGCATCGCTGCAGAACGCGACAAGAGGTTTTTCGAACGGCAAAACTAATATTATTTGAATCGTAATTATTAGGGAGTTTCCGTCAAGATTCACCTCACGACCAAAATTAGCCAAGTGCGCGACATACCGACAACCTCATAAATATCCGGGTGCGCGGTGCAAGCTACTATTGGAAAATTACGATCAACGTCTTTATGGTTTTTGAAGAGAAATTGACTAATAGTTTAATTTAAATTAAATTATATAATTATTGTATTTCTCTTCGAATACAATTTATGCAGTTATTATTAATAATAACAAAAGTTGTTGTAAAATATTTAAGTGCACAGTTAATCCCCTAAAGTAAGGTAAAAATCTGTTAACTAAATACTGAAGTTTCAGAGTGCTGTAGGCGGTCAAGTGTCAGGATTGTATTACTTTACACCAGAATACTCAAATTTCCGAAGCAACCTTACAAGCGGGTAAGAACCCCTAGTAACCAACAACACGTGGGCAGTTATTGGTCACGTGTATTTCACACAACTGTTAGAAATCAAATAGCTGCATACAGACTTTTTACACATACAAGTGTTGTTATCAGCACGTGCTAATAAATTCTTAGAAATTCTACATCAACAAGTGCTACCGCTGATAATCACAAGCTTAATATCCCAAGGACGACGCCAATATCAAGCACCTCTACAACTTTCGACATCTGCAGGCTTGCTTATGCTTTTTCAGAATTCAACCAGGGCGTCCTACTCGCCACTTCCACCACGATATAGGGCCTCATCGGTTAGCGCTGTTCTGTCCGATTCTCAGAAGACCAAACGAGCTAAAAACGATGGTGTTGAGGTTTCTACTATAAACTTAGAAAAAATCATAGCCATTAAAAAAGATTTAACAGAATATGTTTTCAGGGACTGCAATAAGATAAATCGAAACAGTGCCCAGTATATCCTACAGAGAATGGAAGACATCACCCTAATAGCCATCGCCGCATCCCAGAACTGCGAGATCTACAAGGCTAGATTCCACCAGTAAGAAAAGAACATCAAGACTACCTCGACAAAACAGATAACACTAAAACAACCACCTAAGCATACCGTGCACATATGCTCACGTTTCTGCCATAACCACCTCCCAACTCGTATCACGTACCACACCACTTCTTAAAGTCATCACCTTAAAGCCTACGTCCACCAAAACGCCCCATCTCAACTCCTCGATATTGTAAAGCACAACCTGGGACTATTCCTATGAGACCTCTCTATCCGTAGTATCCGCCGTTCCAGAACCGCTGTAACCATCTGCACCGATAATCCTTCCGACGTCAACATAATTTTTAACCTAATCCAACACGTCTGTTCCTTTCATGTTCCCAAACTCGTACAACCCACACTGATCATGTTTGATATAGACCGTAATATACCCACGCTAAACACCCTTTCATTCCTCTGACGGCAAAATCCTTTCAGCACCTCATCTCCGAATACATGTTCCGGAACATCCGTAGCCATACGCCGCCCCAGATCCGACTCCAACGATAATCTTATCCTCAATGTTTATTCCAGGCTCCGAACTATCTTAACGTTAAAAGCGCATGCGCTACAAATCCTGCAGAATTTGAGAACTAGTTTCAATAGCAAGATGCTATAATTGCCAATGATTCGCTGATTCAGACAAGGTCTGTCGATCAACAACCACTTGTGGACAATGTGCTCAGGACCACATCTTAAGATCGTGTCCTAATCAGAAATCCTAACAATCCTTCTGTCCTAACGTAACTTGTTGCACTCGTTGAAAATGAAAGGAATAGGTAAGACATACACAAAGGTATAGGTACAAGGAACCTACATACCGATTTTTAAAAAGAAAAACACACACCACTCAGATAGTAGTGGCTTGCTTTAGGTGTCGTGGTTTAATGCCCGCTTTCGGCATTCACACACCTCCGCATTCACTCTGCGCAGCCGCGACTGTCCGGCACGACGGATGTTAACATTTTTAATTTTAAAAAAGCGCGGCAATCTACTTATAAATTATAACTAAATCTAATACATGCTACATTGCCACATTTGACAATTTGTTACGATTTTTTTCGTGGCAGCCACGTTGGGCGTCAAAGTTATGCTACGTCGTCGCATAGCCGCGCGTAACACAAAGAAAAATCAAAGAAATGACCGGGCTCAATCGGAGATTAGGGGGGTTGTAGAAAGCAGACTGACATATAATGTACGCGGCTGTAAGGAGTTAGTGATAATACCTGCAAGAAAAAAAAATAGTTAAGCAAACCTGAAATAAAGAAACGAATAAGCATAGCAGCAATGATAAGTCTAAATTATTCAGTACTTTGTAGAATGTAAAAAAAAAGCTGTTTGGATAATCTATATAATATAACAACGGTAAAAGCAGTACAAAAATTTTTAATACAAAGTGAGGTAATATTGGGGAGTAGCAGAAACGTTTCCTCACACACCAATTAAACATAAATCAGACAAAATGTTAACAAAAGATAAATAGGTAAGACACAATAGATATGAGTAATTCAGTAGGATTGATTTCTTTTTCTTTCTTTTTTTTTTCTTAATAGCAGGCAAGTCTATTGTAAAAGGTATCAACACGACAAAGAATATTGCAAAACCAACGGATAGATATTTAAAGTAATAACAAGTATGAAACAGTTCAACTTACAAAAGTCCTTCAGCAACGCTTCCTTGCAACGGAACTGTGAGATTCACGATGTCCTACGCTAACGAAGCACTTCACCCTTGACTGTGAGGGTGTTGATGGAATTTCTTACACTTTACACTAATCACACCTACGTATTTCACTAGTGTTAGCAGCAGACATTATCATGCTGATGGAACTATGTAGCATAGATAAATTTCTTGTTAATTCTACTTCCTTAGACAATAATTTCGAAATATTTTGTAACACAAATCGTAATAAAAAAAAATGGTAATAAAAATTTAGAATCACGGGCTTTCAAGGCACGATGTAAGGCCTTAAAGTAACAGTAACGTGAGGTGTTTTATTTGCTACCTATGGTAACAAAGAAAAAATCTAATGCTTTTGAATAACGAAAATTTGCGCAAACAACGATCTATTATAGATTCGTTGGGGTTAGAAAATTCAGAAACTACAGTATCAACTGTCTTTACAAGTGAATGAGATACCTGTTTATAAGAAGCAACCTTTTTCTACTAAACCTGCTACAACTGTATCATCATTTGTTTTTGAAGCACTCAAGCTTAAAACTGTATTTGGATAATCCAAAGTATGCACTACTCTGATAACAAAAGGACCACTAGACTAGATCGCACACACATTAATCCTAAAGAAAGAATCGGTCAGTTCAGCAAGTTCTACGACTCCTATTTCACAAGACAAACAACTAAAACAACAAATTAGTAAAGTACGCGTATCACTAAAGTAAGTCAATGTTCCGTAAAACGCACGACAAGTTCTATCACTTTTATTTACAACAGAAAAGCAACAAAAACAATTAGTAGAATAACGCGCATCGCTAAAACACGTCCGTCAATCAAACACGTTACATCTAAAAGCATACTTCTTTCAAAAGTAATCAGAACTACACTTTATACAGTTGAAATACAACTTTTATTTCACAAGAAAACCACTAAAAACGTGCCGCGCTTGTTCAGGAACAATACGAAAATTGATTCCGCATTAATTCTCACTATTGTCAAAGCAAAGAAGGAAGCAGTATTTTTAACGTAAGTATGATATAGGAACCAAGAACAAACTCCGACTCCCCATCTGTTTATTCAACTCGTTGCTATTACCCGTTTATCGTCTCTTATCTAGACTTGTATATCCACATAAGGAACAAAATTTATATTTACGGCAAGACAAGAACGATGCAATCTATAATTAATTACACGATGCATTCGCCTAAGGAGTTAATAAATATTAAATATCGAAATAGTAATTTGTAGAAATGTATTTATAAATTGAGGATAGCGTAAAATGTTAAAACTACAAAAAAATGCCCGTTACAAATTGTCATCAACAACCCTCAAATAGGTACTTCCATTATCCTCTCCCAATCTACACCACAATTACTGACCGCCGAACTGCATTGGAAGTCCGGCAGTATCTACATCATCTCAGCGTACTTCAGGTAAAATAAATACAGTCAGACATACTTATAACAGTTGGACAATACTTTACAAATTCTTGCACATAAACCGACACTTATATGTGCAAATGCAAACGCACGATTTACGTTATGGTACAATGACACCACCGACGAAAAGGCATCTTCCATAAAGATTTCTTCTTACAACATAACTTGTCAATTTTAAATACTCCATCAAACACTCCAACATGAGAATCCTTAAACCACAGCTTATACATTGATGTCACCCTTGCTAACCCATCGCACACGGATGATAATGATTAATCTTGTGGGCTTCGACCACTTGTACAATTAACCTGAAAAGGTTCTTACAGCAGATGAACGTTCCTGCGAAGCACATTTTGTACAAACTGCACGCCGCGAATCTGATGGCAAGTTTATAGTTTTCATTTCTTTCAAGCAGTCGCCTGAGATTCTAGATGATTCCTTCAAGATTGCCCAAAAAAGATTCTTATACTCGCTACAGTCAATTTATGTAAGAATACATCTGGGGCACATGTCACTTGATGATCCCCAGACATTTGAAATTTCTTATTATCTTCCACACCACGGTATCCTAAAAAAGGATGGTCTTACTACAAAATTGTGAGTCGTTTTCAATGGTTCACAAGAAACCACTTCTGGTTACTGTTTGAAATATATTCAAATGGTTGGTCCCACCATCCAACAAGATTTGTTCTCCATAGTGATACGTTTCCGCAAGCATGCTTTTGCTATTGCTGGTGATGTTGAGAAGATGTACAGAAGTTTCAGGTGGAGCCCGACCAAAGGTCTTTGCAAAGAATTTTGTAGCAATTTTCTCCTGCAGATTCACTTTTCGCATACAACTCAAATACAGTTACTTATGATACTGCCATTGCATCCTTTCTTGCTGTTCGTAGTCTTACACAGCTGAGTTACGACCGTGCAGCTTCATTTGGGGATATCTCTAAAGTAATTAGAGAAGATTTCTACGTTGATGACTTATTAACAGGCACTAGCACGCTTGAAGGTGCTCGCAGTTTGTGTTCTAACTTAAATGAAGTTTTAACTTTAGGCTGTTTCAAGTTACGGAAATGAATTTCGAATGATCCACGTAATTTGGAAAGAATTTTAAGCTCAGATATGCATCTAGGTGTTATCAAGCTACGAGATCACAACCACACCAAAACTTTAGGTTTGATTTGGTCATTTCAATCTGATCAGTTAATGTTCACAATTTCTAATACTTTTACACAAAAGGCTACTAAGCGTAGTATGCTTTCAGAGATTTCCCAACTCTTTGATCTGGGTTTCCTTGGTCCTTGCACCTTGGGAGCGAAAATTCTCATTCAGCAACTGTGGCTGGAAAAACTAAATTAGGAAGATGCTGCTCCCGATAACTTAAATAAAAAATGGCTTTCATATCGTAGTGAATTAGTCAGCCTAAATGACTTGAAGGTTCCTAAATATGTTGTGTGCAAACAACACACAGAGGTTGAGTTTCACGGTTTCTGTGATGCGTCCATGCAAGGGTATGGTGCATGTATTTTTGTACGTTCAAAGGACAGAGAAGGTTTCTATGACGTTAAGCTTCTATGCTCCAAATCCAAGGTTTCACCTCTGAAACCGCTAACAATTCCTAAGCTAGAGCTCTGTGGAGCTGTTCTCATAGCAAAACTTTCGATGTAAGTTCTAAAAGCATTAGAATTGCCAGTTACTCGTTCTTATTTTTGGTCTGATTCAATTATTTTTGGGATGGTCGAAAACCGATCCAAGGCTGCTAAAAACCTTCGTATACAACAGGGTTTCTGATGTGCAGCAGCTTACACAACTCAGTACTTGGCTTCATATACCAACCAAATGCAATCTTGCAGATTTGATTTGAAGAGGCATCAGTCCACAGGCATTAAAGGATTCAAAGCTTTGGTGGAACGGTTCTTCATGGCTTCATGAAGATGAATCTTCGTGGCCCCATTCGAATTACTCAACTGTTGACCTCCTTGAAACAAAAGGGGAGTCGTTCTGCAATCTGGTCAACTCACCAGAAACATTTTTATTCAATCGCTTTTCAAGCTTGTCTAAGTTTGTGTGAGTCACTGCTTACTGCTTTCGCTTTCATAACAATTGTTTGAGGCCCAAGACAAGTAGTTGCTTCGGTCCTTTATCTTCTATTGAGTTTCATAAATTACTCCTTGTTCTTATAAAGCTTTCGCAGCAGGAATCCTTTTCTGCTGAGCTAAAAATATTAAAATCCCCAAAGTTGCTACCTTTAATCCATTTCTTGATTTCAAGGGCACGATGAGAGTTGGTGGAAGACTCCAAAACTCTCAATTTTCATATGATAAGAAATTGGCGTTAAACATCCGATTGCAAAACTCCTCGTTCTTAACAAGCACATACAGCTATTGCATACTGAACTCCAGATTAATTACCTGTCTTAGGGGCAGGTATCGGATCACTTCCAGTAAAAATCTTGCCAAGCAAGTAGTTCATCAATGCCTGCGATGCTTTCGTTTTTCTTCAATGTTCACTGAGCCAATAATAGGTAACCTACCCTCTTGTCGTGTTCAACCATCTCATCCATTCTATGTGACTGGGATAGACTATGGCGGCTTTTTCATAATTAAAGACCACAAGGACCGAGGTTGTAAAACCACATAAATCTTATTTGTGTTTATTCATTTGTTTTGCTACAAAAGCGACGCATCTAGAGTTGGTCACCGACTTGCGTACGGAAACATTTTTGATGGCTTTTCGACGGTTAGTTACTCGACGAGGCAAACCTCAACATGTTTACTCCGACAACGGTACCAACTTCGTTGGCGCGACTTCTAACTAAAAGAACGGGCTGAATTTTTAAAACAGCAGGAAGTTTGTATACCTCATCTATGACTAAGAAGGGAACAAATTGGCATTTTAATTCTGCATATAGCCCCCACTTTGGCGGACTTTGGAAGGCAAGTATTAAGTTCTCCAAATTTCATTTGCGACGAGTTGTTAGCAACGGTTTGCTGACTTACGAAGAAATGAGCACTTTGTTATCACAGGTAGAAGACACCCTTAATTCTCGTTCTATCTCACCTTTATCCTCAGATCCTTCTGATCTTTTACCATTGACGCCTGCTTACTTTCTCATTGGTCGTCCGTCAACAGCACTGCCGGATCCAGATTTAACTCAATCCTCCGAATCCCAGCTATCAACATTTCAAAAGGTGCAAAATTTCAATCTATGGAAAAGATGGAGTAAAGAATATTTATCAGAGCTCTAACGACGTGCTAAGTGGCGCGAAACTTTGTCTCAAGTTGCAGTGGACATCCTAGTCCTCATCAAAAATGAACATGCGCTACCGATGCAGTGGAAGCTCGGCAGAGTGGTGCAGCTCTTTTCTGGTGCCTGACGGTATCTCTCATATTGCCTCAATCAACACTTCAAACGGAATCGTGAAACGTTCCTTTGCAAAATTGTGCATCTTTCCCACGGGGTACAAATGACTACAAAGGAAAAATCACTGTGTGTAATGTAGTTCTTAATTGTGCTTAGACTAAGTGTTTGCTTGTATTCACTCTTATTGCTAATAATGATCTGTTTCGTTGTAATGTTCCCTTAATTCTAAGAATTGTCTTTTTTTTTTAAAGCTATCTCTTTCAAGGCGGGCGGTATGTTGGATATCGTTCTAATAATTTTAAATACTTTAAATTATGTACGTTTTTATACTGGCCTCGTCATCTAGCGCAAGCTTCTTGTTACCAACCTCCCTCTTTAATTTTATGACGCGCTCGAGGTAGTTCCTACTTAGACGCTTTACTGTAAGCAGCAAAATGTACCGCTGTTTAATTTCCCTACAATTATTAAAAAATATACAACACTTTGTAAATAGTTTCAATTTTTTAATTACTAATATACCGTTAAAGTGCCTCGTGTTTAATTATATTTCAGCAACCAGCTTCGAGTTCTATTTGGTACAGTCCCCAAATAATTACCACGAAGGAGGAATAATAAGTCAAGAATTTGTTTTAAAAATAGGCCTTATTCATCTGCCTAACACATAGAAGAACTCTCCATTTGCTGGTGTTTTTATTAATTAACCCTGAGATTAAGAACTTTGGCTGTTGTAAAGAGCTTTAGCCGGGGCATGTTTCAAGTTAAACGAATAGTACAAATTGTTGACATACCTTCTTTTCTAATTTGACTTTGCCTGGTTATCTCAACGGAAATGCTGGAGTTTACAAAAATGAAGTCATACACATCAATAGCATAAAGCATCTATACAATCAAAAATATTTTCTTTTGTGCTAAATCATATAGAACATTTAGAGCATAATTTCTTTCAAACATCAAATTATTTCGAACAAGTACATATTACTTAATTATCATTACGCCTCTCACCTTATTTAGGTTTTAATTTACAGAATTAAAATCTATTCCTTTGTGGATAGTTTACCTGGCTTTGATTCTCACGCTTAGACGGTTTGCTTGGCCATAAAAGTCACTGACAGATAATCTATAAAAAATCAAAGTGTTTCGAACTTTCGAACTCTGACCACAAACTTTACCGGCAAATAACCTTACAAAAAAATTATATGATTAGGAATTATTCTAGCTTGAATTAAATGACAAATACTCAAATATTAGGCACAAGCAATATTTTAAATGTAATACTTGCAAAAATCCACAAAGCGTTTCAGTATTAAGTATCTTCAGCTTCTTGAATTGACGTTCAAATTCCAATATACAAAATCATGCTATTGCTTAAATTTTCATTTAGAAACATCACTTTTCAAAGTGCATCTTCAATTTAATTATTCAATTAAATTTTTAAGGTGGCCTTTTATCTTGAGGAATTTTCCATCTTTATTGTATATTACAAGATCAAATAACTGTATTTACAAACTTCATATTAACGCAAATTACGTTTAAAACTAACTTCTGTATTCACTGTTACATGATAATTGTTAATTACGGTATGCGTATTGCAAATTTTAAAGCGATCCAATTTATGAAATTTTGTACATATTGCTTGGTTGACGCAAATTTATGAATTGATTTTTAATCCCGATTGCTTCTGTTTATATATAAAAATTATCTCCGTATGGTACACTTTACACCGTAACAATGCAAAATATCTGAGAATTTCTCATCAGCGTTCAACTCACCGTGTTTTATTACTCTGTTGGCGTGATTTATTGCCTCGTTAACGTTCAAATTTTTGCGTTCGTTTGTCCTTCTCTAATAGATAAGGTTATTGTTCGCGTTGCACTCTCCCATGTATACCCTCTTGTTCTACCTACTACTTTATGATGAATCCAGCTTCCTGTTGCTACTACACGAGTATATTCTGACTTCGTCTTCACACTACCTTTTTTTAACTTCAACGTGGTTGTATGAACATTTTTTATTATTTTAATACTGTACTTGCTGGCATATATCTTCAGCTGTGGTGACGATACGCAATATTCAATACTTCTTTCTCATAATGAACAGGATTAAATTCAAAAGGCTTCTTTATTTAAAAAATGTTTTTTTCCAATCCATCTTTTAAAACATCATAATAATTCGTTTCCTAGGCTCTCAACTTAAAAATTTGTCCTTTAGCCTACACTTTTACATATTTTTTTATCATGCAATTTACAATCACAAACCTTCTTTTACGATAATAGTCAGTTCTTAAATTAACATAGAATATAGATCATTACATTTTATTTTTGACATGGGTATTTTGTTTAAACATTTTTTATTTTGATTACTTTACATATTATAAGCATTCTTTTTTTAGGTAGGTGGTTTTCATGGTCCTTTCTGGTTTAATATCATAAACATACCAATTATAAATAGTGCCATACATCCCCTGGTCATGGTATTTTGTGATTTTATTACTGTTGAATTCACTCAAAAGACACAGTGCTGTTTAAAATCTTATTCTTTCTAGTTTTTAAGTGACTAGATAATTACTAGTGCAATAAGTGTAAATTATTCGCCATGCTGTGTTTAATGAAATCTCAAGTATGGATCAATTGAATATTTTGTATTTGATAAAATTTAAGTATAAATCTTTCAGCGTTTTGTCGTTAATGACATCTAAGTGTTAATTAATTATAATGGGTTTCAATCTCATACACTTTAATAGATTGGCGTGATAAGGAGAACACGAAAGGTTATTGAAACCCAAATTCTTCGAATAAAGCTCACTAAAATATAAGAGAATCCGGAAAAATAAACTTACCGAAAATTCATGGTTTCAACCTGTATAATACAAGCTTAACCTTTGCCAAGCGAAAACGCATTCTGGTGTGAATAAATAATCACCCTGTATGATATAAGCGTATTGTAAATATATAGCCATTAATGTACAATAGCGAAAACGCAAATTTAAGCCATGCTTATAAATAATCACTGTAAAATAAACACAAAGCCATTTATCTTCACTTATTAATTATTAATACATTTCTGATGCATACAGAAATGCTCTTCATTTGCCGTAAATAACACAGAATAGTGCTAGCTTTACGCATTTTGCGTAAGAAATTACAATTAATCTTGTTAAAAACTAAGGCTTTATTTTAATGTTGTGTATTAAAACACGTTTTACCGTGAAAGCAAATATTTTCTATAGGAATACATCTTGTTTGGTATATAAAGCTTCAAGTTAATCATTTAAATTGACTTTTTTGTATTACATAAATTCATTTTAGATAGAGTTCTTCCTTAAGGTTCGAGATTAAGAAGGAAGTTTCGGGAGAATACGTCAATTTCCTATGAACTCATTAAACAACTAAACATTTATTCTAAAAACCAGCAGACACATTAAGAACCCATAAACTAGATGAGAATTTTAAACAAGCTATCTCGAGCAATTTTCATTACTGCATTAATGCTTTTGTCCAAACGTTTTACTTTCCGACCTTCCAAATACACATACTTCAAAACTTTGTGCATCGATTCAAGATACATGTTAGTGTTTATTCCTAAACCCAATCGATAGCAATATGCCTAAGATATTGGACGATTTGCATAATTATTATGAAAATATTCAGCAAATGATTGTGTATCAACATCGGCGTAAATATCTTCTACTACCTGATTTAAAATGTCATTAAATTCATCAATAGATACACACTGTAATAAAACACGAAGGGATTTATATACTACTACTTTCTTTTCAATCCCTCCATTGATTTTTGACAAATTCTTGCACCAATTACGATCCACATGCCAGATACATAGCAACTGGTGAGGTACCTTGGGGATAACATAAGACCATGTATTATAAAATGCTGGAGCATCATCAGACATAAAAACAGTAGTTGATATAATACCCACTCTTGATTTAATTTTTCCAAAAATCAACTTGAAAATCATTTCGTCGGCACGATTTGAAAAACAAAATGCCACTGGGTACCCTGAACCAAATTCATCCACTGTCATTAGTGTGTAGAGCTGAAAATCGTAACTATTTGTACCGTGTGTACCATCAACGCACACTTTGTCGTTCCCAAATTTAAGCAACTGTTCACGTTGAAAAGAAGTCATTATGACCAATGCAAAATTTTGAACATCTAAAATTATTTCTGAGTCATTTGGGTTTTCTTCTACACCTTGGCTTTTATAATATAACACTGGGCAGTCGCTTCCTAAGTTCATCATCTCCTCTACCCAGAGCCGTACGCTAATTGCATCATTTAGGTAACGTTTCACACCAAACTCAATATTGAAGTCCCTAACAATATTGTGCATATCTTTTGTTTCTAACAACAAAATTCTTTGTGAATTTTCTTGTTTTAAAGCAGAATGAATCAGGAACATCATCCAATATATGTTGAAATGTAATACCTTCCTTTAATTTTCCTGAAACACATCAATTGTAAAATTTCAAACTAGAACTTTATTCGAAAATACCTGCAATTTCTGCTTTACTCTCTTTACTTAAAAAAACTCGACCAATATCGTTGGTATGTGTAACATGAGTTGTCCAGAAGTCTACTGAAACAGACCCATCGTTCTTTATCGTCGCTTCCATTCTTGAGGGACAAACACTTCCAATTTTATTAGTGCCTGGGCTTTTTAAGCTTCTAAAACCCTTGCCTTTTGGATTGTTGTACGATCGATGGCAATTATAGTACTCCTTTTTGTGCCATCAGACAATAATTTAGCTGAAGTGTGAAGTATATACATTGCCAAAGATTTTTCCTGTTCTTGGTTTTTCAGTTTTGAACTCTGTTGAACAGAATAAAATTAGTATATAATTAACACTTTGCATAATAATCTTCAAACCTAATGTGAATTAAAATGTAGTTGATCAAGTTTAGTTTCAATTTGATGTTCATTTGCCAAATGTTGTCGAAGTTTTTTATATCCCTTTAGATGTGTTGTACAATTTTCATAAAAGCACTTGATTCTTGACGAGTTGAGAATTATTGGAATACTTTTATGAACAGTTCTGCAATGACGACGTAAAGTTGCTTTACTAGTCAAGGATTTGCCACATGTATCACACAAAAATTTACTAGTTACAGTAACTGGTTTCATATATTCAAAATTATGAATCTTTCTTAAATGGGCATACAAATTCTTCTTTTGTGTAAACTCAAAACCACAATCTTCGCAAGTATTCATTTTTACTCCTCGTTTACAAATAACACGATAAACAAAATTAATAGATAATTTCCATAGATCTCATTGACTATATGTAAACAAAAAAATTACGTAACCTTCAAACTGTTTATAACTGTCATTACAGCCGTGTTATTACTACCGCGAGACGCTCGTAGATATTACGGTATTGCGCATGTTATCAAGCTGTCAATCAAAACACTATTCATTGATGACACGTTGTGTATTGCACACCTCTTATTCAACAAATTGTGTAAATATTAACAAAAAATATAACTACGTAGCAGTATGACCGAGATTAAAGAATTAAATACGATATCTATTCGAGATTCAGATAATTAAAGTGTACTTGTGTATAAGTTTAAAAACCAAAATGGAATGTAATATGAACAAAACTGTATCTCTATCGTATGAGAAATCATATGAAGAGGGACTTGATACTTTGGCCAAATTAACTGATGAAGAGGAATCACTCTTACTATTCAACTCCATACCTTTCTTGTCTACAACTAGCAAATTTGAAATTTGTAATACTGCAGAACCCTACAACAAACGTACAGCGGAAAATGCCAATGAAAGTACAAGAACGATACCTAAATGCAATTCCAAACAACAACGAAGTAATACAGATCACACGCAATTAAAAACTAGGCTACGATGTTGCAATACATGCAGTTATAAAACCTTAGTTAAAGACAGACTGATCCAGCATATGCGAAAGCATACTGGTGATAAACTGTTGGCATGTATGGTATGTGAATTCAAAACATCTCAAATGGGTTGTCTAAAAATACATATGAGAACACATATCGGTAATAAACGATTTTCATGTATGGTTTGCAATTACAAAGCATCTCAAATGTGTAGAATAACAAAACATATGAGAACACATGCCTGTGAGAAACCATTTTCATGTATCGTTTGTGATTTCAAAGCATCTGGAATGGATACTTTAAAAAACCATATGAGAACACATACCGGTGATAAACCACATTCATGTACGGTTTGTAATTACAAAACATCTCAATCATGCAACTTGAAAAGACATATGAGAACCCATACCGGTGAAAAATCATTTTCATGTATGATTTGCGATTTCAAAGCATCTCAAATCTACAACCTGAAGACGCATATGAGAACACATACCGGTGATAAACCATTTTCATGTGTGATTTGCGATTTCAAAACATCTCTAAAGATTAGTCTGAAATTACATATGAGAACACATACCGGTGATAAACCACATTCATGTACGGTTTGTAATTACAAAACATCTCAAATAAGCAACTTGAAAAGACATATGAGATCCCATATCGGTGATAAATCATATTCATGTATGATTTGCGATTTCGAAGCATCTCAAATGGACAACCTGAAAACGCATATGACAACACATGCCAGTGATTAATCATTTTCATGTAAGGTTTGTAACTACAAAGCATCTGGGATGTGTTGTGTAACAAAACATATGAGAACATATACCGGTAATAAACGACTTTCATGTATAGTTTGTTTGTTTTGCGATTTCAAACCATCGCGTAATGAGACGCTAAATGACCGTACATATTGGAGATAAACCATCTGCGTGTACGGTTTGTGATTACAAAGCCTCTCAATTGAACAACTTAATAAGGCATATGAGATCACATTACTACTGATAAGCGCTACGTACAGGCGGGTTCCTTGATTGATATAAATAAAAGATGTCTGATGGCGGAATGTTTCCAATTCTAGCGTTGTTGTTGTCGTTACGTGCTTTGGGCGTGGTCCTGTGCTAGTGATAATGAATCTGTGCAATTTGCTATTGGCGTGATCCGTTTCGTATTGTTGTTATGAGAGTTTACGTCATTTTATCACATTAGCTTTGGTAGTCTTAGCGAGATAATTTGAAGGAAGACTTTTAGTGTATGAACGGCTTGGTGTCTTCCGTCTGGCACTAATCATAATTTTCTTCCAGGAAGTTTGATGGCTTTATTAAGGAAAGAACCAAGGATTCTAAGGTTGGAGTGTTTAATGGAGTATTTAAAATAGATAAGTTATGTTGTAGGATGAAATCTTCAAGAAAGATGCATTTTTCCTCAATGGTGTCATTGTAGAGTCCATTCGTTTTAACTTTAGGACGATGTCACAACTGGATGAATTGCTACATTGCCAACATTAGTTTATATTATAATATATTTAATGAAAGATATAGGAATATTCACATTGGCAAGAAGAATTGGTGGCAACACCGTACAGAACTGCTAACCTTTATTATGTTAAATGACAGTATTCTTCATGCACAATTCTAGGTATTTATTTGTATACAGTTGCCAACACTTTATTACTATGTTTGACGTCATTCTAAAGTTATTTTGAATGGACTATACCAAAACGTTGATCGTGTGTTTGCGTCTGCACATATAAGTGTCGGTTTATGTGCAAGTATTTGTAAAGTGTTGTCCAACTGTTGTAAGTATGTCTGACTATTTTTATTATACCGGAAGTACGTCGTGATGATGTAGATACTGCCGGATTTCCAGTGCAGTTCAGCGGTCAGTAATTGTGGTGTAGAGTGGAAGAGGATAATGGAAGCATCTATTTGGGGGTTGTTAATGCCAATGGCTGCTGTGAGATTAGGATCTAACAGGTGAGAATGTATAAGGGATGTAATGTACGGAAGTAGGTTGGGAATTTTGTTATATACAAGGTAAGATTCTCGAAAGACATAGGGATATTCCTGGTTCGGCAAGGACATGGACAAGTTCAAGTGTTGCGGAGCGGCAGTGTTGGAGTTTCGCTTGTTGACTGATGTGTAGGAAGGTATTAGGTGGAGATTAGGAGTGGACATAGAAATTTGCTTGGTGGGATTAGTAGCTAAAGTCGGTTCGTAATTTTGATGTTTCTAAAAACTGTGTGTACACAGTAAAATCAGGGCTGATTACAGGATGGTTATTGGGCCGGTTGATGCGTTGGCAGTTGAAACAGATGGGTTGTGAGGATTTCTGGTTAGGACACGATCTTAAGATGTGGTCTTGAGCACAATGTTCACAGGTATTTGTTGATTGACAGACCTTGGCTGAATCTGCGAATCGTTGGCAATTATAGCATCTTGCTATTGAAACTAGATCTCAAATTCTGCAGTATTTGTAGCCAATATAGGCATGCGATCTTGATGTTAAGATCGTTCGGAGCCTGGGATAGACGTTGAGGATAAGATTATCGTTGGGTTCGGATCTGGGGCGGCGTATGGCTACGGATGTTTCGGAACGGAGCTCGTTTTCGGAGATGAGGTGCTGAAGGGAGTTTGCCGGCAGAGGAATAAAAGGGTGTTTAGAGTGGGTATACTACGGTCTATATCAAATTTGATCAGTTAGGGTTGTGTGAGTTTGGGAACATGAACGGAACAGATTTGTTGGAAATTATGTTGACGTCGGAAGGTTTATCGGTGCAGATGATTACAGCTCGTTCTGGAACGGCGGATACTACGGATGGAGAGGTCTCATAGATATAGTCGCAGGTTTTGCTTTACAATATCGAGGAGTTGGGATGGGGGGTAGGTGATGCGTGTTGGGAGGTGGTTATGGCAGAAACGTGATAATATCTAGACGGTATATGTTTAGGTGGTTGTTGTGGTGTTACCTGTTGTATCGAGGTAGTCTTGATGTTCTTTTCTAACTGGCAGTTCTGGGATGTGGCGGAGGCTATTAGGGTGATGTCTTCTATTCTCTGTAGAATATACTTATTCCAGACCCTGAAAACATATTCCGTTAAATCTTTTTTAATGGCTGTGATTTTTTCTAAGTTCATAGCAGAAACCGCAAAATCATCGTCCTTAGCTCGTTTGGTCTACTGAGAATCGGACAGGACAGAACTAACTGATGAGGCCTTGGATCGTGGTGCAGGTGCTGAGTAGGACGCCCTAGTTTATTTCTGAAAAAGCATAAGCGAATCTGCAGATGCTGAAAGCGGTGGATATCCAAATGTTGTAAAGGTGCTTGGTGTTGGCGTCGTCCTTGGGACATCAAGCTTGTGATTATCAGCGGTAGCACTTGTTGATGTAGAATTTCTAAGAATTTATCAGCACGTGCTGATAGTAACACTTGTATGTGTGAAAAGTCTGTATGCAGCTGTTTGATTTCCAATAGTTGTGTGAAATACACGTGACCAATAACTGCCGACGTGTTGTTGGTTACTAGGGGTTCTTACCCACTTGTAAGATTGCTTCGGAAATTTGAGTATTCTGGTGTAAATTAATACAATCCTGGCACTTGACCGCCTGGAGTACTGTGAAACTTCAGTATTTAGTTAACTGATTTTTACCTTATTTTAGGGGATTAACTGATTATATGCACTTAAATGTTTTACAACAGTTTTTGTTATTATTAATAATAACTGCATAAATTATATTTGAAGCGAAATAAAATAATTATTTATTTTAATTTAAATTAAATTATAAGTCTATATCTCTTCGAAAACCATAAAGATTTTGATCGTTATTTTCCAATAGTAGCTTGCAACGCGCACCCGCCTATTCATGAGGTTATCGGTATGTTGCGTACTTTGCTAATTTTGGTCGTGAGATGAATCTTGACGGAAACTCTGTAATAATTACGATTCAAATAATATTAGTTTTGCCGTTCGAAAAAACATTTTTCGCGTTCTACCGCGATACAGAAAATTTATGATGATGCAGAACACACTTCCAGTGTATGTTACAATCATTAAAATATAAATATAATTAATTTTCTGTGCATAAAAATGCATTAGAACCAGCTTCAATCGCCGTAAATGGCATAGAATAATGTTAGTATAACGCAATATCATTCATAACAAAATAAATTAAATTTTATTCAAATTAACACTGAGTTCTTAAATATTAAACAAAACCTTCTTTATTTAGAAACAAATGCGTTACAATTACTAAGACACTATTAGAAACCATAAAATAACTAATTAATGAATATATGCTGATACAAAGAAGTCCGCGAATATTAAAGAGTCGGTCAAGAGAACCAAGATAGGATAACGCGAGTACAACTACTCTATGTACTACAATACGAAAAATGGAGATAGCAGATAATCTGGTGCATTAGATAAAGATGAACGGCACGATTTGCGACAAAACGCAATCACAAATTTGACGCTAATTAGACCATTAAAACGCGCTATTCCCGGTAATATTACATTACGTAGACGACTAATTCTCTAGGTGATATGCAAGAATCTCGAAAATGTGAAGTATAGGGGTTATCTGTTTATAAAACTGGAACTTGATTAGAACGATAATAGTCCGCCAGAGTAGTTACTTAGATTAGTTCGTCAGAGTAGCTACTTAGAGCTTTAAATTATTAAATATTAAAATTAGGTTTAATTAATAATTCTAACTTACGTTTTTCAAAGTTAACGGCAACTTTTAACGTATATCGGCACTGAAGTTATTCTTTTAAAATTTTCTATCACGACTTTCACTAAATAATTATTTAATTTTACTAATTTCACTACGTGTGATATTCGGCTTTGAACTGTTACAGATTGTGCCTTGGTCGAAGAAAGACCGATTGTTTACCAAGTCCGTGTTCTATATAAAAGCTCCTCTCTTTATCTGTACCATTGTTTTTCCTAGCGTACTTTGTTACTTGAGGCGTTGTACTTTGCCTTATCTTGCAGCCTTCGGATTTTCTACAAAGTTACCATCAAAACTCGTGTCGAAGCGCTGCGTTTCCTCACGTAGGCATCTAATTTGTATAGTGTATTTCTTTGAATATCAAACTTTGAGCTTTTTTTCAAGTCACGTCGGTTTATATTTGCATTTATTCAAATTTTCTTGTTGTTTAGTAATCTAAAATCTGTTGGATTTTATGTGAATTTAGAATGTACAGATAACGTAGTCAAATTTCTATGATGACGTACTTGAATGCGTTTATTTATTTTATGCATTTATGTTTTGAATGGAATTCTTTTATAGCTAGTATGCCAGGTTATTTCCTTTCACTAATTGCGTATTTATTTCAACAAGACTCGTTGCGTTTAAAATGTTATTCCTGCGTACTTATTTTTGGTTTTATGCTTGTATATTTAATTTAGAATGCATTATATGATATACAAGTTATTTATCTTATTATATGATTTAAGTTTTTGAAGAAAGAGCTTTCTTTCATTAATTAAAGTTAGTTGTGATTTATATACAGTGTGCTCGTTATTAACTTTTTGCGTAATTGTCGAGTTACTTCCATGTTATGATGAAATTATTTAGTTTTCTAAACATTAGTGATATTTACATGTAGCGTACGACCCTTGTGATTCAATATACTCCTAAATTACCCTATTCTCATAGCAATATATATATATATATATATATATATATATTGCTGCGATTCTCTTCCCGTTTTTGAATTGCCCACGTTCTGTGTCAAGAATTGCTGTGATTCTCTTGTCCGTTGAATCTCTTCTGATAATCGCCTCTTGACTCTTTCCTTCCTCGGCTGCTCACCTAGTTAAAACTTTCATCCTCATTCATAAAAAAAACAAACACATTCCTACCACAAACATTCGTCTAAAAGGTTTCAGGGCTTCTCAGGAACTCATCTATGTATATCTAAATCTTCTTTTGTAGATCCAATCACGTTTACGAATAACACTTGATTACCAACACTCCCGAAAAATAGCAATGAAATTCATAATACTTTCACGCTATACCAAAACTGCATACTTGTATTTATTTATTTATCATTACTAATTTGGATAATTGGTACAGTAATACCCGCAAATATAACTAGACTTTATTACCTTTATCTATCTTCTCTAAGTGCACTAATGCATAATAACTTTTATCGTAGCACGTAATCACCATGTATTCTGCTTGAAGTATCGAATAAAATCAATCGCTTGCAAGTCGAATTTGTCCCGCGACGGACGATTTTCAGAAATTTGCATTCTATTTTCCCTTCCGATGGCTCGGCACAGCGATTCTACTAAAATTTGCACTCGTCCGAGTTGAAATGTAAGAAATTTCCACACGCTTCGCATCACGTCCGCGAACAACTAATTAATTTTACATAGAAATTATTATGCTTCCACCTCTCATATTTGCATCTTATTTCAACCTTAATCGCCAATCTAGTCTGTTCGTTCTATCTACAACCTGTGCTCTTGTTTTACATATATCCCCTCATTTAACTACCAATGCATTCCCTCTCGCTTGTCTTTATACCACCAGCTTGCTTTCTTACTTGCACTCATATAGCTTAAAGCTTATCGACTATCATATACATCGTTATTTTTGCAGGTGTTCTTAGTTCTAATACGCTGAAGGCTTTTACGTGACTTCCCCACGTCGTTATAATTTCTCGATAGCTTTAGTACTTGGAACGATTAAATTAAATATAAGTTGAACATTTTAACTCGGCTTCTTTTTATAGAAAGCGTCCAGTGAATAATCTAAACCCCTTACTTTTAACGAAACGAAGAAATTTTTATGCTCCATGGTTTTAATAATGCTTATTATCTAATGAAATTCTACATTACTTCCTTCTACACGTTGATTATGATTATATACAAAACCTACATTCTAATTGAATGATTTAAATCTACACAGTAGGCCTTTAATTAAGCGTACTATTTTCCACTGCTTTAATATACACGGTGTTTAACATTATCTGAACAATATACACCCTATGTTTAGAAGTAAATGACGAATTTATCCAACATGACTTTAAATGAAGCGTATTATTACCCAAAGCGTCCTTATACCCGGTGATTAAAATTATTTGATGTCGCTTATTAATTTTCTACCCTGGTCTAAATTAGAGATATATATATATATATATATATATATATATATATTGATGTGATAAGGGGTTACGAGAGGTCATTGAAACCCACATGCTACAAATAAAACTCATCGTACATAAAAATTAATAATTATGTGTATTAAAAACCGTTTTGTTTGCATTTCAAAGCAATTAAAGCTTATATTAATTAGCCAAATTGTTTCCCATGTGTGTACAACTTTAATTCATTTTTAAATAAATAATTTTCTAGAAGCTTAGAGATTAAGAGAGAAAACGCACCATCTGTACTTACAACTACTTAAAGACCTAATTAACAAATAAACATTTATTCTAAGATGCCGCAGGAACATAAAAATGCAATAAAAAAAACATAAAATCGTTAAAAATAATCTATTATCTTTCGCATTATTATTGGATAGTAGTGCGACGCCACAATTTTCTCTTTATGTTAAACAAAGACGGACCGCGCATGTCACTAAGAAATAAATCACGCTAATGAGGTGATAAAACATGGAACTCCCAGAAACCTTTCGTCAGATAGAAGCTCGAACAATCTGGAAACAGTTACGTAATCAAAATAAATTCTGTATAAACGGGGAACTTTATAAGAGAGATTTATTTATGAATTCGATCGCTAAAATGTTACCTTGATAACAAATTGTTTTATGCAGTATGCATACCGTAATTAATAAGTAGGATGCAACAGTTAATAAATAAGTTAGTTTTAAGCGTAACCTGCATAGAAATAAAAGTTTTTAAATGCAGTTATTTAAATAAACAAATGACCTGTTATTTGTTTATTTAATTTTCATCTTGTCTTTTGACTAGCTATTTAAATTTTGTCTGGCAATGCCATCTACACTATCACGTCGGAGACTGGAAACAGTCTTCGATAGTTAGTTGTTTATTCTTGAGTATAGAGAGCGCATGAGGAACATTTGTACTTTAGATACACTTTAATTTGTGTATTATTTTAGAACTTAGTTGGTTGTTTTGCAAAAAGATATGCGTCCGTCTGATGATCCGCAAGAACAGTGAAAACGGTCACGGGCTTGTCGTTTTGCAAAATAATCAACAATTTATATATTGATTTCGATCCTCTATGCTCGAATTACTTTCTCTATGCCAGGCAAAATTATTCGTTAATGCAGTTATTTGATTTTATAATATGCTATGAAGATGGAAAATGCTTCAATATAAAAAGCTACTTAAAAATTAACTTAAATAATTAAATTGAATCTGCATTTTGGAAACTGATGTTCCTAAATGAAGATTTAAGCAAATGGAAAATCTTGTAAACTGATTTTGACGTCAATTTAAAACTAGAAGCAGGGGGTATTTAATACTGTTAACTACAAATTGGATAAGTGCTTTGGGAATTTTGCAAGAAATTGTTTGTTTGTAACTGATATTTCATTATATTTGTCATTTAATTTAGAGAAGAATAAGTCTTAATTATATAATATTTTTTTGCAAGGGTCTTTACCAGGAAAGTTTGTAGACAGAGTTCGAAGCACTCTGACTTTTTAAATAAGACTCTGTCAAGAATTTTTTTGGCCAAAACAAAGCTTACAAACGTGAGAATCAAGGCCAGGTAAACTATCTACAAGCGAAGAAATTTGCGTTCTGTAAATTTTAACTTAGATAAAGTGAGCAACATTTTGTTAATTAAGTAAGTAGGTATTTGTTAGGAATAAATTGTATGTTTGAAAAAACTATGATGTAAATGTTCTATAGTCTTTTGTATGAGAGAAAATATTTTAGACTGAATAGATGCTTTTTGATATTGCTGTGATTGATTTCATTTTGTAAATTCCATTATTTCCGTTCAGCTAGGCAGGCAAAGAAAAGTTAGAAAGTAAGGTATCTCAGTAATTCCAAATTTTACAATTCGCTGTACCTGTATCACAGCAACGCCCAACGCAGCCGTTGTCATAGCACTAATTAAGCGGAGGTCCAACGCGAGACGTTATCACACCACTCTTTTAGCGACGTCCAACGCGAGGCGTAATCACATCAATATATATATATATATATATATATATATATATATATATATATTTTCTTAAATAAATTCGAATGTCGAAAATTTGTCACATTAGTACAATACAAACAAATCTCAGTTTAAAGTAGCTCCAAAAACTATAACAAATCGCTTCCGTTTGTTCTCTCCTTATTAAAGCTACCAAACTTCTTGCAGTGAACTTACCAATGGTACCAAACGGAAGTCACCAAGCTGTTCATGCACTAAGAGCTTTTCTTCAGATTTTCTCGTTATGTCCACCAAATCTAATGAGATAAAATGAAGTAGAGTCTTATAACACTACTACGGAACGAATCCCGCCCTAAATGAAATGAACACGTCCAGTATCGATACGATCACTGGCACAGGTCCACGTCCTAAAGCACGTAACAACAGGATTGGAAACATTCCGTCATCAGACCGCTTTTATTACTAGCAGTCAAGGAAGCAGCCTGTACATAAGCGTTTATCACTAGTATGTTATCTCATATACCTTTTTAAGCTGTTTAAAAATGACGCTTTGTAACCACAAACCGTACATGCATATGGTTTATCTCCAGTATGTACGGTCATGTTTTGTTAGAGTCTCCTTACGAGATGTTTTGAAATCGCAATCCATACATGAAAATGGTTTATTACCGGTATGTGATCTCACATGCTTTTCCAACTTACCCATTTGAGATGCTTTGTAATCCACAAACCATAAATTAAAATGATGTAACATCGGTAGGTGTTTTCATATGTTTTGTTATACTGCACCTAAGAAATGATTTGTATTTACAAACCATACATGAAAATAGTATATCCCCGGTGTATTGTCAAATTCGTTTTCAAGTTGCATATTTGAGATGTTTTGTAATTACAAAACATACATGAAAATGGTTTATTGCCGGTATCTATTCTCATATGCTTTTTCAAATTGCATATTTGATATAATTTGAGATCACAAATCGTACATGAAAATGATTTATCACCAGTATGTGTTCTTATATGATGTCAAGGTGCCCGTTTAAGATGCTTTGAAATCACAAACTATACATAAAAGTGGTTGTTCAGTATGTATCTTCATGTATTGTTAGATTACCTATTTTGGGTACAAACTGTACATGAGAGAGATTTATCACCGGTATGTGTTCTAATATGGTTTTTCAGTGCCCCTTAGAGATGCCTTGAAATCACAAACTATATACGAAAAGGGTTTATCACCGATGTGTTCTCATATGATTTTTCAAAGCGCCCATATGAGATGCCTTGTTTATCGCCGGTATGTGTCCTCATATGCATGAAAATGATTTATCACCGGTATGTGTTCTAACATGATTTTTCAAGGTGCTCTTTAGAGATGTCTTGAAACCACAAACCATACATGAAAATGGTTTACCACCAAAATGTGTTGTTAAATGATATTTCAAGGCGCATTTATAAGATGCCTTGTAATCACAAACCATACACGAAAATGGTTTATCACCGGTATGTGTTCTGATATGGTTTCTCAAGTTCAACTTTTGAGATGCCTTGAAACTACAAACCATACAAGAAAATGGTTTATCACCGGTATGTATTCTCATATGCTTTTCCAAGTTGCCCATTTGAGATGCTTTGTAATTACATATCATACACAAAAATGGTTTATCAGCGGTATGTGTTCTCAAATGCGTTATCAAGTTGCATCTATGAGATGTTTTGTAATTACAAACCATACATGAAAATGGTTTATCACCGGTATGTGCTCTCAGATGTAATTTCAAACTACACTTTAGAGAAGTTTTGAAATCGCAAACCATACATGAAAATGCTTTATCACCTGGATGTGTTCTCATATGCTTTTTCAAGGTGTCGCTTCGAGATGCTTTGAAATCACAAACTATACATGAAAATGGTTTATCACCGGTATGTATTCGCATATGTCTTTTCAAATCACTCATTTGGGATGCTTTGAAATCACAAACCATACATGAATATGGTTTATCACCGGTATGTGTTCTCATATGACTTCTTATACTACTCATTTGGTATGCTTTATAATTACACACCGTACATGAAAATAATTTATTGATGGTATGTGCTCGCATATGTATTTTTAGACTACCCATTTGAAATGTTTTGTAGTCACATACCATGCATTCCAATGGTTTATCACCAGTATGCTTTCGCATATGCTGAATCAGACTGCCTTTAATTACGGTCTTATAACTGCATGTATTACAACACAGTAACATAGTTTTTAAATGTATGTGTTCTGTATTATTTTGTTGTTGTTTGGAATTGCACTTAGGTATCGTTTTTATACTTTCACTGTCATTTTCGGTTTGTATGTTTATTGTAGATCTCTAAAGTTGCAGACACGAAAGATGGGAAGTTGAATACTAAGTGTGATTCCTCTTCCTAAGTTAATTTGTCCAAAGTTTCAAGTCCCCCTTTGATAACCAAACCTTCATATAATTTCTCATACGATAGACATACATTTTTCTTTATATTACATTCCATTTTTGTTTTTAAACTTATTCACAAGTATATTTTAATTTTATAGATCACGGATAGCTATCGTATTTATTTCTTTAACCTCTGTCATACTTGTTTTAGTACTTGTTCTGTAATTCAATAATTCATACTATGTAGTTATATCTTTTGTTAATACTTTATCAATTTCTTGAACAAAAAGAGTGCAATTCCCTCGTGTCATTAATTTATAAAGTTCTTAGTTGACAGCTTGATGATCGACCCAACAACGTACTGTCTAAGATAACACATATTGGAATTGTAACACTTCATTTCATCTAACCATACTGCTTAATATACAGAGACCATATGCGCTTTCCTTTCACAACTTAGTAAAAAGGATTATCTTACAGAAAGTGAAGTAGCTTAGCTAACCTAACTTGTTTGAATGGAACGTACTTCCCGCAAAATACTCAACTCATCAAATTAACCTCACATTTGCTGCTGTAAACAACTGGGGGTTTTTTGTTGTTATCAGGGCGTATGCAAATTGCATGTAAGTCAGTTTGTTGGTACACTTATGATCGGTAAGGGGGTGAAGAAAAAATCTGAGTTATTTGAACTGTTAGGCACGTGAAAGGAACATAACTAAGTACAACTTAGGTTAGGGAAGAATATCTTGGTAACGTGGTGAAAGAAAAGCACCTCACGTAAATGTAAATATTCTATAATGATATGTCCTAACGTGGTGCAGTAATTTTAACTTATCTTGGCAATGGCGTTTTACAGCCAAAATTTGTTATTTCCAGGTTAACTGTTAAGGAAAATGTAAATATGATAAAATAATCAAAAGATATTTATTTATATTTTCAAATATGCATTTTATTATAATTTTCAGTAATAAATCGTTATTTCAGCTTATCTTCAGATTAAGTTGGGACATTTTAGCAAAGTATTATAATGTTATCCAAAATTTCTTTACGGTAACGTTTGTTGTTGGTATAAAATTGGCAATTGTCGTATTTAGGTAATCCCCATCGTCATTATCATATTTAGAACTTCCGACTGAAGGCGGATAATAATTAAAAATTAATTACAATATCTTTCACTTAAAATCTAATCACCAATCAAATCGAAGTGTAGAGAAAACGAAAGCTACATATAGACATCAGGCAGTGAAATGAATCCAAATAATATAAAGGTCAGTTGTGGACAATCCGCCATGCGAAAATTTACAAGTATAATATCGATAGGTAAACCGCAAGAGGAAATCAACTATATGAAAAACCAGCTCACAGTAAATCACTAGGAAACAAGGGCAGCAACAGAATCGGTACTTAGGATAGTAGAGACCATACGGGTCGCAATGGCATTATAAGAGACAGTACTGCGACGTAGAAGGTAACTGAAAGCCGCCACATTACCTCCCAAATACACAGCATACTTAAATTGCTTTTAAAATAACGGCATTCTCTGGGGTAAAGGATTCCGGAATTCAAATAGTTCCGCATACGGATGTACGGGAGGGGATTACTTTTGAGGGGTGATCGGCAAGTTTAAAAGAAGATTCGGGAGGATTTTGCGAGTCGGAGCGTGCAATGTCAAAAGCATAAATCAAATAGTAAAGCTAGAGAATTTGAAAATTGAAATGGTTTGGTTACCAATATACATAGGAGGGATTAGTAAAGTTAGCTTGCTATAGGTAGGGGGATTTTTGGCCGCAGAGTGCCGCGCCGGGCCCCAGGGCAAGAATTATGCTTGGACCCCACTCTAACCCCTTCTCCTCCCCCCAGCCTCACCCCTCCAATTAAACACCTCCACACATAAAATTACAACACTTTTTAATAAAATACTGAATTTTCTAATACTATGTGAAAACGAAAGTCTTGGTTTGTGATCTGATCCTATTTCAATATTGTTTTGCTTTGGCATGATTATTCTAAACTTTACATTATTATACTTGCTAATTTTTTAGTAAATAACAAGTAAAACTTTTAGTAATATTACTATTATATTTAACTTAATCTATGGTTGGTCTCTTATGTTATGTGCAAATTAACCATACATAAATTTGGAAGGGAAGTGATGTGTAAATGTCAATAAACAACCTATTTTAACAATGATTTGAACTTATAAATTTATATGGCCTACAATCATCATTTGGAGTGAAGCCACATAAAACAAAAATTATATTTCAGCTAGGGCCTACTAAGCGAACTACTTACTGCTTAGAGTCATAGATAAGCTTTTCTGCAAAGGTTTGAATTATTGGTTCAAAATTAATAGTTTTTGCTAGTTTGGATTCAATTGATAGAATTCAAAGGTCGGATAACGTTTGTAGCCCCATCGTTGACCTTAAGCAGTTTTTTATAGTACTTATAATGTAACGAAAATATATTCCATAGCACTATGTTTGTAAGAACCGCTTCAGCATAAATTTATTCTGTGGTATTTAATCCTTGTATTTGATGTTATAATATCTTAAAGAAACAATTCTATATGAAAACAGGAAGTCATGTTCACTTAAAGAACTTAATTGCTTTGTACGGAGATATTTGGTAGTTTTATAATTTGCAGGGAACGTATTTATATGGGGTCTAGTAGTTTGTGTTGTCTACCTTACAGGCGAATATTTCCTCTACATTCGTTATAATCAGAATAGCGCATGTGCGTACTGGTCACGGGATACGACACGCTAATAAGGTGTCGCTAAAAGGAGGTCAGCCATTGTTCTTATAGATGTTGTCGTGTTGGCATTCTTTTCTTGATAAAAAGAGCATGAATCTCCAGGCCTTACACAAGTGGGGCCTTTGCATCGGTTTGTGATGGTTATAGTAGAAGGAGGCGAGTTGCTTTGGGACGCGGTACGAAGCGCCAGGCTCCTGCGACACCGGCAAAGCATTGAAACGCGCCGTCCCTTGATATGTCGTGTTAAGATTTGTTAATGCGTATGACATTACGGAAAATTAAAATGATGGACTAGAATGAAGATGTTATAGTTGAATCCAAGATTGGAGAGCTGTTCATTTATCAGGGCAACTACAGCTGTCGATTAATGTTTCGTAACGACAGTTCGAGGAGCAGATTTTGGAGCATGTGTGTCGACGTTTAATAATTAGATTTGAAAGCATCAACACCCACAGGTATCAAACCTTCTTTTTTGTTCTGTTTGTAAGGATTCGTGAATGCTTACATAAATAATTTTCGAAGATCGTTTGGTCAAGTTAAATTTTGTATGTTTAGAACAGCTTGAGAGAAAACAGTTACGAATTACCACAATAATAGTTTTGTAAAATTTGCATAAATTCACTTGCTAACAATATGATATTTCAGTCCATTTTTACTTTTAAAATATTTATTTACTCATATTAAAATTTTAATAAGCCTCTAATACCAGATTTAAATGAAAAGTTGTTTGTCTAAGTTAATTACATGTGATTAGTTTTTTTTTGAAATAATGTTTGAGACACATATGTGAACCAGAACTCAGATCTGAAAGCTTGGTGTTAAAACTTGTTTTGATATATTAATATTAACTTAAGGATCTGTTATGTCAAAGACAGATGTATTGAAACTTAATTTTATTTGTACATTTTATAAACACATTTAAAGAAAACATTCAAGAAAGAGAAACTATATTAAATTTCATTTTTAGACTCAAGTTTTTTTTATTCCATGCATAATTAAATTTACTAAATTTTTAAAGTAAATAAGTTTGTTGATCTATGAAATTTTATGAAGCTGAAGTAATTTAACAAGCCCATATATGCTACAACTGGTTTGTTCTAGGTACTTATTTTTGATTTAAATATCTTTGGTGTGGTAATCTCAATATTATCCACCTGCAATTATTGGCATATATTTTTATTGGGAAGCACAAACTGTGTCTTTCTGATAGAGAATTTGTTGTGAATTTTGTTCCAGGTTCATCGAGATCGGAGAGGTCGTAAGTATGTCCCAGAGGTTTCCAGATACATCAGTTCAGTAAGTTGTAAGTTTTTTATTGTGTTCACATCTCGTGAGTTTCTGTATCTTCTCATAGGGGTAATGAATCTTTAGTGTAATCGTTTATACAGATACAGTGGCGCTCAACCCACTTTCCTTTTGTTAGTTTATCGTAGAGTTTAGACCATTACCACACCCTTTTCTCATTGCTCACCCTTGGGGTAATTCCCAGACTTAGCCGCGAATAGTTAAAGCTTCACCTTATCCATCTACAAGGAAGCTTATAAAAAAAAAATATTGCTTCAATAACGCTAAAAGATCTTTCTGCCTGGGTAACAGAAGCAAGCAGACAACAAAATATGCGAAATGCTACACGAATATTCGGAAACAAGTTGGTAATTTTCAAGCTCACTAACTTATTTGAAAGTCGAATAGGTTTTAACTCCTCAGAAACGATAGCTTATAACATTTCATATATAGGCAATTACCAAACTGCTATATGTTCGATGGATTGCCGCGATCCAGGCGTAAGTATGTAGGCGACTTGTTTATCGATCCGCGCCCTCATACGCGTGGGCTTTAAGGCGTCTGCCCGATGTACTTGATCCATTATTGTATCAGATGTAGTCAGCTAAAGACGAATATTAAAGAAACGTGGTAGGAAGTTCCTTACCAAGATGAGTGGATTAAAATTCGATTCGTGGGAAAGACACGTCGCTTGGTGCATGAAGAGGGCATGGATTATTATTATTGAAGACAATCAGCAACATAAACAAGATCGATAAAACGGTTCGTAAGCATGACAATATGTCGTCTTTATAGAGAATAATTCATTTGAATTTTTAGCAAGCAGTTTCATCTATAAGTTTCATCTATAAGTTTCACCTTTAATAATGAATATATAATGGTTTTTGAATTGATTATCATAATTTTGGTCCGTATGTAAGTCGATAAGCTTTGGCGACGTTGATTCATTCGTTCGTAATGTAGCTAAGTTGCACGTGGTTATAATCTGCAGGTGTTGTAAGTGTTGAACACTTTCGCTAGGTGAGTACGTTATTATTTGTTGTATCAAACATCAACCCAAACAAGAGGATAAATAACTTTCTAAATGATTTTTTTAAAAAAATCAATACTTTTATGATAATTAAATATATTACAGTTTTCTGTTAAACAATTTTAAAATTGTAGCATATTTTCATATACTAAGATATAAAAGCTTTCTTATTAAAATAAATTATGTGCCACTGAATATATACAAGATAGTTCGCTTAACGATTTAAAATAGTTTTAGTGTTTTTTGATTACAGAATTAGAAAGTTGTCCGGTAAAAATAAAATCACTTTATTTAAAATATGTTAGATAATTTGGCTACATTTTTTTGTATTAATTGTTAAATTTAAATAGTCGATTAAGGCACATCTTGGTTTAACATCTGTCAGATAAACATCTGGACTTGCATGTTTACTCAAACAAGTAAATGTATGTTGTACAAATGAATTGTATGATAAGCTAATCTTTTACTTATCCTTGTGAGCCGAGAACAAAGATCTTTGCTTGAAGCATTTGTTTAATGTAATGAAATAATTTTTTGATGGGCTTCGCCCATTAACAATCGCTAGGTTTGAAGCGTTTGCTCAATGTAATGAGATATTATTTTTATGATGGGCTTCACCCACTAGTAACTGCTAATTTCTTAATTCAACATCGATAAGACCTTTCCACATGTTCTTATAATTTTGATTGTCTTTAATTTATTTAATTTATTTTTTGTATATACAAGAACTTCAAATAACTTTATTACATATCTGCAAACTAAGGTAATAGTTTTATTTCTGAAAATTCTAACTACAAGGTTTAAGTGTAAAAGAAACGCAGTTATGTTGTTGAGTATCTATCTTCAGGCATAAGTTGATTCCCTTAAGGTTTATCTACGTCTTTCCTTAAGAATATTATTTTTTTGTTTATGTGTTTGACGTAGTGGTTCACTAAAATTGTACAAAAACATGTTAATTAATAGAAAAGACCCCCCCATCTCATGCCTCCGCAGGGATAGACCTCGAGACTAGGCCGCGAGATTATATAATTCTTTTTGGAAACACTGCTTGGCTTTATGTCATCTTAATTGAAGCCACCCTCTGCATTATATTAACCAAAAAGTAAAAAAAAAGTATAACAAGCTTTAGAAGTCTTTTTCATATACACCATTTCATCAGTCAATTCCTTACTAACATCATTGCTGTACTTCTCTAAAAATCGTACACACCAGATTCTTTTCGCTCATCTCGGCATACTTCCATAGAAAGAAAATATATCAAGGATTTCATTTAAAGCAGTGAACCTGGTTGTGAAACAATTAAATCGTCAAGAATTTTGTTGAACACTTCCACCTTAAACTTCTCCTCTCGTGATTTCCAAAGGTTTGCAGACGGAGTTTCGTCGTGAAAAGTTTTCACCTCTCGTACTTTTACTTCAGGAAAATCTGGATCTACAGCATAAGCAGTTGCAAAAGTTTTGCTTCGGACAAGATGTTGTTTCATTTTAAATCTTCTATGTGGCTCTGGATGTTGTTTATCTCAAGATCTCTAGTGGCATCCATATAGTTTGTAGCAACAGGCTTCTGTAATTGATTGTAGTTAAAATTGATTGTAGTTAAAATGGATACCATCAGAATGCATAAAAATGTCTTGAGGTACTTCAATACTTCGTTTATTGTTTACGGTCTCAACTGTAATATTTAAATAAAGCAAATATTTAACAGCTTTTGTTATCTTCTCAATGTGTGCCGCCAGAAGCCTCACACACTCGAGTCTAGCTCTCCAACGTATGTCCGACAATGAGGGTAAAGAAACGCCTATCACATCTTTCAAAATTTAACATCTTTTTGGGTTACAACTAAAAAGATTGTAGCGCTGCTAGATAATTCTAAAAAAAGTATGGGATTCAGTACAGCATTCTGCAGTGAAAATATCACACAAATTAAAACTGTGGCATTCGCAGGGTTAGAATACAGCTAAGGGATTCCATTTCAGTATGATGGCCTGCATATCTTTATATCTGCCACTCATGTTGCTTTCATTATCGAAGCCCTGGTCTCTGCAATTTTGTAGTAGAACTTCATATTTATCCAGAACAATTTTGTTAAGATTTGCAATGTCTTGCCCGATTTTTTTATTGGATTCGGCAAAACCAAAAACATTTCATGTATTTCATACTGTTCGAACTCATATTCAAACTGATTTATCTCATTACAAAACAAGTTTGCTCAACATGGCTCGAGCCTGAAGTTGCATCTACTATTATGGAATAGTATTTTGAGTCGTTCAACTTACGAAAAATGATTATCCTTACATGATCAGTACAACGGGATATAAACTGATTTTGAGTTTCCCACGATAAGTAGTGCAGTTGTAGTCGCTTTTTAAAATCGTGAGATTGTTTGACTCGCTCAAGGTGTTTTGCTGGCACGGGATCGTATTGAATCATTACTTCAGCACCACAAAAAAAAACCTTTGTTTGAGTTTCCAATTTTGTGTGTAACCCCCTAAAAAGTAGTCCACGCGCACTTAAAAATTTTAACACATAAAGTATTATGCGTAAGTTTTGTTTCTACGTGCAAATTTTATTATGCAAACTTTGAAAAACGATACCGACTTTTCCGAAATTTTGGTCCACTTCATATAACACTCCTTATGAGAAGTGCTATGTCGGTGTTCTAAGAGTTTATCATAAAGTTTTTCTATTTCTGATTTTTCGAATGACCACTGACTGAGGCAATTTTGGATCAAACTGATTCTGCTCAAGTCAAAAAATCGACACGAGAAACAAAATAGAGCTTCCCTCGAAATTCTCCAAGTCAACTAACTTTTTGGTACAACTACATGGTTAGATAGTTTACAATAAGTATTGATGTAGGAAAAATTCGCTTTGTTGAGTCAGGGGGAAAGCGTTCGGATGTTTACTCAGTCCTTCCACTACTGCGTGCTCACCGTCTTTACGATCCAGCTGCAAAGACATTAATGAACTAATGTCAAAAATTTCTAATTCGCTTTCGTCTGCGTCATTGAAACCAACATTGGTTACATCAAAATTATCTTCCACGTTTGAATCAGGAGTAAGAGATACGTTTATATTGTCTGCAAAATACCCTAGTAAATTTTGTTGACCCTTAATGGATTTTTCGTCTCTCTCTCTCGCTTCACTTTTCGTTTTCAATTTCAAATTGAGCTAGTAATTGAAAAATGAAAAACATAAGATTCCGGAAAAGACTCGAACTTGTATTCTATATTTTTCATCTTTCAATTACTAGCTCGATTTCAACTTGTTATTTGGAGTTTGCATAAAAGTCTAAGTTATTATTTCATCTTATTAACTATATATATATATATATATATATATATATATATATTATTATGTAAGGGGGGTACAAGGCTTCTAAAGGTAGATTTGTGTTAATAGGGGTGTATGCCAAACAACAGGATTAATATATCAGATCTAACAATTTAAAAAAAAACTATATTTTGCTGTACTTTACATATGCTAAAGTATGTACCATTTTAGTTTGAAACATATGTGCCAAAAGGTAGACAACATGACTTTATGACGTTGATACAATGCACGGTACTTAAGGTTTTATACTGAGTTGATAATTTATGAGCCAGTGAAAGTACATTTGCCGTTGGAAAGCCGAACGCATTTATGGATATCTGCAACCAACAAAGCGTCCAGGTCGTGTGTAAATTATTTTGGCTTTTCTTTTAATAAAATCAACTTTTGGACGAATTGTAAAATCAAAATTAAAAGTGAATAGAAATATAAAAGGTTATTGGAGAATTGTGAAGTGTTTTTGGACCAATAGTAGAAATTAAGAATATTATAAAGACTGTAGTGAAGGTATTTTGGACACGAAAAGAAAGACGAATTGTTATTGGATATTGTATGTTTTAGAATTGTAATTCAAGTAAGCTAAGGTTGTTGATCTTATCGCTAAGCGAAATAAATAAAAGAGATTCTAATTTCGATTATGTTCAGATAAAGACGTGTTTTACAAAACCTGCGTTAAAAGTTGTACAAATATTTATTGAAATAAAAGTTTATGTGAATTAAAGGGTCTAATTTAGTAAAGTGAGAATAATAAGAAGCATCGTGAGTATAAAGGCAACGAGTATTAAAGAAGATTTAGAGTGGTTAAATAGTGCGACGGGAAAAGCGACGATTTATTTAGGTTTGAGCAAGATTGGTGTTGGATTTGGGAAGATTTGGTTTAACGGCAGTAGGAGATTTGAGTGGATATAGAAGGCAACGACGATATTGATAATTTTTGAAGTGATTTGAGCAGATTAACGGCAGTAAGGACATCGTGTGAATATTAAAGGAATAGCAGGACAAGGATTGATTTAAAATAGGACGGCTGGATTGATTTGGATTGAGCAAGAAGAGGATTGATTGGAATAAGAAGTAGGGAAACAGGAGAGCAGTATATTACGAGGAAGAATTAACGCAGGGGAAGTAGATACAACGGTTTTTTTTAAATTCTAAATTGGGGTAAAATTATTTCAGATTTGGGGTCAACGAAATTGGTTAAGAACACCTGGAGGCAATACGCAAGTGGACTACGATTGAGAATCCTTGTGAAGGTGCGTACGGTGTATACGATCTTGAGCCAGCAGTTTAAAAGAAGGCCTTCAACGCGGTATAATTCAGGTAAGTACCGTGAATATCTTAAAACGTCAAAATTAAAGTCATAAATAGTTTACATAAATTAATTTGGCACCAAGCAACATTGATCTGTTAAAATTTGGCATATATAGTAAATCAGTGCATTAAAAAAGTGGTAAAACAATCGAGGGTGCAGTTTGGTTGGGTAGTGCACATCTACTCACGATTGAACTCACGGTGAGTAAGGTGAACACCCTGAGATTAAGGTTTCATATAGTCCAGGCATAATATATAGTAAACAGTAAATAAATAACCAACCAAACGTTGCTAAAGCACCTCAAATAGAAGTCATTTATTGAATACTAAAATAGGGACGACGACAAAAGTCGTGTAGCAAATTTTGTGTGGAGTAAACAAGCAAAAGTAAAAAGTTAGTAGGCAGAAGAAGGTGGCGCCCAACGTGGGGCTCGAGAAAAAGGCTAGATAAGTATTAGAGTGAAAGAGAGTAGAATACAGGATCCCGAGATTAGGTGGGGCCCGCAGTTTTTTTTTTCTTTATTATTTTACAGAAAACGAGTTCAAAACTAGGAAGCAGAGATGACGGACGCGGACACGAAAAGGATCACGAGATCGGGACGGATATACGGTGTTGAAATGGAGTTAGGGACACGAGACATAGAGCTGGACGCAGGGGGCGACATACAGGAGACGGACGTGAGGCAGACAGAGCTGGAGGTGATAGACACGGACACGGACCAGGCGACGGCACCGGAGGTGAAGGCAGCAGAAGCCGACGGAACCCAGGACATTATGAGATTTCTGATGAGTATGAAAGACGACTTTAAGACATCACAGACAGAATTAAAAAATGAATTAGCTATAATTACAGAATCACAGACGGAACTAAGAATGGAGTTTAAAACATCACAGACAGAATTAAAAAACGAGTTGACAGATAAAATTACAGAGACACATACGGAACTAAGGAACGAGTTTAGGACGGCGCACGCGGAACTGACGGCAAAAATGAACTATACGCAGGACTATTTACTAACACAAATACAAATTGTAAAGGACGACATGCGGACAGAGGTCCAACAACAAGTAGACAGGGTTGACGACAAGTTGGAACACACACGAGTACATTTTCAGGGAGATTTGAACGCGACACGGACGGACCTAAGAACGGAAATTAAGACACGTGTAGACACAGTGGAAGAAACGATGATTAGCGGGTTTTCGAATTTAAGTACAGAAATACAAACATGCGACAAAAGACATATGACCAACTACAGAAATCTAGGACAAACTTTAGAGACGATACAAAACGAAAATGTGCACGGTAGGACGCAACTGGACGAAAAACTTGACGACAAAGTCACGGTATTAGAAACCAGGGTAGGACATGACGTTAGACAGATACAAGAAAAATTGGACGACCTAGAACGACGGCGCGTTGGACTAGACTACGGACAGCACGTTAGATTAAACCGGGACGCATTACCGAAGTTTGAGGGACGTAGGACAGAACAGCCCATGGGGTTCTTAGACCGACTAGACGAAATCGTAGGGACTGAGAACGAGAGAACAAAACTACAGATCGTGGGGGCAACTTTGACGGGCAACGCCGAAAAATGGCATAACATCATTCGAAAACAATACGACACGTACGCTGATTTCAGACGACTCTTTATAGAACAATTTTGGAGCAATACACACCAGACTGACATAAGGACGAATTTAATTACCGGACATTACAGCAGGACTCACGGCACACGCGAAGAATACGCGATTGACAAGTTTAATCAGGCACAACACTTGACACCGAAATTGGGCGAGGACGACATTGTACTACTACTAGCAGGACATATGGAACCGGAAGTTACAAAGGTGGTAGTGGTACAAAATGTCAAGACGTTGAGGAATTCTTAGGGTAATGAGAAACTTTGATTTAGCGACAGCACTGGAGGCGAAAACGCGGACAAACTATTGGGAGCAAAACAGGGGTTATAGGGAAGACAGCCGACGACAGCCGTACCACGAAAACAGACCAAATTACAGACAGGACAATTTCAACCACGGACATCGAAATCATTGGGGACACGAGGTACATAGACGACCGTATTACAATAGGGATCACAGGGATAATGGATACAATGGACAAAACAGATACCAGCACGGCAACCACGAGGGTGACGGCCGGACGACTGGGGGTGGAATACAAAATGGAAACAGTCGGATGGACAGGGACGTAAACGTTCAGCATATGACGACGAGCGCAATTACAACGGACCCAGATAGGATTGAGGTGGTGCAGATTCACGAGACGCCACAGGAACAAAAAAAAACGCGAATTTTTGGACGACCGACCGCTTAGGAGTAAAGATTGACGTGTGTTATAGTATAAGGGATTTATTGTTAAACAGTTACATTTTTAATAAAAAGAATTTGTTATTTATAAATATTAGTTTAAGGGATTGTGTATATGTTGCTTTAGTTGATAGTGGTTCACAGTTGTCGCTGGTAAATGAGAGTGTGGTAGTCAAACATGGAGAATTTTAAAGGGACGAATAGGAACAATTGATGGGGTTAATTTATGGTCAGCGATGAACAAAAAGCTAACGACGATTTATAATGTTATCCGTGTACCGATATATATAGGAAATAAAGAAGCAGGGGATGCAGAGTTTTTAATTACGAAGGGGTTACAGCTAGACTTCATATTAGGTATGGATTTTATAGAGGATTTTGGGTTGAATATAGATGGAAAGGATAGGTCAATTAGGATATTTGATAAAGATAGGTTATGGGTGGTGCCTACGGTTAGTTCAGAAAATAGGAATGGAAATGATATAGATAGTACAGGATTAGGAATGATTAAAGAGGATAATTATGGACGGATTGAAGTGCGATTATGTAATATGTTTGTGAGATTAATTAATGATGAACAGATAGGGAAAGTGAGTAATGAAATTAAGATGAAGCTAGGGGATTTGTTTAATAAATATATAGGCTTGTTTAATGAAGAGCCAAGATTTGCGAGGCGGTATGTGCATAAGTTGGAGGTCACGGAAGACAGCGGTTTTAATACAAGGGTGTATCCAATTCCGTTTGCCATAAGAAATAGGGTTAAAATAGAGATAGACAAAATGTTAAAAGAGGGTATTATCGAACCAGCGAAAACTCCATATGTGAACCCAGTAGTTATAGTACCAAAACCCAACAAAAGGGATATAAGGATTTGTTTGGATGCGAGGAAGTTGAATGCGATTACGAAACCGCAGTACGAACAACCACAAGGGTTGGATAATTTGTTGTATAAAGTATATGAAATGAAGATTTTCAGTAAATTAGATTTAAAAATTCGTTTTGGTTAATTCCGTTGCATGAAGACAGTAAAAGTTTACGGGATTTAGTATCGAAGGCGAGATTTATATGTTTTCTGTAGTTCCGTTTGGTTTAAGTAGTTCTTCAGCAGCACTTGTAAGGGCTATGCAGAAGCTGTTTAACGAATATGAATGTTTCTGTTCGCATTATGTGGATGATTTGTTGATTTTTCAAGGAACGAGCAAGAACACCTGGAGCATGTAGAAAAGGTGATCCAACGACTGGACGAAGGGGGTTTGAAGCTGAACGTAGAGAAATGCGAGTTGTTTAAGAGCAAGGTTACGTATTTAGGGTTTGAAATTAGCAAACAAGGGATGAAAATTTGCAATAAAAGATTGGACGAGTTGAAAATATTGCACAACCGAAGAATGTGAGAGGATTGCGAGGATTTTAGGGTTCTAAATTATTACAAACGGTTTATACCGAGGTATTCTGAATTATGTGTGCCGTTGGTGAGTTTGTTAAAGAAAAAAGAGAGATGGAAATGGACTGCTGAACGAGAGAAGGCGTTCCAGGATTTAAAAGGTGCGTTTTATACAGAGTTAGCGTTAAAATATCCAAATTTTAAAGACGATTTTATTTTGAGGACGGATGCGTCGAAATATGCAATCGGGGCCGAGTTGGTGCAGATTCAGGATGGAGCTGAGGTACCAATTGTTTTCATTTCCAGGGTATTAAAAGACTGCGAAACCAGGTATGCGACGGCAGAGAAGGAGATGTTGGCCATAGTATATGCAGTGAAAAAGTTGCGTTTTATTTGTTAGGTAAGAAATTTTTAATAGAATCCGACAACACGGTGGTAACGTTCATGAAGAAAAGGAGTTTCTAAACAGTAGGTTGTATAGGTGGGCATTGGTGTTACAGGAATACGACTTTGAAATTAAGCATAAACCAGGAAAGGAGAATGTGACGGCGGATTTTCTAAGCAGACCGCAGGTGGAATCGAATCAAAACGTAAAGGGGTGTTTAATTGCTTTGCAGGAGTTCAGGGATGTTGGTCGGTGGACAAACGCCAAGCTTATAGAGACGCAGAGGCACAGTGAGGTGAGCTCGATACACGAGAAACTAACGAGAGAAAATATGGAAGAGTACCGGGGATTTACCATCGTAGGGCAGTTTGTGGTAAAAAGGATAGGGGATGCAGAGCTGGTAGTGTTATCAAGGGACGTGGCTGTTGAAATTATAGACGAAATTCATTTAAAATTCGGACATATAGGCATCAGAAAAACATTTTTAGTATTTAGAGAGGCGTTTTATGCAAGAAATGATATCACGGTGATTAAAGAAAGGATAAATCGGTGTGAAATTTGTATTCTAGGTAAAGACAAGAACGTGGTGTTGCAGAATACGCCAATGAACGTGAGCGTAAATGGACCGTTAGAATTAGTAGCGATTAATTACTTAAGCAACCTGATTACGAGTGAACAGGGGTATCGACACATATTGGTGATGGTAGACGTTTTTTCTAAATTTGTCAAATTATTTCCGGCAAGACGAAGTAACACGGTGCATGCATTGCAGTCGATTGGAGAATTTGAAAGCCAGGTCGGGAAGATGGAAAGGATTTTGGTAGACAACGCGAGGTATTTCAACAATCAAAGATTCAGGAACGGGTTAAAAAGGGCAAATATTAAAGTATCATTTAGCAGCATACGTCATTCGAAAGCTAATCCATGCGAACGTTATATACGAGAGGTAATAAAATATCTACAATTGGCGACACAGGAGCATCACGACAGATGGATTAGATATCTGCCACAAATAGAAAATTTTATGAATAGCGTACCGAGTTCGGTTACGAAAACATGTCCGGTAACATTGATGCGAAGGATTATACCAGCTAGACCATGGAGGGAGGAAGTCGAGATACAAGACATAACAGAGCTGTTAGGTTGTGCTAGGCGTAGAATTGAAAGGATGCAGCGTAGGGACATCGAGCTAAGGTGTAGGAAAATTAAAAAAAGGACGACTTTTGGAATAGGGGATCTGGTAGTAGTAAAACGATTAAGGGTTTCAAACCGCGACAGAAACATTTGCGCGAAGTTGTTGTTTCCTTATGAAGGGCCGTACAGGATCACGCGTATTTTTGCTGAAGGAAACACGTTTGAGCTAGATAATATGACAGGGGGATATCGCGGGCGTTTTCACTTGGAGAATTTATACCCATATAGAGTAGTACAGGAAGAGGGTTTAGTAGGATAGGTTATAATGTAGTTCATGCAACGGAAAGTTTAGTTTTTGTTTTTTTTTTGTTATTGTCGTTTATAGTATAGGTTAGAATAATAGCGTAGTATGATAGATGTAAGAGAAAGGCGTATAGGGGTTGCCAAATTGAAATGAAACAACGAAAGAGTGATTTTAAATAAAAATTAGAAATTTTTGCACACCAGGGGAAGAAAAAAACATACAAAATTTCCAATTTCATTAAAAATCAGTGGGGCCAATATTATGTAAAGGGGGGGGGTACAAGGCTTCTAAGGGTAGATTTGTGTTAATAGGGGTGTATGCCAAACAACAGGATTAATATATCAGATCTAACAATTTAAAAAAAAACTATATTTTGCTGTACTTTACATATGCTAAAGTATGTACCATTTTAGTTTGAAACATATGTGCCAAAAGGTAGACAACATGACTTTATGACGTTGATACAATGCACGGTACTTAAGGTTTTATACTGAGTTGATAATTTATGAGCCAGTGAAAGTACATTTGCCGTCGGAAAGCCGAACGCATTTATGGATATCTGCAACCAACAAAGCGTCCAGGTCGTGTGTAAATTATTTTGGCTTTTCTTTTAATAGAATCAACTTTTGGACGAATTGTAAAATCAAAATTAAAAGTGAATAGAAATATAAAAGGTTATTGGAGAATTGTGAAGTGTTTTTGGACCAATAGTAGAAATTAAGAATATTATAAAGACTGTAGTGAAGGTATTTTGGACACGAAAGGAAAGACGAATTGTTATTGGATATTGTATGTTTTAGAATTGTAATTCAAGTAAGCTAAGGTTGTTGATCTTATCGCTAAGCGAAATAAATAAAAAATTTCTAATTTCGATTATATTCAGATAAAGACGTGTTTTACAAAACCTGCGTTAAAAGTTGTACAAATATTTATTGAAATAAAAGTTTATGTGAATTAAAGAGTCTAATTTAGTAAAGTGAGAATAATAAGAAGCATCGAGAGTATAAAGGCAACGAGTATTAAAGAAGATTTAGAGTGGTTAAATAGTGCGACGGGAAAAGCGACGATTTATTTAGGTTTGAGCAAGATTGGTGTTGGATTTGGGAAGATTTGGTTTAACGGCAGTAGGAGATTTGAGTGGATATAGAAGGCAACGACGATATTGATAATTTTTGGAGTGATTTGAGCAGATTAACGGCAGTAAGGACATCGTGTGGATATTAAAGGAATAGCAGGGCAAGGATTGATTTAAAATAGGACGGCTGGATTGATTTGGATTGAGCAAGGAGAGAATTGATTGGAATAAGAAGTAGGGAAACAGGAGAGCAGTATATTACGAGGAAGAATTAACGCAGGGGAAGTAGATACAACGGTTTTTTTTAAATTCTAAATTGGGGTAAAATTATTTCAGATTTGGGGTCAACGAAATTGGTTAAGAACACCTGGAGGCAATACGCAAGTGGACTACGATTGAGAATCCTTGTGAAGGTGCGTACGGTGTATACGATCTTGAGCCAGCAGTTTAAAAGAAGGCCTTCAACGCGGTATAATTCAGGTAAGTACCGTGAATATCTTAAAACGTCAAAATTAAAGTCATAAATAGTTTACATAAATTAATTTGGCACCAAGCAACATTGATCTGTTAAAATTTGGCATATATAGTAAATCAGTGCATTAAAAAAGTGGTAAAACAATCGAGGGTGCAGTTTGGTTGGGTAGTGCACATCTACTCACGACTGAACTCACGGTGAGTAAGGTGAACACCCTGAGATTAAGGTTTCATATAGTCGAGGCATAATATATAGTAAACAGTAAATAAATAACCAACCAAACGTTGCTAAAGCACCTCAGATAGAAGTCATTTATTGAATACTAAAATAGGGACGACGACAAAAGTCGTGTAGCAAATTTTGTGTGGAGTAAACAAGCAAAAGTAAAAAGTTAGTAGCCAGAAGAATATATATATATATATATATATATATATATATATATATATATTGCTGTGTTTCCACCAAAATCCGGGAACTACGGTTTTCGAATCGAGCCTCACGAATTGGGTCTCAAGAATGCTGTGAAACCTACAAAAAGCTATTACCTTAACTGGTCCGTTGACTTTCTTCTGTTCATTGCCTCGGCTGCTCCCCTAGATAAACCTTCATCCTCATTCATAAAAAACAAACACACTCCTACCACAAACATCAACGTTAACTCTATTTACATCAATATTCACAATACATTAAAATTTCAAAATTAAAAATTCAGCATAAATTTCAGTATCAGAAAATTTCAAGATTTAAGTTTGTTATCATTTTAATGTGCATCCAAAATTAAAGTCCTTGTAGGATGCCTACTAATTAATATAACAATATATGCAGACCTGAGTCTGAGTACAAAGGGAGCATCTACCACCCCTTTACGTTAATTAACCAGGTTCGTCTAATTGAGCTCAAAGACATACCCAAATTTTCATCATAATCCAGAACATAAATACTAAATACCCCTTTCTACTTAAACAAGCAAATTTCACCTTAAAATTAAAATTTTGTGGTTTGTACAAGTTCACTACTGTCCATTTTAAATAAACAAATTATAAAGTTATTCAACACACACCAAAACATCAAAGTTCGAACAAAATAGTATAATTTACCTGAAGGTTACTGCACTCGTAGCTTCAATGAACATCGTCCCTTTTGTTAATCACACCATTCCAACTGGGTTATATTTACGGCTTCTGATTCTCAACGCTTTTAAAATTATTTACCACCACCATTCATCTAAAGTTGTTTCAGGGCTTTTCCGGAACTCATCTGTGTATATCACAAATATACGCCAAAACTGCCTACTTTTGTGTATTCATTTGTCGTTGCAAATTTGACTAATTGGTACAGTGATACTAAACTTTATTACCTTGTATCTTCTTTTCTAAGTGCACTAAATTACATTCATTGTAGCACGTAAAGAACAAACTGTTTTAAATCACCAAAATATACGAGCAAACTGTTTAAATTATTCTATCAAACTCGGAAAACTAAAAAGCACTGTTTAACGCATTGAATCAAGTCGAAAATCTAAGAGAGCTTGTTCATATTAACCTGGGTATATATAGAGGTTAGCCTGTCTGTCGGTCTTGTCCCCAAAACGGACAATTCTTCAGAATTTCGCATGCTAGGTTCCCATTCCGCAGCCCGGTATGCGATTTTTACGAAATTTGCACTCGCCCCAGTTAAATCTCAGAAATTTCGACACGGCTCGCAACGTCTGGAAATAACTAATTAAATTTTATACAGAAATGTTATTTTTACCTCTCAATTTTGCCTTTTATTTTCAACCAATCGCAACCCCGTGACGTTGCTCCACTCACGCCTTTTACTATATGTGTCTCGGTCTTGCGCATATTATCTGTCTCTATCTACCCTGTTCTTATTGGTGCAAATTGATATTCTTTATTATCGATTATTTCAGTCCATGTGGACTGTGAAATAACCCACCTTTAGCATTTCCCGTAACTATTAAGCTACGGTTTCTCCAAGATTCTCTGTAACCATTTGTTATCTGCCAAATTTACGCAGAATGAGCTTTTTTAAAAATACACAGGTGTTCAAACATAATACTTCTAAATAACACTTCTACGATTTGCATTTTATTGGGTTTTTACAAGTTTTGATGCGTATTATATGTTCCTAATGGTTCAATTAACTTCAATTAAAATTAATACCCTTTAATTTTAGTGACTCCTAATCAAATATTAATTATTATCTGTACATTTTGTTTAATACCGGTTACTTAAAATTGAGTTAATTAATATAAATTTTGCACGTAATTTCTATTTGTTTCTTTACTAGGAATAATTAAATTACACGTAGAGCTTTTAATACTGCTTCCTTTTTTATAGCAAGCGTCTTGTACATAATTTAACTCCCTTATTTTTAATGAAACGAATGAATTTTTATGCTTCACGGTTTTTTAATAACGCGTACCTTTTCCCAAAGCTTCTACACGGTGATTAAAATTATTTGATGTGATTATTTAATTTTCTACCCTGGTCTAAATATGAGTATAATATATATATATATATATATATATATATAAATTGCCGCGGAACTGGGATCAATCTCTGGAACTCCCTAAAAATTATTCAAGCCCCAGCGTTGGGCCGTCATAAATTGCCGTGAAACCCTTTTTTAGGTCCGGACCTCACCAGTTTTCAAAAAGAAATTTATTTTCAAACATATAAAATTTTTACAAAATTTTCTTACCCGTATTCTGCTTCATCGAATTATTTTCTTCAGCAGCTTTCCTGGCTAGCTCAGCTGTGCCTAAATTTACTCTCATTTTCTTTGCCGTTCACACACCATTCAATAAAATCACAAAATAATACAACAATCATACAATATTTATTAACCACTATTTACAAATAATAATTCAAAGTTATTTACAGTTCGGTGCTCAAGTTACACCTCAATACATGCTATCTTTGTAAGTCCAAGTTTTTAAAATGAAAATTTCTAACACATTTAATGCAACAGGAGTAAATGGGCCCCAAATAATACCTTATCTTTATTTCTACTACACACTGGAGTATGGTGAGCTCATGATAACCCAGTTTATTAATGTTTGCTTTTCACTCTGCATACTATTACTACAAACTTAAAAAAAAACCCATGTACTCTTAACAATTAAATTTAATTTCATCAAGCAATTCAATAAGCTTTACGTACACCTTTTGTTTTATATTCAAAATACCATATTAATAGTCAGCTATACGTATCCTTTTCAATACGTATAATACCGTAAAATACCATCAAAGTTCACTCTCACACATCACAAATAATTTCAACAGTTTATAAAAAAACAGCAAGTTCTAATGCGTTACCTGGAAAAACTTGAAGATTCCATCTCCGTTGACGATGTATTATGTTCCTGAATCCCTCGGTCTAGTGGTTAAGCGTGCGGCTCCAACAGATGTTGAAAGATGAACACCATCTAAGCTGCGCTTCATGCTACCCATCCAATATCAATTTCAATATCCAAATCCATGTATATTACACTTGTTTATTATCGCATTATTAATTTACGAGCTTATTAAAGTATTCGTTGGACCTCAGTTAAATTTAAATAAACTCGACACTATTCGCGCTTCTAACTATAAGGCAACAACAATCTAATACCGTACTATTGAATTTACAAATTTTTAATACTTACAAGCCTCGTCAGTAGATTTTTGTACGTCGTAAGCGATGCAAAATTTAAAAAAGCCCTATTAATTTGCTAGCGTATTTATATCATAAAATCAGGCCCCTCTTGGCCACACTTTATGCGAAATACCTAATTGCAAAATAAAATTTCCGCAAATTTTGTGTAACCGTTTTAAACTTCTAGAAATATTGCTCGTCAACACGTTACAAACAAACTATCCCATCTATCTCTCGCGTGTTCGTCTGTTCTAAAACTATCTATTTCGACCAATCGTACATTTCAGTGACGTCTTATAACCCCGCCAGTAATATTTCTATTCCTGTCTTATGAATCATAAAAAATGTTTTTTACCTTAGTTTAAATTTTCAGAGCTTAATTTATTCTCTTATGGACATTTTACCTGGTTTTTATTCTCACGTTTGTAAGATTCGTTTTGGCCAAAAATATCCTTGACAGATAATCCATTAAATGCTCAGATTGTTTCGAACTCTTAACACAAACCTTCCTGGTAAAGATCTTTACAAAAATAAAATAATTAACACTTTTTCTAGTTTAGATTTAAATGACAAGTACTCAACTATCAGTTACCAACAATTAATATTTGCAAAATTCCACGAAGCTCTTTTTTATCCAGCTCATAATTAAATATCTTATTTTAAATTGACGTCCAAATCAGCATACAGGATCCTCATATTATGTACATCATTTATAAGTCTATGTACATACTCGGTTTGATTATTCAATAAAATTTTAAATAGTTTTTTATATCGAAGCATTTTTCATTATTGTATATAATTAAATTTAACAATTTCCATGTTTTTAATACAGGTTACGTTTAAAACATCACTTCTTTATTCACTGTTACATATTAAGTACGATATGCGTACAACATACCTTAAAGCAATAGCTTCGAAATTCTTTTCTCAATGTGACATTTTCGCGATTGAATTTATGAAATGTCTGAATCTTTCTAACAAACCCTTCCTTATATAAACTCTTATGAAAATAACAAAAGCTTATTGACGAATATAAATCGGGCTAATAGTTTTATAGCCATTAACAAAACTATAGCTTTATTACTTCACAGAGGAAGAAACATTTACTAACCGGACGGTTTCAGCTTCTTTAAACATCTTCAGAGCAAATTACTTTCCAACCCTATAAAGTAATCGACGCTATTATACTGATATAATTTCGAAGCAATCTCTGTACTATGGTGGTAAAATACCAACACTACTAAGCGTGGAAGTACAAAAATTGAATCGAAACTACATCATGGTTCTATAGATGGCTATACAAGTATGTCTGGCCATTGAGATTTGCGGACTGTTACAGCAAATTTTTTTTGGGAACGTAACAAGCCTTTTCGTGGCGACACCCAGTCTTGTTCTACACAATTTCTTATATATATATATATATATATATAATGCTGTAATTATAGGGTTAATTTAGAGGTAGGTTAAGTCATTGGGGTCGTAGAATAAGCAAAGAAAACTCCCAAGCAACAGAAGCACAAAATTATAGATATTAGGAGAGTAAATAGGTTATTATAAAAATTATTAGTTGCGAGCACACTGTATATAGCAGTGCAAACAATTAAAACACATATCCAAGTGTAGCTACTAGCAAAGATTAAAATTTAAAAAGGTAATGAAACGCATTAAAATTAAATCAGTGAAAAACCTGCATGAAGTGGCTAGTTAAACATTCATAAAGTGTGTAAAAGATATTATCGTAAAAGCACGCAGAAATTATGCTTTATTTAAAAGCGTACGTGATCTAAGAGAACCACAGTTGTTTGAAAATCCAATTTATTGGGAAATAAACAAATACCAAATTTATTCAATTTAGATTAAAATAAAGCTAACAAACAAGACTACGTGCTCGATATGTACGAAGTTCCTGGGATTCCTGAAGTAAATATAAGATATAATAATTGAATTACGTGACTTCAAGCACCGCGGCATGCAATTAAAATACATACAATTGGTAAATTTTCCCAAACATAACAAGTGATAATATACTTGACCTCGCCTAGCACGTGAAACCAGCGAATCACAAACAAAAGTGGGACGATCTTATAATGGCGAATTAAATATCAAGTTAGTATACTTTGAAACTGGGCAGTGACTATAATTGAAAGTGCCAAATATTTACGTGAATAATAAATATTTGTTAACAGTGAAATTATAAAGTGTAGAATTGTGAAAATTATGCCGTATTTCTGAGACGGCTCTGAATGTCGATCGGAAGGTCAATCTGAATTTACCATCTCAATTACAATATAAATGACAATCATAAATTACAAGTAAAATAATGTTACGATTCCTGTAGAACTATAAATTGCGAAACACTACAATCAAAAATACAATTTTCGAGAATGCTGCCCGTTCAAGCAAATTGATAGTAAATACTCTATGGAGAAAATGAAAAACTTTTCATTGCAATAAACGTACCTACAACGATTTGGATATCGACTTCAATTCTTAGGAGCACCCATGAAAATAATTCAGGTTAGAGATTTTGATATGACTCATTTTGAAACTGTTTTATCTCAATATTTTTGATATGATTTATTTTTAAACTGTATTATCTCAAATATTTTTGATATGATTTATTTTTAAACTGTTTTATCTCAATCATAATTTAAAATGTAAAAGTCAACAAATTGGGGATTTCTTGTGAATATTTTATGAAAAGTTACAGACATCTAGAAACTTTTCAATAAGTCCTTAAAGGTAATAAAATCTCGTTTTGCTGGCTTGATTTATTGCCCCCAATCATAAGGGGAGGTGAGTATCACAGCAAATTTATGTACGCCTAAGCCGTGGGGCGGAATATCACAACAATATATAAATATATATATATAAATATATATAAATATATATATATATATATATATATATATATTATACTGTCAAGAAGGGGGTGGGCTTATAAAATGTTTAAATAGGGCTTCGAAACGACTTTGCTAGAATGGGGGTATATTTGGTTTTGTTTGAGTATTTTCTTTCAGGTATTTTTGGTTTATAAATTAACAACAACTATTCCACGTTTATAAATTTATAAAGCTTTTGAAACTGCATTGCATTCAACAACATATACCGGCCATAGACCAGGCTAAGCTAGTTATAAGTTTGCATTGTATACGTATTTTAATTGTTATGGTTGCACGTATATGAAATTTAATTTGGAGTTAGCGTTTTCAGAATCTTTTGAATGTAAAACAAATATCAAAATTGTGTGGTATACTGCACGCTTTTAAAATTTTAAGGAGTTAAGTGATACTCCCGTAAAATTTGTAAATCAATTTCAGTTGAATATGTTTTAACAATTAAAGATTGGTTATGTAATGACAGGACGTTTACCGAATAAGACATAAATGTCTGTTGCGTACAATTTAAAAGCTGAACCATCAAAGTTTGTTAGCTATTTTCAATATTGTAAAAAGTTCAATATACAGAAATCACTGGATTACAAACCATCTAGAAAATGAATGTATCTAGAGAAAACAACTGTATTATTAATCAATTATTAATAATTATAAATTACATAGTGTGCGTAGAGATAGTTGTCATGGCAACGGAAACAAAAGAAGACGGAATTTATTTTATAATGGACTTCAAATTGATATTACTGAAAAATAGACGTGTTTTTGTACTGTTATGAGTTTTATTACATTTAAAAGTTACGAGAAAGTTTTGAAAGTCAAGTTGTACCTGGAGATAGCAAATAGTAGCAGTTTTACGGCGAATAAAAGTTAATTAAAAGAGGAGTGCTGGTCTGTACCGTTATTGTTTGAAGACGAAAGCATAGTGGAATTGGAGTTATCTGAGTATTTGTATAACATAAAATTTGTAGAAATATTAGTAGTTTTATAGTCTGGAGATTACCAGTTGCTCGAGTTACTTATTATTTACAGGAGGTGCCTGCAGTTGGTCACTTGGCTTCAGGACGGCTGGAAGGCGGCGCTTGTATCTGGATTCCAGGTATTAGTATTTAATATCTAGGCAGTGCTTTAATCAAATTTATAAAAGTGGAACTAGTGTTTGGAAATACTTTTGGCTTTTAAAATTATTTTGAAAAATCCTTGAATATTTGTTTGGGTGTCTAGTTGAGAGGTGTTTGCTTAGGACGGACCCACCCTAGGTAGATTCCGCCACGTGTTTGACGGCCCTGTAAAATATTTAAGTGCAGCAGCCGTGTAAAATATTTAAAGATAAATTGTGTGGCATAACTCAACAAGGCTCTAAAATAAGACAAGGAGTGACAGATAGATATATTACGCCTATCACTAATAAGGTAGGATCACAGTATATATAACAATATATATACAAAATTATCCATTTCTAGAATGTAGAAGTATTTGCGCGATTCCATTCCCAATAATACACGCTTTTCTTACGTATTTTTCTTTGAAATCCTTATTAGCGTTTAAAATGTCGAGTTTTATTACCTCGTTATCTCGTTCCAGTTATTACTGACGTGCGCTGCTGGTCTTTGTATAACACCCAAGGTTATTGGGGCGTCGCATACTAATCTAGTAATTGCGAAAGGTAATAAATAACTTTTATCACTTTTGTTATATGTATTTTATGTTTTTTATTGTTCCCGACGCTTCGTAGAATAAACGTTTATTTATTAATAGATTCAACGAAGTTGACGTATTTCTTCTCAATTGCTTTTAAAAATACAAACACATGTTTTATTTAAATTGATTAATTAGCACACCAAGATCTTTGAGCTGCGAAACCCGCGTTAGTTCAGCATTGCAAATTGTGTATTTGAATATTATTGGTGAATACGTTTGCGTAAACGATATAACCTTACATTTACCAACGTTTAGTTGCAAACGTTTATCTGTGCACCAAAATTGTAGTCTCAGCTCATCTTGTAGTTTTTATAGTCTTCAGCAGATTTGATATCGGCATATAGTTGAATACAACAGCAAACAACAACACCTTGCACTTTGATATTTTGGTAATTTCATTGATGAACAGTATGAACAATAGTGAGCCAAGCTTAGATCCTTGTGCAATACCGACTTTGCAATAAAGTTGTCCGACCGGCGTTCATTTTTTTGCATAGGTAAGATTGAAAAAATTTTAATAGTTTATCAGAAAACCCAAAGTTGTCGGGTTTGTATATAATAATGTTATGGTTGATACGGTCACAGGCTTTAGTGAAATCTGTGTAGACCACATTAACTTGCCTACGATTATAAACGGACGTGAAGTTTCTCTTTTGGACTTTACGTAATTGCATAATTATTGAGGAATCGGTAGTGAGAGTAGCTTGAATGTTTAGCAAATGTTGTTTCTTGTCATTTTTTTTCGATTGCCAGTTGTACTGTTTGTGGAGCAAGATGGCAAAAAAAAAATAAACCATTTAATGATATTTAAAAACTGTTATTGCTAAAGTCAGCTATATTTACTTTGTTAGAAACGATTCCTTTCGGGGGTGTTATTTGATCACAGGGAGCTGGAGCACCTCCTGCTACCAAATGCTCTTCTTTGTGCAATCCTATTTCTTTTCTTTGCCAACTACATTTTGCGTCAATATGTTCGATGCAACAGTTTTTGCAACTGCACTAGTAACTTCTTCAATCATAGGATTAATATTTAAATTTTCAGGTTCAGCAAAATCATCATCTGTGAATATATTTAGATTTATTGGAAATATTCCTGGGATTTCAAAACCTTTTATAAATGTTTCTGGTGTTGCTACCCTGTTAAAAGTTTTCTGAAAGAGTTCAGAAATTTTTGTTGGTTGTAATTTTTTTATCAATATGTGATCTCAAATAGTTTTGCTCTCGTTGTTGTAGGCATTTTTCAATGACGAATATAAGGTAGCGTCCAAGGGCTAAAGTTTGTGACGTGTAAGGTGGAATAGCCAATAGGTCAATCCAATTACTTCTACAAAATTATGTGCCTTTAATGTACAACGGGTACTATGATTATCAAATATTAGCAATGCAGGATCTTCTTTAGAACACTTAATAAAGTTATGAAAATGCCGAAGCCATTTCACGAAAATTCTCCGTAATCTAACCATTATCGGAACAACCATAAATTGCCCCAGGTGGACCATTCCTTTTTAGTTAGTTTTTCATTCTGTTACGAGCATAAATAAACATAGGAAGCACGTACACTCAGGCAGCTCTAATACAGCACAACGCAGTCGTGGTTTTCCCCCTTTCTCCATTTGTTACAAAGCCTACTCCTTTTCGACCCTTTTCTGCTAGAATCTTGCCGGGTACCTCAGCTGTTGTTATGCCAGCTTCATCGACGTTGAAAATTTTGGCAGGTGTAAATTTATGCTTTTCTTAAACTGCATTCAAGTTTTCAATGCAGAAGTTCGATTCATGCTAGTGGCGTCAGGTTTTTTTATAGTGATATTTGAATTTCTGTTTAAAAAACCTTTAAATCAATCTTTGCCTGCTGATTGATTAGCATCGGAAAAAGAATTTGGTAGATTATTTTTGTGCGCGTAATTAAAAGCCAAGTTTTCACTTGTTCGGCAGTTATACCTTTTTGAAAAACTTTATAATTCCATCAGCTAACAATTTTTCCTGCCTCAAGCCGAAAACCGCTTTACGTCCTAAAGATGGATGAGAAAGATTATTTATTCTTCTTCTAGTTCGGAAAGTTCTTTTAGGGATTGAAAATGATCGAGTTACTTCTCTGTAACTTCTTCCTCCATTTTGAAATGCATTTAATGCAAGGGTTAACTGCTCAATATTCCAAATGCCCAAATGACCATGGTTTTCATGTTCATATCGAACTAAATCCAAAATCGTCGTCTTTGGTATACATATTCGCGCTCCTTCGTCCGCAGTATCTTTTCGGTAAAGCACACCCTTCTCTACAAAATACCATTCAGAAACCGTATTCCGAGAGCTATTGTTTTTCAAGGTCCTCTTTATTATGTTACAGAAGGCATCATTTTTCTGCCCTTTCACTAGCCTAAACAACTTCCCTAAAACTCCTTTGAAAACCTTACTTCTACTAATCTGATAAATAACCACTTTTTTAACTTGGCCTGGAATTGCACGTGCCCCACTAAACCCACGGTGTACCGGGACAAACAATCTGCTGTCACATTCTCCTTCCCTGCACAATGAATAACATCGAAGGAATACTCTGAAATCAGCAAGTCCGTCCACCTGAAATTCTACAACCGGCATTTCAAGAAATATGGCAATACTTTGTGGTCTGTAATAATCGTTAAGGGATGGCCCAAAACAAAGTACGCCATTGTTTCAGAGCATTCATCACCGCCAGAGCTTCCTTTTCTGTTACCGCATAATTTAATTCGTTATCTTTTAACGTACGACTCGTAGATGCCAAAATCTTTTTTCCACGGTTAGGGGATCTATTTGAAAAAGGCACGCTCCTATACCATATCCGGAACTGTCGCACTATATATAAAATAGCAAGTTTAGTAGCTGATGTATAAGAAAAAAAACACTTAAAAAGGCCTCTTTCGGCCTATCAAACGCCGTCTATTCCTTGTCCGACCATAGCCATCTAGTTCCCTTTTTCAGACGTCAAATTCGCATAATTTTCCATAAACTTCCGGTCATAATTACACATCCCGAAAAATGTTCGCAACTGCTGAATATTTCCCGGTGTGGGGAACTCTCGTATTGCCCCCACGCGATCGGGATCTACTAAGATGCCCTCAGGTATCAGTACATGTCCCGAAAATGTAATAATTTCGCGACCAAATTTGCACTTTTTTAACTTAACCGTAAGACCTGATTGAGTCAATCTTGTAACGATTTTATTTTCTATCATTATGTCTACAGAAATTTAATCTATTTATTTAATAAGAACCAATTTAATGCATAATAATGCTACACAATCCACTAAATAAATATTACATATTGTCCAATAAAATATTAGCTTTCAATTCAAATTTTAATTTATACGGTGACAAAAGATACTTTTCAATTAGTGTCATTCTTACAACTCCCTCTGTTAGACAATTGTAAGGTTAAGGTTGTTGCCAGGCGGTAACCCGCGTGATATGATCACTTCCAATACAGCTGTCGTCAGAAGAAGTCGAATTGTTCTTTGGACACAAGGACGATGACGTTTGAGAAATTTACGTGTTGGAAGCACGTGCGATTTAAAATTGTTTTCGTGTGATAATGTCGTCCCCGAAGCTCACTTTTATTGTCCACTTGCTGGAAAATAGCTCGCAGATGACGAGGAATTATTTTGGTTGAAAGGCCTTTGGTTAACATGTAACTTGGATATAATATTTAACTGAGAAATAATATTTAACTTGGAAATAATATTTAACTTGGAAATAATATTTAACAGAACTTTTGTTTAACGTAAATTTAATCAACATACAAGTAGGAAATTCCTTTGTACGAATGTAGATTTGGCGAGTAGCGATTAGTTATTATGGACGCCGTGATATGGTTTGAAGCTTCAATAAGCAGTAAATTTGCTTGTACTGAATTGGAGATTTCCTTTATTTAAATGCTGAAGCAAGACGCCTAGCAGGTATTTTTCCGTCAGATGAACATCTGGTATGTAAATTTGCTTTCGTATGTCCGCTGTATTATGGATATAGCAGATAGATAATTTTTTGTTTAATCAAGTGATTTGAACTTCAAAGTAGGTGAATGACAGACTATATATTTTTCATATTAAGCAACAGGAACCTGTAAATTTTCATTTTTATATATTTTTCATATTAAGCAACAGGAACCTGTAAATTTTTCATTTTTAAATTTCTTTATTAATACATTGAAATTACGGAAGATGTCATTGTGAGGTAAGGAAAGTTAAATTCTACCTTTTATGAAAGTAGATATAATTATTTGAAACATGATTTACTCGAACCATTAGAAATTAAACTTATACGTTTCATATTTCACTAATAGCAGAGTGGAATAGTTTTTTGTGAGGTTATAGTAGATCTACTCAAACCAACCGAATTGTTATATATAAGTAATTATTCAGAAAGTAACTTCAGGCTCACTCATTTTTTTGTAAAATTTGGCTAGATATTTCTAATAGAAATGACCATATTTTAAAACTGAAAAGTACTTATTATACCAAGTACTTTTGTAAATATTTTTCATGAATTAAATTAATCAAAATTATATTAAAGGAAAAAGATGTTTTGTAAATAGCACAATAACTAAATACTGAAGGAATAGATTTTTATTTTGGTCAAGACTATTCTTTTTAATTGGAATGAATGAAAGTTGATTCGAATTAAGTTTTTAAATTTTGGGTATAAAGGCACAAACAGTGCTATTCTTTGTTTAATCTGTTCACAGGTGTAGCATTGAAGTATAAAGGTCAAGGTCGAGCCATAAGGTAAGAAACTTTAGGGATTGAGTTGTTTTTAATAAATTGTATAGCGGTAATTGAATAAAGGTTTCCGCATTCGCCTTGTACAAGGGACTTAAGTAAGGTCTTCTTCGTATAGAAAAATTCGGTGGCGCCATATTCTTTATATTTTTGGTCGCAGTCCAACCCCGACCCACAGCTCATGTTCCACCCAGAGCAAATAGTTCGACTAGCCGCTTAGCCTTTGAGATTTCCTCAACTACGAGCCATTTTCCATCGGAACTTGCCATGGGCTCTATCCGCTTACTGGAAATTCTCGTAAAATTTTCTTGTGCCTTTCAGCTGGTCGCATAGAAAGAAAACTTATTAGGAAAAATCCCTTAATAAACCGAAAGGCTATAACCTTTCGAATATTAAATCGAATTGTTCTAAATGTTCCGCCGCTGTCGCGGTGATAATTAAAATATCATCGACGTATGGTGTGGAAAATGATGTAACCTCTTCCCCTAAAATAATGGATGAACCCCGAATAAAGCTAGCAACCGACGTGCTTAAGCCGAAGGGCAGCACACGAAACTGATACGTATTGCTCTCGAATCTGAAAATAGGTGCGTGTTAAATCCACAGTTACTCTTAAACTAAACCTCATTCGCTGCAAACAAATTCTTCCGGATTAGGGGAATCACGTGATCCCCCTCATTTTCGAATTCAGATGACGCGTATCTAAACAGACACGCACGCTTTTGTCTTTTTTAACAACCGCTACCAACAGACTAATATACTCAGTGCAAGCAGGTTCAATAACACTCTTCCTCTAGCATTTTTTTTATCTGGGCTGCGCTGCCTGCATCTTTATGAGCAAACGGGGCCGGGTATGACTTTATGAAAAACGCCGATTGATCCCTAAGTTCTATAACGTGTTCATGTAACTGAGTTAAACCTGGTTGCTCTGAAAATATACTCGCGTGCCGATTCAATACTTTCAACAGTTCCCACTTTCCCGTCTCAGTAAAAGAAGTAGCTTTCTCCACTGCAACTTTTCTGTGTTAAAAGTATACACAACTTTTCCATTTAAAAGTTTCGGCGACTAATTCTCGACATCGCAAAATTTATTTCCAGTAGGCCCGTTATATGAAACAATGAACGAAACGTCGCATTGAGGAACCCCGAAGTTAACGTCTCATAATACTTGCAACTTTATTTTAGCCGTCCTTGTGCCTAACGCCCCAGTAATTGTAATACCATTAACAGGCAAGGTTGGCACACCTGGATTGACACGTAAAATTTCCTTCCCAAGTTCCTCACTTATACAATTTAATCGACTTCCCGAATCAATCAGTGTTCTGTTAACAGATACAAAATTCTTTTTAAATAAATAGGTGGATAATTTACCCATCCTTTATTACCATGCTTGGAAGGTGATTGGCCAATAATCCTTGACTGATAATCTATTTAGTAAAGGTCGAATTACCTCGCATTTCGACCTCAAAGTTTGCTGTAAATTATCCTTACAGAAAATAAAATTCTACTTTAAATTTAAAATACTTAAATATCCTTACCAATTAACGAACAAAGAAATCCAAAATTTTATACTTGCGAAAAATAACGCTTATTAAAATTTCATTTTCATCGTAACTAATGATATTAAATACCTCCGATTCCATTTTAAAATTGACATTGAAATCCCAATTACTAGATTGTCCTTCATTTAGAATAATAATTTGCAAAGTGCATTCACTTTCAATCGATTAAACTCAGCAATAGCTCTCGCATCTGAATATATTTATGTCAAAGGTCGTTCAATTTTATAGCATAAAGCGAAGCATGTTTTATATTTGCTCGAAGAATTAATCTTTATTCAAAGTTCCATACTAAACGTCAAGTACTAAATGTTATCTTACATTTTGTTTGATTCAGAAAGGAATGACGAATCGCGAATACTAAATCTTGAATCTTACATGTTATTTGGCTTTAGAAAGAATGAGGAATCGTAAATAAATGATTTTAACCAAGTTCCGGTTTTATGTACAAAATAAAATCTATATGTCATCGTTCGAGGTTCTTCCTTATCTACCTAGAAAATTAGTCACCTGGGTGATGTAATATTAACAAATAGTACCAATTGTCGTGATCTACGTTTATTGTCAATCGTGCTGTTTATCCTTGTCCAAAGCACGACGTTAATGGTCGCGTTCCATTCTATCTAATAGTCATCTAGAAAGCTATAAATTAGTTCTTATATATATATATATATATATATATATATATATATATTGCTATGCTACTGGAATTATCGAGCCCCTTCGTTGGGCGACCTATTAATTTGCTATGATATTCTCTAAATTATCCTAGCCCTTACGTTGTGCTGTTAATTTTGCTATGAACTCTAAATTATTCGCGCTCCATCATTTGGACGACCATTTTAATATTTACTATGAATAAACAAGATTGTAATTATGTCTTCCGTTGGGCTGTCTTATTAATATTGCTATCAATTCCCTCCAGAAACTTAACTGGATTTTATCTTGAAGCAACCTTGTCTGCCAATAGCAAAATTCGATACGTTACCGCCTTACTTGTTATCAATTTTCTATTCAACTCGTAGCTCCTCCTTGAACTATTTAAATCTTATGACCTCGGCTAGCATTTAGTTGGAATTATAAAATTCAGTTAATTTCGATTTTATATAATGAAACCAATATATTATGTACAGCTTTTGTAAATTATTTGAAATACACTTTTCAATTAGTTAATGTTATAAATCTCATTTATTAACAATCATCTACTATTTACTCAAAACCCAAAGTCACCAAAAAAACCTATTATCTTTATCAACGAAGTGTAGAACATTCTAAACCTGTTATCATATTACTCATTTTATACATATGCAACTTCTTTTGTTGACTTTTTCACAAGCATATTATATTAAGCAAATTCAATATTCAAAATAAAAATATATAGAAAAATAAAATGTCTTATAACTAAAAAAATCTGACCTGGTGTATTTTCTTCTCATCAACGCTTCCATTTGAATAAAAATTATCTTTCCCCAATTCAGGATTACATTTAAATTATTGCCATTACCCCATGGACTACCATTATTAATTTATGCACCCCAATTTATTAATTTCTTCAAACTTAGAATAGAATTCTTATTATCATTGTCTTCTGACTTGAAATCGTGGTTTATTTTCTTCCCTTACTCAAATTGTATTATTCTTCCCCCAGACTTTTAAATTGTGGTTTGTTTACCCCGGACATAGAAATTGTCAAACTTAAAATTGTATTATTCTTCCCCCAGACTTCAAAATTGTATTACTCATCTTTTCCCCAGTAGTTCAAAATTGTAGTTTATTTTCCCCAGACTTCGAAATTGTATTACTGGATTTTCCCCCGGACCTCAAATTGTAGTTTGTTTCCCCGGACATAGAAGCCCTATTATTTTTATGTTTTAGTTTAAAATAAATTCACCAAAAATGTACTTACGTTTAATCGGCAATTATAATCTTCATATTAGCACTTGTTTTATCTTTCACTTTTAAAATTATTACGTATTACTTTATTTCATAGCGACGCACTTCGGCCTTTGTTGAGTTCAAAACTGTCCTCGTTATCACTGTGCCTGCTAATATATTATTCCGTTCCCACTCCGTCAGTGGGTATGGTCTAGAACTCGTCGCTTATTTCTGACCAATCAAATAATTACATTCAAAGTAGTTTCTGATGTAATGTTCCACGATTTCCAATAATTGTAAGCTGGTTCCAGCTGTCTTTCGTTATCAACATGCTGTGTTTTGATAGATCTAATTGCTTTTCCATATACAACTGCTGCAATTCGACTTTTAATTTTCATATTTACATGTTGTTCACGCAATTTTTAATCATCTTTCTTATCAAAATGGTTAGATATTTGTACGCATTTATATAAGCTACCTGAAACTCTATTTCTATCTCCGTATTAATCTAATTGTTTGGAACTCTTTTGAATGCGTGTCTAATTACACTTTGTCGTTTACTTATAAATATGCGCGTGCTTCCACTGAAAAATATTATTATCCGCTTTACCTAAATTCACTAAAACTTTATCTACAGGGTATTAAATATTTTCTATTTACCTAATGAATGACTTCCTGATTTCTACGCTAACTATGCGTCTTCCTATGTTTATCTGTGTCGCTTAAAACTATTTATACTTTATATACAGGGTGTTGACTGCTGACTATTTAGAAACTAAGTCCATTTCTTAATTCTTCACTAAATAAATGCCTATGGTAATTTCTCATTTCTAAATGACCTTTACTATAAAGTGCACCCTTAAACAACCCCTCATCACAGCAATATATATATATTGCTGTGAAACCTCTTGAATTACCTGGTCTGTTGATTTTCTTCTGTTAATCGCCTCGGCTGCTCCTCTAGATAGCTTTCATCCTCATACATAAAAAAACAAACACATTCCTACCACAAACATCAACGTTAACTCTATTTACATCAATATTTAGAATACATTAAATTTTCAAATTAAATTTCAGCATAAAATTCAGTTTTAAAAAGAATTTCAAGATTAATTTTATTATCACTTTAACGTGCATCCAGAATTAAAGTCCTTGTTGGATGTCTACTAATTAATATAACAATATAAGCAGACCGGAGTCTGAGTATAAAGGGAGCATCTACCACCCCTTTACGTTAATTAACCAGGTTCGTCTAATTAAGCTCAAAGACATACCTAAAATTTCATCATAATCCAGAACATCAATACTAAATACCCTTTCTACTTAAACAAGCAAATTTCATCTTAAAATTAAAATTTTATGGTTAGTACAATTTCACTAATGTCCATTTAAAGTAAATCAATTATAAAGTTATTCAACACACACAAAATGTCAAACAAAATAGTATAATTTACCTGAAGGTTACTATCCTCGTAGCTTCAATGTACATCGTCCCTTTAGTTAATCACACCATTCCAACAGGATTATATTTACGGCTTCTAATTCTCAACGCTTTTAAAATTTTCTCCATCACCATTTATTTAAAGTTGTTTCTGGGCTTTTCCGGAACTCATCTGTGTATATCTGACCCTTGTTTCGTGGATCCAGACACGTATTTGAACCATTTAATTATTAACACCCCGAAAAATAGCAAAGAAATTCATGCGTCTTTCACCAATATACGCCAAAACTGCCTACTTTTGTGTATACATTTGTCGTTGTAAATTTTGCTAATTGGTACAGTGATACTAAATTTTATTACCTTGTATCTAAGTGCACTGAAGTACATTCATGTTAGCACGTAAATAACAAACTATTTTGAATCACTAAAATATACGAGCAAAATTTTAAATTATTTTATCAAACTAAAATGCACTGTTTAACATCTTGAATCAAGTCGCGGATGTAAGAGCTTTTAACGCATCGAATAGTCAAAAGTCTAAGAGGCCTAAATTCATATTACCCCCGGTATATATAGCAAAAAGCCTGTCTGTCGGTCTGTTCCCCAAAACGGGTAATTCTAAAGAATTTCTCATTCTATGTTCCCAGTCCGTCGCTCGCGCGTCGGTTTTTACGAATTTTTCACTCGCCCCATTTAAATATCAGAAAATTTCCACACGGCACGCAAACATGTCCGAGAAAAACTAATTAATTTTGTACAGAAATTGTTGTTTCTACCTCTGATATTTGCATCCTATTTTCAACCAATTGTGACTCTCGTGACGTTGCTTAAATCACGCCTTTTACTATATGTGTCTTTGCTTGACGCATTTTCTCTTTCCTTTTCTAACCTGTTCGTATTGGTGCAAATTGATATTCTTTATTATCGATTATATTTTAGTCCATGTGGACTATCTGGGTTTAATAACCCCGTATCGCACCTTCTCGTGAATATTAAGCCCCGGTTTCTCCAAGATTCTTTGAAACCATTTGTTATCTACACAATTTTCGCCGTACGTGATATTTAAACTACGCAGGTGTTCAAAATAATATTAATTCTCAGAGCTTTTAAATAAACCCTGTTTTGTATTTCGTGCTAAAGCATCTGACCGTTTCCAATATCCTTAGAATCGACATGTTTATCTAAACAAATTAAACTGAAATTGCCTTTTAAAATACGCAGGTGTGTTTAAACATCCTACTTCTAACTAACACTTCTAGGATTTGCTTTTTATTGGGTTTTTACAAGTTTCTATAGATATTATCAGTTACTAACGATTCAATTAACTTCAATTAAAATTGACTTCTATCCTTTCATTTTTAGCGAATACAAGTTAAATATTAATTATTATGTGTACACCTTGTTTTACTACCGGTTACTTAAAATAGGGTTAATTAATATAAATTTTGCACGTAATTTCCATTTGTTTAGAATAATTACATTACACGCAGAGCTTTTAATACTGCTTCTTTTGATATAAAGCGTCTTGTACATGATTTAAATCTCTTATGTTTAATGAAACTAATAAAATTTTATGCTTCACGGTTTTAATAACGCGTATTATCTAATAATATTCATTATACACGGTGATTAAAATTATTTGATGTGATTATTTAATTTTCTACCCTGGTCTAAATATGAGTAATATATATATATATATATATATATATATATATATATATATATCTCGGTATTATTTTATTGCATTTTTAATAGTCGCGCGAGTTCCATAATTAGCTATTTAATGGTTTTTGAAATCATTTCTACTAAAACGACGTATTCTTTTTATAAATCGCAAAAGCTACGGATTAATGTTTTATTTAAAACTCTTAAAATTAAATAAAATGTTCTATTTATACACGGGAGTCAATTTGGTATTTTGAAACTACATACCTATTTCATTCTTTGCAAACGCATAAAACTTCTTTTCAGCCTACACGGAAAATACACTTCTTTTTGCTTTTTTAATGACTAATTTGTATACCAAAGAATATTTTAAAATATTGGAAGGTATCTTTAACAAAAATGAACATAATTTTGGTTTAAATGAAAATGCGTTAAACTCATACTCGTCGATGCCATTTACGGCGAATAAAGCGAATATTTTTATGGAAATGAAATAAATGACTTGGTATTTAAATCTTAAAATTAATACAGGACGAGATAGGTCTTCGACCTTTGGAAATTTCTTTTTAAAAAGTTTTGTCGCCAAAAACTCTTTTATCAATTTTTGTCTTTAATTGTTTAATAACAAAAAATAACTTATTTCTGTAACAACAACTTAGACGTTCATATTCACTAAACATTAAGTAATTAAAACTGACAAAAATACTTAAAGTTAATAAATCAATAATCAATAATTAGAAATTACGGTGAGTAACTTGAACTACCAACAATGTTAAAGACGTACTGACTAACATGACATTCTCGGGGTATTTATGTAATCCTTGCTCTCACATCATCTTGTGGAAAATGCAGATCTCACGTCTGCTATTTCTTGATAACATACAATATCCTATTCTAGTACTCTTACTTATAAAAACTGCTTTCTTATAGTTCATTCAGTCCTGCACCTGCAGTATCAGGTTGCGTCTGGAATACAAAGCAGTTGCTTCCGTTCTCATGTCTGATATGAACTTTCATTCACCTTTTATAACGTGTCCTTCAATTATACAATGTAACATTAAATTTCTTAAGGCATAATAATTATATTTATATTTGTATACATATTAATTTGGGGATATGTAACTGGCGAAAAAGTTAAATATTTGGAAATTTTTATTTTTTCCCGTTTTATTCTACTTGGGTGCGTTTTATTTATAGAATTTAGGTTTCAATGTGATCTCCTCCTATGATAAAAGGGATATATAGGATCACTAGGATGGTGCGTTTTATGTAAACAACATGAGAATCCAGGAAACTAGACATTTTAGAAAGAAAATGCGAAACTCGACGATTAGTCACGAAAGCAAATGCCAACGACCTGTATATAAACTATAATTATAATTAAACTCAAAGAAAGAAAGTATTTCAAAAGATCCAATTAAATAAAAAACTTTACTAGTCATAAAACGAAGTGGACAAAAGTTGCAACATAATACGGGTGAGTAGTGGATCATTATTTTACAAGGAATCCCTTTTAAGCAAGCGGGTTTGTAAATGCGTTAAACAGAAAAACGCATATAATTGCATACATTATTAAATAAAGCAATGTGACCGAGAAAGTATAAAATTCAACTCCTTGATAGATAGGAAATAATTATAGCTTAGTGATAAAGCAAAGTTCATCAAATTTGCCGTACAGACAAAGCGACGTGATTTAAAAGACCACGGAAGATCTGAAAATCCAACCAATCTAGGCAAACAACTTGAAATCCTACGTGCAGAAAGGAGTGTTTCGATTTCATTGTAGATTAGAATTCGTAGAAATACCCAAACCTGCCTGTGAAGATTAAGGTACAAGGCGGTAGTTATTGAACTATGCGATTGAACAACCAATTGTAAACAAATAGGCGTTCTCTTTCAATACAACATGACTTCGTATACAAATCAATTTGAAAAAAAAACAAGATATAGTTCACATCACCTGAAAGAAGATGTTTACGTAAAAGAATTACAAGTGATTTTATTATTAATAAATTTTAATGTGGTGATAGTGCATAATTATTAAAAGATTTTAAGATTTATGTTAACAAAAGGACTCTAAATAATTCCTGGATCCTACATGGATGTCCAAACAGTCTCTGGACCAACCAGAAAAAATTCTATAAAAATATGCAAACAGTATTTGAACAAGTATATCTGGATCCAACTTGGAACATTTAAATGAATGCTCTGAAGCTGAAAGAACCAATCGTTGGAGCAGAGACTGGTCTGATTTGGGGGAACGAGACACGCTGAAAAGGGACAACAGGTTACCCATTCTCAATATTTTGTTCCATTTTTATTTCTGAATATTTATAAATATTGCGTTCATGAGAATTTTATATGAGGGTCATCAAAAATCGTTTTAGTACACGCTATAACACACATAAAGGATTAAGGAAGACTGATGAACGTTCATTGGGCTTCACGTAATAATAATAAGGGTGATTTTTGCAGTTTTTTCGTTCATTTAAAAGAAATTATAATTATTGAAAGAAATTAATTCAATTACTTAAGAGAGGTTCTATTCAAAGACATTATAACCGTTGTAAATATGGAGAATATTATAGTAATGGTCGTTAATTGTGTTTTTGCTTAAAGGGCATAGGAAGTAGAGGTAAAAGAAAGAGTTAAAAATTCTTTGTTGTCGTATTGTCGCAAGCTCCATGCGTGGTTAAAATTGAGCTAACCGAGGAATTAAAAATTAAAATTGACAAAAAGAAAATTTTGAACCTTTTTTCACAAAAAGGGGACACCGGGTTATTGCAACGATATCACAACAATATGTATATTGACCTATATACAACCTCCACCAAAATAACAACAATAATAAAATAATTTATTTGTAAAAAACAATATTTATAAAAATTATGTATACTTGTCACCTTGTAATAATTTTATTTTTGATAATAAATCCCTCCATAAAATTGCGAGAATAATATAACAATTTTATTAACAACAATAGTAAATTACATTCAACAACAATAGTAATACGTTAAGCCCGCATCGTCCTTTGGTATTCTACTTGTGGTTAAATATCTGTGTCATCTACAGCTATTTACAAACACATCTCTGTTGACGGTCCACCTCCGGACGCCTCGGCCGCCCGAGCTAGTTTTGTAGTCAGTCGGCCATATGTAGAAGAAGCAATAACATGTACCCTGGATTGCAGGCCGGCAATTTGCGAATCCACTTCAATGAGTAAGCACATCTTCGAATAACGGTCGGTAACGTATAAAGGTTATTAACTTGTTTAATTTGAGATAATTTATTTAGCGCGACAACTTATAATGCGACAACTTATAATGCGACAATTTATAATGCGACAACTTATAATGCAACAACTTACAATGCAACTTTTAGAATACAAAATTTAGAAGGCAATTTTTAGAAGACGACACTTGTTATGCAAACTTTTAAGACACACAAGGACAACGTAAAGATGCTACCTTAGTAAGGCGGCGTAATTCAACTACAGGATTACAACGGCTGCAGAATGTATCGTAACCGTATTTGATTCGACACGTGGGACGAATTCATAGTAGAAGTTGTTTTGGATGAATTTGGTTCACACTACAACGCTGTGATCGTTACATGAAATAACGAGGATCTCATCTTTCCTTGCAACAAGACGACAAATGCAGTTTTGGTTTGTAGATAGCGATAAGTTCTTTTTACGTGTTTCAAACTAGGAACACGTTAATTTGTTTTAATGCGTAAAAGCATGAATATTGTAAAATTTTTAACTAATTGCTGAGCTGGATTTTCCAGTATTAAAACTAAAGTTTACTGATTTGATGTTTTGAGAAAACAACACGCGTGGTTCATTATGAATCGTCAGTAACGTCAACAGGTGTTACTGACGTCATATATTTTTCTGCAGTGTACTGCTGACAGATGTATTTTTGAAGGCAAGTGCCTCGAACAGCTTCAGTACAAGAGATGTAAACACGTCTATTTTTGTGATCTGCTTTATATAAATTAAAACTTGCATATGTAATTTAAAAAACTTAAATACTATCATTTTTAGAAGTTATTAATTTGTCATCTGCCTGAACAGATCTGCACAGGTCGGAACCCTATTTGTATAACAAGTTCATATTATACTGTAAAGTATTTGATTAAAAATAATTAAGATAAACATGAAGTTGAAAACTATAGATTGATACAGTTATTGATTAAATTTTTGTTACAAATCATATTATTTTAAAAGACGTTCTTTTTAGTAAACAATTGGTTCAGGATTAAAGTTTTTTATTTTGATCAAGTATGATCAAATCTAATCACATAAAGCTAACATCCTTATGAGTAGGTCTTTGATGCCAACCTTATATTGGAAATACTTTTTTACTACTTCTTTATGTATTTAACTATTACAATTTCTTACAGGAGCAGCGTCTTATTTTATTAAGACAGGTTTTTGTCATCCAAGGCGTTGTTTTTTCTTTGGGTCTCCACGTCCGCCCTTAGAAATATGCCATGCAATTATCATAATTAAGTCAGGACTTGGTGGCGCCTATTTGGTTTTAGATTAAGTGTGATCTACAAACAGATTTCCACTTACTCCCCCATTTTTCATAGCTCTGCCTAAGGAATAGACCTCTAGTTATGTCGGAAGACTTCGTTACACTTGCTCACAACGTGAGGCCAGGTAATTATAAGAAAAATTAGTTACACTGGCACACAACGTGGTGCAATTTGAAAAAACCTTTTCACTGGCGCCCATGCGTGAGGCTAGCCAGAAATAAAGATGAAATAAAAAAAAATCGTTTCAACCTTAGTACAATACAAACAAATCCTAGTATAAAAGGAGTTCTAAAAGCTATAGCAAATCGCTTCTTTTTGTTCTTCTCTCGTTAATAAAGCTACTAAACTTCTTGGAGGGAACTTAAGAGTAGTGCCAGACGGAAGTCAGCAATCGTTCATGCACTAAGAGTTTTTCTTCAGATTAACTCGTTGTGACCACCAAATCTAATGGAGTACAAAATTAAGTAAACTCTAATAACAACACTACGGAACAGATTCCATCATAAACAAATAGGACTGATGCACTATCGACACCATCTCTAGCAAGGAGCCACGCCCTAGAACACGTAACGGCAAAAAGAATGTCAGTATTGGAAACATTCTATCAATTAAGGAAGCCGCCTGTACGTAAGCGTTTATCACTTAGTATGTGATCTCATATGCCTTTTTAAGTTGTTCAAATGAGACGCTTTGTAATCACAAACCGTACATACATATGGTTTATCTCCAGTATGTACTCTCATACGTCCTTTTAGTGTCTCCTTACGAGATGTTTTAAAATCGCAATCCATACACGAAAATGGTTTATCACAGGTGTGTGTTCTAATATGCTTTATCAACGGTATGTTTTCTCACATGCTTTTGCAAGCTACCCCTTTGAGATGCTTTATAATCACAAAACATACATGCAAATGGTTTATCACCGGTATGTGTTCTAATGTGCTTTTTCAAAGTGTCCGTTTGTGAAGCTTTGTAATCACAAATCATACATGAAAATGGTTTATCACCGGTATGTTTTCTCACATGCTTTTCCAAGCTGCCCCTTTGAGACGCTTTGTAATCACAAAACATACATGAAAATGGTTTATCACCAGTATGTGTCTTCATATGTTGTGTTATATTATTCGTTTGGGATGCTCTGTAATTACAAACCTTACATGAATATGGTTTATCACCGGTATGTCTTCTCATATGTATTGTTATATTACCCATTCGAGATGCTTTGTAACTACAAACCGTACATGCATAAGATTTATCTCTAGTATGTACGCTCATATGAACTTTGAGGGTCTCTTTACGAGATGTTTTGAACCCACAAATCATACATGAAAATGGTTTATCACCGGTATGTTTTCTCACATGCCTTTCCAAGTTGCCCATTTGAGATGCTTTGTAATCACAAAACATACATGAAAATAATTTTTCCCCAGTATGTGTTCGCATATGCTGAATCAGTCTGCATTTAATTAGTGTCTTATAGCTACATATATTACAATATCGTAGCCTAGTTTTTAAATGGACGTGATCGGTATTATTTTGTTGTTGTTTGGAATTGCATTTAGGTGTCGTTCTTGTACTTTCTCTGACATTTTCCGTTGTATCTTTATTGTAAGTCTCTGAAGTATTAGCAACCTTATATCTGCTAGTTGTAGACACGAAAGGTACGAAGTTTAATACTAAGAGTGATTCCTCTTTCTCGGTTAATTTGGCCAAAGTATCAAGTCCCTCTTTGGTATCTACACCTTCATATAATTTCTCGTAGGATGGAGATACACTTTTCTCTATATTACATTCCATTTGTGTTTTTTAACAGTTATACACAAGTATATCTTAATTTTCTAGATCTGGACTAGATGTCGTATTTAATTATTTAACATAGGTCATACTTGTTTTACTTTTTGTTCTGTAATTCGAACATTCCTACTACGTAGTTTAATTTATTGTTAATATTTACACAATTTCTTTAAGAAAAGGAGTGCAATTCACCATGCGTATATAGTTTTGATTGACAGGTTGATGACATGCGCAACAATATAGTGTCTAAAATAACACATATGGGAATTGTAAAACTTCCTTTTTTCTATCCGTACTGCTTATTTTACAGAGAATTTTTCGTTACATCCTAAACTACGCTTTATACAAAGGATATCTATCTGAATCACATACCAAAAATACCTAGAAGAAAAGATGAAGATATGAGTTGCAAAGGACAGGATAATGTTGATGTACCTGTTGTGATAGAAGCAATAATAATGAAATGATTCAGTGTGATAATCGTAAGTGCAATCTGCGTTGCCATAATGCGTGCATTGGTATTACTGAGGAAGTTGTTAGACAAATTGAGCGGTTCTGTAATCGATGTAGCGCTAAAAGAGCAATACTGCAGCAGTCTGGAGACTGTCCTCAACCAGACCACACCACTAATAGTGATAAGTCTTCATCGGCCTCAATTCCAGACGTGCCAAGTAACGACACGGGTGCCTTAAAGACTTACAAAAATGCGCCTTCTTTATGTAAAAAGGTAGAACACATTGAAAGGTGTTTAGTCGCTACTACTACAAAGAATACACCTCTAGTAGAACAATAATAGCAAGCTCCTCGACTAGAAGTATGCAAAATGTTTTACTGGGGAAGAAATTGAAAATCATACAGGAAAATAAAAACTTTTAGAGCAAGAACATATGCTTATTGATACAGAATTAGGAAAACTGTCTATCAAAATTGCAAGCCAAGGTTCTTGCCATGCTTCAGATAGGACGGAAGAATCTGTTTGTAAAAACCCTATGCCGAATAGATTCTTACAAGAAGCAATCGGAAAATCCTTAAACGTCGAGGTAATCCAGTAATAAAATACTGAAAGCATTATGGAAAACTAACCTCAGTTCTTTGAGCCACCCATGGAATCTGAAAATGAAATCTCAAATCGATACACTCGAGATAAAAATAACAGGCAATTTGGGTCTCATGCAATTCCAAAGGAACCGACTGTCACATTAAAATCAGTTAACATGCAGCAGTGGTCAGCGCGACAATCAGTTGGTCGAGAATTGCCATATTTCAGTGGTAGAGCTGAAGAATGACCAGTTTTCATATCGGAATTTGAAACGCCTACAGCGGCATGTGGGTTTAGCGACCAAGAAAATTTGATGAAGCTGCAAAAATGCATTAGAGGTACGACAAGAGATTATGTTGAAAGTTTGATGAATGGTTCCACTTGTGTACCTCGCATTTTATCGACATTAAAATGTATATTTGCTCAACCCGCTTAATTACTGCAGAGCTATTTAGATAAAATACGTAAAGAACCCTCTCCCAGAGTAGTTAAACCAGAGATATTGTTACTACGCTATGCATCGTCAGTACAAAATTTATGGGCTGTACTCAATTCGACTAATATGTCTAAACAGTTGAATAATCTTTTGATGAAGCAGGAACTGCTCAATAAACTACCACAATTAATCCGACTCAAGTGGGTACAATATATACATGATTTACGCATGCAGTAAAGTGAGCCGTTTATACTTTTCTAATAAACTAAGTTAATGGTCGCGTTGCATTCCTTTCTATTGTGACATAGAAACCTATAACATAATTTTTATGGATTTTATTGCTTTTTTAATTATAACATAGGTTTCTTGAATTGGCGGTTATTCATAACTAGCTATTTAATAGTTTTTAGTATTTGATGACGAATTGGTTCTTATTAATAACGTGCCCCAAAATTCTATAATACTCTTTATTTAAAACTATTAAGATGGATTATACACACGGGATAATTATTTTATGCTTTGAAAGTACACGTAAAATATACTTCGCTTTGCTTTCTTAATGAGTTATTTGTGTGCTGATGAAAGCACGGATTTTAGTAATTGATTAAATCTTAAATTCCTTTCTTAACGGTTTTGCAAATGCAAAAGGATTTGCCTCTTAATAATTTGTAACAAAAAAAATATTTTTACGAGATGTATTACATGGCTTTGTTTTTATTTTTTAGAGTGATTACTACACATCCGAAAAACTGTGTAGTATATTAAAAGGACGTGCAATAAGATTTGTTTCATACACGGAAAAATATGCTTTCTATTTACGCGAATGGTTATACTGCTTTGTACATGCAATACACTTTTTTTTTATAAAGGGTGGAACAATAAATTGAAGAAATTTCAATTTTTTCGGTTTCCTTCTATTTGGGTGGGTTTTATTTATGAGATATGGGTTTCAATGGACTCTCGTGACCTATTTATCACATCAATATATAATATATATAATATCTGCCACGTCCGCATTTTGGTTTGCCGCTAAAAATGTGCTGTGGCAATGGTAGAGCAATTTGTAAATTTCAAATTATTGTGCTAACTTCCTTCCTTCTCTTTGCCTAGCTAGCTCCCCGGAATTTACAAAGTGAAACTGAAAACAGCATTCTGAAGAAAACGTCTTTATATTCAAAAACTTTTCTCTCTTATACAAAAGAATTTATATAACAGTTTACAGGTTAAGTTTACACAGAAAATAATTCCTACAATTACCTAGTTACTAAAATAATCCTTACCTAATCTTTGTTAACAGACATAAAAATTTTTTTAATTAATAGGTGGATAATTTACCCATCCTTTATTACCACGCTTGTAAGATGATTGACCAATAATCCTTGACTGATAATCTATTTAGTAAAGGTCGAATTAACTCGCGTTTCGACTTTAAAGTTTGTTGTAAATTTTACTTACAGAAAATAAAATGAGATCTTATTTTACTTTAAATTCAAAATACTTAAATATCCTTAGCAATTAACAAACAAAGAAATCCAAAATTTTATACTTACGAAAAATAGCGCTTATTAAAATTTCATTTCCATCGTAACTAATGGTATTAAATACCTCCGATTTCATTTTAAAGTTGACATTAAAATCCCAATTACTAGATCGTCTAGTTATCTTAAATCTCCATTTAGAATAATAGTTTAAAAAGTGAATTCACTTACAATCGATTAAACTCAGCAATAGCGATCGCATCTGGATATATTTATGTCAAAGATTGTTCAATTTTATAGCATAAAAAGAATCATGTATAATAATTGTTCGAAAAATTAATTCTTAATTCAAAGTTCCTTGCTAAATCTCAAGTACTAAATGTTTGTTTGATTCAAAAAAGAATAACGATTCGCGAATACTAAATCTTGTATCTTACATGTTATTTGACTTAGAAAGAACGAGGAATCGTGAATAAATGATTATATCTAAGTTCCGGTTTTATTTACAAAATTAAATCTATAAGTCATCGTTCGAGGTTCTTCCGTACCTGCCTAGATAGTTAGTCACCTGGGTGATGTAATATTAACAAAAATTTACACTGCTTTCGGGCTTTAATTATCCAATTAGTGGCAATTGCTTTGATTTACGTTTATTGTCAATCGTGCTGTTTATTCTCCACGACGTAAATGGTAGCGTCTCATTCTATCTTATAGTCACCTGAAAAGCTATAAATTAGTTTTTATATATCTTGGTTTTATTTTATTGCATCCTTAATAGCCGCGCGATTTCCATAATTAGCTATTTAATGGTTTTTAAAAACATTTCCACTAAAATGACGTATTCTTTTTATAAATCGCAAAGGATCTTGATTAGTGTTTTAATTAAAACTTTTAAAATGAATTAAAATGTTCTATTTATACACGGGAGTCAATTTGGTATTTTGAAACCACATACCTATTTTATGCTTTGCAAATGCATGCAACTTCTTTTCAGCCTACACCGAAAATACACTTCTTTTTGCTTTCTTAATAACTAATTTGTATACCAAAAAGTATTTTAAATTTTTTAAAGGTATCTTTAACAAGAATGAACATAATTTTGGTATAAATGAAAATGCGTTAAACTCATACTCGTCGATGCCATTTACGACGAATGAAGCGAATATTTTTATGGGAATGAAATGAATGACTTTGTATTTATATCATAAAATTAATACAGAGCGAGATAGGTTTCCGACCTTTGGAAACTGCTTTTTAAAAAGCTTTGTCGCCAAAAACTCTTCTATCAATTTTATTTTTAATTGTTTAATAACAAAAAATAACTTATTTCTATAACAACTTAGACGTTTATATTCACTAAACATTAAGTAATTGAAACTGACAAAAATACTTGAAGTTAATAAATCAATAATTAATAATTAGAAATTTCGGTGAGTAGCTTGAACTACCAACAATGTTAAAGGTATGAAGTTCGAGACGTACTGACTAACATGGCATTCTCGGGGTATTTATGTAATCCTTGCTCTCACATCATCTTGTGGAAAATGCAGATCTCACGTCTGCTATTTCTTGATAACATACAATATCCTATTTTAGTACTCTTGCTTATAAAAACTGCTTTCTTATAGTTCATTCAGTCCTGCACCTGCAGTATCAGGTTGCGTCTGGAATACAAAGCAGTTGCTTCCGTTCTCTTGTCTGAAATGAACTTTCATTCACCTTTTATAACGTGTCCTTCAATTATACAATGTAACATTATATTTCTTAAGGCATAATAATTATATTTATATTTGTATACATATTAATTTGGGGATATGTAACTGGTAAAAAAGTTAAATATTTGAAAATTTCAATTTTTTTCCCATTTTATTCTACTTGGGTGCGTTTTATTTATAGAATTTGGGTTTCAATGTGATCGCCTCCTATGATAAAAAGGCTATTTAAGGGTATATAGGCTCACTAGGATAGTGCGCTTTATGTAAATATTATGAGAATCCAGAAAACTAGACATTTTAGAAAGAAAATGCGAAACTCGACAATTAGTCACGAAAGCAAATGCCAACGACCTGTATATAAACCATAATTATAATTAAACTCAAAGAAAAAAAAGTATTTCAAAAGATCCAATTAAATAAACAACTTTACTAGTCATAAAACGAAGTGGACAAAAGCTGCAACATAATACGCGTGAATAGTGGATCATTATTTTAAAAGGAATCCCTTTTAAGCAAGCAGGTTTGTAAATAGCGCTTATTAAATTTGCATTTCCATTGTAAGTAATGGTATTAAATACCTCCGATTCCATTTTAAAATTGACATTAAAATCCCAATTACTAGATTGTCCGGTTATCTCAAATGTCTATTTAGAATAATAGTTTGCTAAGTGCGTTCACTTTCAATCGATTAAACTCAGCAATAGTCCTCGCATCTAGATATATTTATGTTAGAGATTGTTCAATTTTATTGCATAAAAAGAATCATGTTTCATAATTTTTCAAAGAATTAATTCTTTATTCAAGGTTCCATGCTAAACGACAAATACTAAATGCCATAATACATTTTGTTTAATTCAGAAGGGAATGACGAATAGCGAATACTAAATCTTGAATCTTACATGTTATTTGGCTTTAGAAAGATTGAGGAATCGTAAATAAATAATTCTATCCAAGTTCCGGTTTTATATACAAAATTTAATATATACGTCATCTTTCGAGGTTCTTCCGCATCTACCTAGAAAATTAGTCACCAGAGTGATGTAATATTAACAAGAATTTACCACGATTTTGCACTTTAATAATCTAATTAGTGCCAATTGTGATAATCTACGTTTATTGTCAATCGTGCTGTTTATCCTTGTCCAAAGCACGACATTAATAGTCGCGTCTCATTCTATCTTATAGTCACCTGGAAAGCTATAAACTAATTCTTATATATCTCGATTTTATGTTATTGCATTTTGTACAGTCGCGCGAGTTCCATAATTAGCTATTTAATGGGTTTTAAAAACATTTCTACTAAAATAGCGTATTCTTTTTATAAATCGCAAAAGTTTTGGATTAATGTTTTATTTAAAACCCCTAAAATGAATTAAAATGTTCTGTTTATACACGGGAGTCAATTTGGTATTTTGAAACCACATACCTATTTATGCTTTGCAAATGCATGCAACTTCTTTTCAGCCTACACGGAAAATACACTTTGAAGTGATGAGTAGTGTTTTTAAGTTGATTTTCTCATTGGTTGATAATTATTACAAATATTATAGTGTACGTTTCGATATTCGAAGGTATTTGTTAGTAGCTCCGTAACCACTTCCAGGTTTTTGAAATTGGCCAAAGTATCAAGTTCTTCTTTGGTATCTACACCTTCATATAATTTCTCATAGGATGGAGATACATTTTTCTCTATATTACATTCTATTTTTGTTTTTACAGTTATACATAAGTATATTTTAATTTTCTAGATATGGACTAAATGTCCTATTTAATTCTTTAACTTCGGTCAAACTTGTTTTACTATTGCTTCTGTAATTCGATCATTCCTACTACGTAGTTAAATTTTTTGTTAATATTTACACAATTTCTTTAAGAAAAGGAGTGCAATTCACCAGGCGTATAAAGTTTTGAGTGACAGGTTGATGGTTGATTGTTACGAACTATATAGGAATTCTGAGTTTAGTAAAGTAACAATGTCGTCCCAACATTTGAGGCAACGCTGATGTGCGCGGAAAAGAAGTAAAGCCTTTCCGGTACGTAATTCCGGAGTAAAACGAAAAAGTTGCCTTGGAGAAATATTACGCGAAACTTTGAATTCCTTAATACGAAACAAGAATTCCGGTAGTGAACCTTCACCTGAAAAAGAGACATTCAATTTAGCGAGCGGGTATCCTTTAGTAGGGGTCATAGTATTGGCAGTAGTAGAAGTATCCAATTCCTCCTCGGAATCAGAAGAAAAATAAGGAACTTCTGCGGTAACGGCGGTAGCTACATTAAGAGTTTGAAGACTGGAAGAAGGCTGTTGACTAAAATCAGCAAAAGTAACACGTTTGAATTTTCTAACAGTTGCCTCAACATCAGAACGAATGGTCTGTAAAGCGAATAATATTTATTTTTTTTTAAGGGCTTTTTCCTCAGAGCTAGCCAACATCAATTCACAATGTCGCTGAATGTGTACCCATAAGGAGCGTAAACGGGCGAACTTATTATCAGTAAAATTGTCAGAAGACGGTCCAAGTTCAGTAAGCGCGCGTTTAATCGCCTCACGATCTTCTGTAAACGTAATTGTATAAGGGCTAGAAGTAAAAGACTGATTCATTTCTACTCGAATCGCGTTGCGGACGGCTTTACGCAACCCTTCGATTTTAATGTCAGAGTCAAATCCTCGAGAAGATACCTCATATTGGAGTTCGGGTTTTAACAGGCTATTTACATCCAATCCCCACGTAACCATTGTGACAAAAGAAATACACACTGTATATCAAAGTAATGCAAAAGTATCAACAACAACCGAATAAACTATAAAATATCACAAGTGAATCGCAACGAAACGGTTTTATTCAATACGAAAGTAACAAACGGATAAAATTTCAAAAAAAAATACTAAACGTAAGAGAATAAAGTCAATACAATCAGAAGTATGGCGCCAGAGCTCTCAAAGAGTCTACAATTATTGACGAAAACACTAGTCCAATAATCTGAAATTAGCCAACCACTGATGTTTAGCGATTAAGAAGGAAGCAGAACTAAATTTCAAGAAAATCGAACAGACACAAGAAATAAGGAAATGAAATAAATACAAGTTCAAGCGAAAGGGAAGAAAACATAAGTAGTATCATGCCGAGAAGCAAAACAAAAATTGGGGCAGAAACTAAGCGAAACAAAATCGAAGCGAACGCTAACCAAAACCAAAATCGAAGCAAGAGTTAAGCCAACGTTACACGAAACAAAATCGGGGCACAAAAAAATTAACTAAAACAAACTTGTAGTCCAACGCCAGGGCGTCAAAATTTATGCTACGTACCTAGATGTAGCCGGAAGAAAAGTAAATACCAGGCTAACTACCAAACACGGTGAGTGGGGGGATTCACCTACATACAAAAAGAAACAAACAAAACATCGCCCACGATTATCTATTAACAAATAAAAATAAATACAGGATTCAGTACAAACAAGCAAAAGCAATAAATTAAGCATTACTATTTCAAAACAAACAATTAGGTGATGTGAACAATTTAGTACTTTAGATATGAAGTGCGCATCTCATATTTGACATAAAATTAATCAGTAGTAAATAAACATGTGAGAGCTTTTGTCAAGTGGTTTTAAAATTGCACCTAATACTTTTTGAAAAATAAACTAGTCATTAGGAAAGAATTAATGTGTGAGAGCTTTTGGCAAACATTCTTTTTAAATTGTACATAATAGCGTTTGTAAAATAAACCAATCAGTAGAACAGAATAAGCCTGCGTCTGTCTCAAACATTTTTAACAATGGTACATCACACCTGTAGAGCGATAATATCGATTCGCAGCAACAAACAATAGTCCTACAGTGTAACGTTTCTTATCACGTAACTACACCAAACACTGATACGGAATATATCATTGATATACACAAAAGAAAACAAGTTGTATACCTGTATGTGTCTGGATACTTAGCTTGCAAACCGTCGGGGGTGAGTCCGCACAGCAACGCCATGGGAGTCAGAATCCATTCTCCTTGCCGCTGTAACTGCAGCAGCGGTCTACAGACAAAAGCATTTGGTCTACAAACAGAAGCAGTTGGTCTACAGGCAAAAGCAGTTGGTCTACAGACAAAATCAGTTAGTCTACATAAAGAAAGAACCAATTCGGCCTCCAGCTAACAGCTAAAAAGAGAATTTGATTAGAATGGGTAAGCTCGGGAAAACTCATACTTGTCGAACAAAAAGCGTGCACTGCTTTTGAAGTACTGTGACAAATAATTGTAGAAAATATTTCAACGCACAAGCTGTAGAATTAAATAGGTTCAAATAACATGAATTCGAACTGCAAATCCTCGCGCTATTAAAAGCGCGATTAAAACTAGAAAATACGGTTTTATCGGATAGTTCAATACACTACTTAGACGAAGGTTTAGATGGAAAACACATAAGAAGCAACTATAAGTTATCGGAATGTTGTAACGAATACAATTACCTGCTTCATAAATATACGTTTTTGTTCTAAATATCTATTTAACAAATATCCATTATTGGACGGAAAATATTAATTTCCGATAGTAACAATATATTACCAATTCATACATAGAACTCCACCTATATTTAAAGACTTGAAGTAAAATTTAAGATTTCTTCTATCTACATGTATATTAATAGAATATTTCCATTCTGCGCGAGTTATGTATCCCCCAATTACCTATATATATATATATATATATATATATATATATATATTTGCTGTGATATACTCCTGTGTATGCGGGAACTGGGTCCTTTCAACAAAAAAATTCTAGTCCCACCGATTGGGCGTCATAAACTGCTGTGATCCTGTTTTCGCCTCGGCTGCTCACCTAATTTTAAAAACCTCCTCATTCATAAAATTAAACAACACATTCCTACCACAAACATCAACGTTAACTCTATTTACATCAATATTCAGAATACATTAAATTTTCAAATTAAATTTCAGCATAAAATTCAGTTTTAAAAAGAATTTCAAGATTAATTTTATTATCATTTTAATGTGCATCCAGAATTAAAGTCCTTGTTGGATGCCTACTAATTAATATAACAATATATGCAGAGTAAAAAGGGAGCATCTACCACCCCTTTACGTTAATTAACCAGGTTCGTCTAATTGAGCTCAAAGACATACCTAAAATTTCATCATAATCCAGAACATCAATACTAAATACCCCTTTCTACTTAAACAAGCAAATTTCATCTTAACATTAAAATTTTATGATTAGTACAATTTCACTAATGTCCATTTAAAGTAAATCAATTATAAAGTACTTCAACACACACAAAAATGTCAAACAAAATAGTATAATTTACCTGAAGGTTACTGTCCTCGTAGCTTTAATGTACATCGTCCCTTTAGTTAATCACACCATTCCAACAGGATTATATTTACGGCTTCTAATTCTCAACGCTTTTAAAATTTTCTCCATCACCATTTATTTAAAGTTGTTTCTGGGCTTTTCCGGAACTCTCTGTGTATATCTGACCCTTGTTTCGTGGATCCAGACACGTATTTGAACCATTTAATTATTAACCCCCGAAAAATAGCAAAGAAATTCATGCGTCTTTCACCAATATACGCCAAAACTGCCTACTTTTGTGTATACATGTGTCGTTGTAAATTTTGCTAATTGGTACAGTGATACTAAATTTTATTACCTTGTATCTAAGTGCACTGAAGTACATTCATGTTAGCACGTAAATAACAAACTATTTTGAATCACTAAAATATACGAGCAAACTTTAAATTATTTTATCAACTAAATGCACTGTTTAACATCTTCAATCAAGTCGCGGATGTACGAGCTTTTAACGCATCGAATAGTCAAAAGTCTAAGAGTCTAAGAGCCGAAATTTATATTACCACCCGTATATATAGCCAATAGCCGGCACGTCGCTTTTGTCCTCAAAACAGACAATTCTTAAGAATTCCTCATTCTATGTTCCCAGTCCGTCGCTCGCGCGTCGGTTTTACGAATTTTCACTCGCCCCATTTAAATCTCAGAAATTTCAACACGGCACGCAAGCATGTCCGAGAAAAACTAATTAATTTTGTACAGAAATTGTTGTTTCTACCTCTGATATTTGCATCCTATTTTCAACTAATTGTGACCCTCGTGACGTTGCTTAAATCCGCCTTTTACAATATGTGTCTTTGCTTGACGCATTTTCTCTTTCCTTTTCTAACCTGTTCGTATTGGTGCAAATTGATATTCTTTATTATCGATTGTTTTCCAGTCCATGTGGACTATCTGGGTTAAATAACCTTCTCGTGAATATTAAGCCCCGGTTTCTCCAAGATTCTTTGTAAACATTAATTATCTGTAAAATTTTCGCCGTATGTGATATTTAAACTACGCAGGTGTTCAAAATAATATTAATTCTCAGAGCTTTTAAAATAAACCCTGTTTTGTATTTCGTGCTAAAGCATCTGACCGTTTCCAATATCCTTAGACTCGACATGTTTATCTACACAAATTAAACTGAAATTGCCTTTTAAAAACATCCTACTTCTAACTAACACTTCTAGGATTTGCATTATTGGGTTTTACAAGTTTCTATAGATATTATCTGTACGTTTTGTTCAATACCGGTTATTTGAAATAGAGTTAATTAAGATAAATTTTGCATGTAATTTCTCTTTGCTTCTTTATTAGGAATATATAAATTACACGCAGAGCTTTTTTAATACTGTTTCTTTTGATATAAAGCGTCTTATAAATAATTTAAATTTCTTATTTTTACTGAAACGACCGAGTTTATTTATGCTTCAAGGTTTTAATAAAGCGTATTATTTAATGAAATTCCTTATACACGGTGATTAAAATTATTTGATGTGATTATTTAATTTTCTACCCTGGTCTAAATATGAGTATTTTCCCCTATTTGAATACAAATAATCCCACTTATTTGAATTCAAATATAAAGCATTTAGACAACCAAAAATATTTAAAAAAAAATTGCCTATCTCTCTATCCTTATCTATCTAACTTACCTACTTTGTCTCCAATTCAAAAAAATATTTACACCGATCCTATATCCCTATCCTATTCCTAACTCTCACCTACTTCTATAAACTGAAATTATCCCTAACTTCATCCTACTTATCCATCTAATCCTATATACATCCTATATACCTATCCTATTCCTAACTTTTAACTAATCTTCACTATACTTTACTTCCCCCTACCTAATCCTATATACCTATCCTATTTCTAACTTTATTCCTAACTCTCCACTAATCTTATATGAAATATCTATACTTAACCTATCTTATTTTCTTCCTACATTTACTCTTTATTCTCATCCTAAACCTATTCCTAATTATCTCCCATATTTATCCTATACCTAGCTTTATTTTCTATAAACACCTACTTCTACTCTTCTATATACACCTATCTCTATTCTTATCCTATTTAAATCTAACTCTCTTCTTGACCCTCCAAGTCTTTCTTCTTACCATCCTAATACTCTTCATCCCTATCTCCCCCTTCTATATCTATACTTATCATCCCTATTATCTCACATACAATAAACTTATCATCTCTATTAACCTACTCTTAAATATTGCTTCTTCTTCAGTCCCTACACTTGTCTGTTTCTTATTTATTCTTTTTTTTTTCTGCCGACAAACCAAACGATACTACTTTACAATTATCGATTTTTCCTCTATGGAAAATCCTATGTACCTTCTAGAATTTTATGTAATGGAATCCGCCAGAATGAATTCCTTAACTCTACTTTATTAAAAACAACTTTGCCATTTAACCTCGTCAAAAATAATTCTGCTTTCACTTGCTCCTGATATGCTGCTTCTACCCCACTACTTCTGCATGTTTTGTACTAAAGCTTGAACCTCTACTATCCTATCTCTGGACATCTTATCGTGTTGATCTGTTTACCTTCATCATCCTCTACCTCTACTACATTAATACTAAACCCCGTGTCATCCTCTGTGACTTCATAACTGCCCTTCCATGGCACTACCCTATCCTTAATCTTTACTACCTTCCTTTCCATATCTATCAAAACCCCTAACTTCATCATACAGTCAACACCTAAAATGCTCTGAAACTTCAGTCCAGGTACAATTACAAACTCCTGTTCACAGCTTAAACCTCCTATATCTATCCTAAGCACCACAACACTATTTACTACAGCAAACTTCTTTTTATTTGGAGCTACTAAATGGCTACGCTTTATAGGCATAATTCTATCACAAACCTTATCCCTAATTTTGCTGACGAATTCCTCCGATATTAAACTCGCCTCTGCCCCTGTATCAAGTAATACTTCTACATTATTCTCAAAAATTTCTAAATTAATAATTGGCAAACATAATTTTTCCTCAGTTTCTGGTTCTACTTCCTCCTCAATTTTGAAAAATTCACGTGGATGTTCATATACATTTACACAGAAATCTAGTGGTCTGTAACGTTCTAAAAATCCTGTCTCATCATGTTTTCCGTGCTTGGTCCTGGTTGTCCTTCTACAACCTGTGCGTACGTCCTCCTCGTGTTAATATCCGTGTCCCTGTCTCTATTCGGCGTGCTGGTCACAGTCCTGTTTACTTCCGGTAAACTGTTCTGTCGCGTGTAACTAGGTCTTGGCGTCGGTCCCCTAGTCGCACTATTGCTCCTGTATTCCTGTCCTCGTCGTTCCCAATTCGGTCGAAAATTTCTGTTGTAGTCAGGCCGTCTCGGATAATTCGGTGTCCTGTTGTCAAACCTAACTGTGTTAACGTTTCGTTCTCGTATCTCTTGTCCGTCCAACACATACATCGTCATATCTCTGTAAGTATTCCAAAACGTCTCCCGTTCTGTGATGTTTTGTAAGGCCACGTGTTGTCTAATTTCCAGTTCAAAATGTCGTGATAGGTACTTGATTATCTGTCTGTCCGTCAATGGTGGATTCAGTTGTTTGGCCACACTGTATTTGCGGATGGCATATTGCTCCTAGAACCTGAAAATTCTCCCTTAAATTTCCTGTGATTAAGTCGTCTCGTACCTGATCTTGTCTGTGGTCACTCCAGTAGTGCTTTAAAAATTTGTTTTCAAAGTCCTGATACGTGTCTATGTCCTGTCCTACTAAATTGTACCACGCTTCTGCATTGTCCTTTAATAAAGCCTTTATCGTATTTAGTTTAGTCTGTTCGTCAAATAAATTTCCCACTAGATTTCTTACACTATTAATAAAAATTTGTGGATTTACCCTGTTATCGCCATAAAACTTCATGTGTTGGTCCAATGATACTCCACCTGTAGAAAATCTGGGACCATCCCCCCGTTAAACTTGACATGTTGTATTTAATACTACTAACTTCGCGTTCTACCCTGCCTAACTGATCCCTACATGAGTCCGTTACTTCAGTCATTTTTATATTAATCTCTTCTTCACAAAAAATGCGTACTTCGGACCTTAAATGTCCCATTTCCTGTCGAAGACCTGTAATATCACGCTCATTTTTATCAACCCTATTTTCAACTTCCCCCCATCTTTACGGTAAGACTATTTTTAAATTCTGAAACTTCTTGATTCGTCTTATCTATTTTCTGACTAATCTCCTCTAACTTCCTGTTCGATTCTTCACTCATTTGCTCAAATTTTCGATTTGAGTCCTCTCTAACCCCACTTAACGTCTCATTCATTCTTTCGAGCATCCTCATTATCATCTCGTTTCCTTGATCCCCTGATTCCGTCCTCGACTGATCTCTACTGCCTCCAGCTTCTTCCATTTTCGAAATTTTCTCACACAATGCACTATCGTCACTTCCAATTTCCACTCCTTGACTCCTTAACCACTCCTTTCTCTGCATACGTTCAAATCATTCACACACTCTAAAATACTCCTAAATTTATACACACACACAAACTCTCTCTCTCAGATCGCCAGTTTCCTGGAATAAAATAACAAAAATTTTATTTGGAACTCGAGCCCCACGTTGGGCGCCATAAACTGCTGTGATATACTCCTGTGTATGCGGGAACTGGGTCCTTTCAACAAAAAATTCTAGTCCCACCGATTGGGCGTCATAAACTGCTGTGATCCTGTTTTCGCCTCGGCTGCTCACCTAATTTTAAAAACCTCCTCATTCATAAAATTAAACAACACATTCCTACCACAAACATCAACGTTAACTCTATTTACATCAATATTCAGAATACATTAAATTTTCAAATTAAATTTCAGCATAAAATTCAGTTTTAAAAGAATTTCAAGATTAATTTTATTATCATTTTAATGTGCATCCAGAATTAAAGTCCTTGTTGGATGCCTACTAATTAATATAACAATATATGCAGAGTAAAGGAGCATCTACCACCCCTTTACGTTAATTAACCAGGTTCGTCTAATTGAGCTCAAAGACATACCTAAAATTTCATCATAATCCAGAACATCAATACTAAATACCCTTTCTACTTAAACAAGCAAATTTCATCTTAACATTAAAATTTTATGGTTAGTACAATTTCACTAATGTCCATTTAAAGTAAATCAATTATAAAGTATTCAACACACACAAAATGTCAAACAAAATAGTATAATTTACCTGAAGGTTACTGTCCTCGTAGCTTCAATGTACATCGTCCCTTTAGTTAATCACACCATTCCAACAGGATTATATTTACGGCTTCTAATTCTCAACGCTTTTAAAATTTTCTCCATCACCATTTATTTAAAGTTGTTTCTGGGCTTTTCCGGAACTCATCTGTGTATATCTGACCCTTGTTTCGTGGATCCAGACACGTATTTGAACCATTTAATTATTAACCCCCGAAAAATAGCAAAGAAATTCATGCGTCTTTCACCAATATACGCCAAAACTGCCTACTTTTGTGTATACATTTGTCGTTGTAAATTTTGCTAATTGGTACAGTGATACTAAATTTTATTACCTTGTATCTAAGTGCACTGAAGTACATTCATGTTAGCACGTAAATAACAAACTATTTTGAATCACTAAAATATACGAGCAAACTTTAAATTATTTTATCAAACTAAATGCACTGTTTAACATCTTCAATCAAGTCGCGGATGTACGAGCTTTTAACGCATCGAATAGTCAAGTCTAAGAGTCTAAGAGCCCGAAATTTATATTACCACCCGTATATATAGCAATAGCCGGCACGTCGCTTTTGTCCTCAAAACAGACAATTCTAAGAATTCCTCATTCTATGTTCCCAGTCCGTCGCTCGCGCGTCGGTTTTACGAATTTTCACTCGCCCCATTTAAATATCAGAAATTTCAACACGGCACGCAAGCATGTCCGAGAAAAACTAATTAATTTTGTACAGAAATTGTTGTTTCTACCTCTGATATTTGCATCCAATTTTCAACCAATTGTGACCCTCGTGACGTTGCTTAAATCCGCCTTTTACAATATGTGTCTTTGCTTGACGCATTTTCTCTTTCCTTTTCTAACCTGTTCGTATTGGTGCAAATTGATATTCTTTATTATCGATTGTTTTCCAGTCCATGTGGACTATCTGGGTTAAATAACCTTCTCGTGAATATTAAGCCCCGGTTTCTCCAAGATTCTTTGTAAACATTAATTATCTGCAAAATTTTCGCCGTATGTGATATTTAAACTACGCAGGTGTTCAAAATAATATTAATTCTCAGAGCTTTTAAAATAAACCCTGTTTTGTATTTCGTGCTAAAGCATCTGACCGTTTCCAATATCCTTAGACTCGACATGTTTATCTACACAAATTAAACTGAAATTGCCTTTTAAAAAACATCCTACTTCTAACTAACACTTCTAGGATTTGCATTATTGGGTTTTACAAGTTTCTATAGATATTATCTGTACGTTTTGTTCAATACCGGTTATTTGAAATAGAGTTAATTAAGATAAATTTTGCATGTAATTTCTCTTTGCTTCTTTATTAGTAATATATAAATTACACGCAGAGCTTTTTTTTTAATACTGTTTCTTTTGATATAAAGCGTCTTATAAATAATTTAAATTTCTTATTTTTACTGAAACGACCGAGTTTATTTATGCTTCAAGGTTTTAATAAAGCGTATTATTTAATGAAATTCCTTATACACGGTGATTAAAATTATTTGATGTGATTATTTAATTTTCTACCCTGGTCTAAATATGAGTATTTTCCCCCCTATTTGAATACAAATAATCCCACTTATTCGAATTCAAATATAAAGCATTTAGACAACCAAAAAATATTTAGAAAAAAAATTGCCTATCTCTCTCTATCCTTATCTATCTAACTTACCTACTTTGTCTCCAATTCAAAAAAAATATTTACACCGATCCTATATCCCTATCCTATTCCTAACTCTCACCTACTTCTATAAACTAAAATTATCCCTAACTTCATCCTACTTATCCATCTAATCCTATATACATCCTATATACCTATCCTATTCCTAACTTTTAACTAATCTTCACTATACTTTACTTCCTCCTACCTAATCCTATATACCTATCCTATTTCTAACTTTATTCCTAACTCTCCACTAATCTTATATGAAATATCTATACTTAACCTATCTTATTTTCTTCCTACATTTACTCTTTATTCTCATCCTAAACCTATTCCTAATTATCTCCCATATTTATCCTATACCTAGCTTTATTTTCTATAAACACCTACTTCTACTCTTCTATATACACCTATCTCTATTCTTATCCTATTTAAATCTAACTCTCTTCTTGACCCTCCAAGTCTTTCTTCTTACCATCCTAATACTCTTCATCCCTATCTCTCCCCCTTCTATATCTATACTTATCATCCCTATTATCTCACATACAATAAACTTATCATCTCTATTAACCTCACTCTTAAATATTGCTTCTTCTTCAGTCCCTACACTTGTCTGTTTCTTATTTATTCTTATTTTCTTTTCTGCCGACAAACCAAACGATACTACTTTACAATTATCGATTTTTCCCTCTATGGAAAATCCTATGTACCTTCTAGAATTCTTATGTAATGGAATCCGCCAGAATGAATTCCTTAACTCTACTTTATTAAAAACAACTTTGCCATTTAACCTCGTCAAAAATAATTCTGCTTTCACTTGCTCCTGATATGCTGCTTCTACCCCCACTACTTCTGCATGTTTTTGTACTAAAGCTTGAACCTCTACTATCCTATCGTCTGGACATCTTATCGTGTTGATCTGTTTACCTTCATCATCCTCTACCTCTACTACATTAATACTAAACCCCGTGTCATCCTCTGTGACTTCATAACTGCCCTTCCATGGCACTACCCTATCCTTAATCTTTACTACCTTCCTTTCCATATCTATCAAAACCCCTAACTTCATCATACAGTCAACACCTAAAATGCTCTGAAACTTCAGTCCAGGTACAATTACAAACTCCTGTTCACAGCTTAAACCTCCTATATCTATCCTAAGCACCACAACACTATTCACTACAGCAAACTTCTTTTTATTTGGAGCTACTAAGTGGCTACGCTTTATAGGCATAATTCTATCACAAACCTTATCCCTAATTTTGCTGACGAATTCCTCCGATATTAAACTCGCCTCTGCCCCTGTATCAAGTAATACTTCTACATTATTCTCAAAAATTTCTAAATTAATAATTGGCAAACATAATTTTTCCTCAGTTTCTGGTTCTACTTCCTCCTCAATTTTGAAAAATTCACGTGGATGTTCATATACATTTACACAGAAATCTAGTGGTCTGTCACGTTCTAAAAATCCTGTCTCATCATGTTTTCCGTGCTTGGTCCTGGTTGTCCTTCTACAACCTGTGCGTACGTCCTCCTCGTGTTAATATCCGTGTCCCTGTCTCTATTCGGCGTGCTGGTCACAGTCCTGTTTACTTCCGGTAAACTGTTCTGTCGCGTGTAACTAGGTCTTGGCGTCGGTCCCCTAGTCGCACTATTGCTCCTGTATTCCTGTCCTCGTCGTTCCCAATTCGGTCGAAAATTTCTGTTGTAGTCAGGCCGTCTCGGATAATTCGGTGTCCTGTTGTCAAACCTAACTGTGTTAACGTTTCGTTCTCGTATCTCTCTTGTCCGTCCAACACATACATCGTCATATCTCTGTAAGTATTCCAAAAACGTCTCCCGTTCTGTGATGTTTTGTAAGGCCACGTGTTGTCTAATTTCCAGTTCAAAATGTCGTGATAGGTACTTGATTATCTGTCTGTCCGTCAATGGTGGATTCAGTTGTTTGGCCACACTGTATTTGCGGATGGCATATTGCTCCCTAGAACCTGAAAATTCTCCCTTAAATTTCCCTGTGATTAAGTCGTCTCGTACCTGATCTTGTCTGTGGTCACTCCAGTAGTGCTTTAAAAATTTGTTTTCAAAGTCCTGATACGTGTCTATGTCCTGTCCTACTAAATTGTACCACGCTTCTGCATTGTCCTTTAATAATGCCTTTATCGTATTTAGTTTAGTCTGTTCGTCAAATAAATTTCCCACTAGATTTCTTACACTATTAATAAAAATTTGTGGATTTACCCTGTTATCGCCATAAAACTTCATGTGTTGGTCCAATGATACTCCACCTGTAGAAAATCTGGGACCATCCCCCGTTAAACTTGACACGTTGTATTTAATACTACTAACTTCGCGTTCTACCCTGCCTAACTGATCCCTACATGAGTCCGTTACTTCAGTCATTTTTATATTAATCTCTTCTTCACAAAAAATGCGCACTTCGGACCTTAAATGTCCCATTTCCTGTCGAAGACCTGTAATATCACGCTCATTTTTATCAACCCTATTTTCAACTTCCCCCATCTTTACGGTAAGACTATTTTTAAATTCTGAAACTTCTTGATTCGTCTTATCTATTTTCTGACTAATCTCCTCTAACTTCCTGTTCGATTCTTCACTCATTTGCTCAAATTTTCGATTTGAGTCCTCTCTAACCCCACTTAACGTCTCATTCATTCTTTCGAGCATCCTCATTATCATCTCGTTTCCTTGATCCCCTGATTCCGTCCTCGACTGATCTCTACTGCCTCCAGCTTCTTCCATTTTCGAAATTTTCTCACACAATGCACTATCGTCACTTCCAATTTCCACTCCTTGACTCCTTAACCACTCCTTTCTCTGCATACGTTCAAATCATTCACACACTCTAAAATACTCCTAAATTTATACACACACAAACTCTCTCTCAGATCGCCAGTTTCCTGGAATAAAATAACAAAAATTTTATTTGGAACTCGAGCCCCACGTTGGGCGCCATAAACTGCTGTGATATACTCCTGTGTATGCGGGAACTGGGTCCTTTCAACAAAAAAAATTCTAGTCCCACCGATTGGGCGTCATAAACTGCTGTGATCCTGTTTTCGCCTCGGCTGCTCACCTAATTTTAAAAACCTCCTCATTCATAAAATTAAACAACACATTCCTACCACAAACATCAACGTTAACTCTATTTACATCAATATTCAGAATACATTAAATTTTCAAATTAAATTTCAGCATAAAATTCAGTTTTAAAAAGAATTTCAAGATTAATTTTATTATCATTTTAATGTGCATCCAGAATTAAAGTCTTTGTTGGATGCCTACTAATTAATATAACAATATATGCAGAGTAAAAAGGGAGCATCTACCACCCCTTTACGTTAATTAACCAGGTTCGTCTAATTGAGCTCAAAGACATACCTAAAATTTCATCATAATCCAGAACATCAATACTAAATACCCCTTTCTACTTAAACAAGCAAATTTCATCTTAACATTAAAATTTTATGATTAGTACAATTTCACTAATGTCCATTTAAAGTAAATCAATTATAAAGTACTTCAACACACACAAAAATGTCAAACAAAATAGTATAATTTACCTGAAGGTTACTGTCCTCGTAGCTTTAATGTACATCGTCCCTTTAGTTAATCACACCATTCCAACAGGATTATATTTACGGCTTCTAATTCTCAACGCTTTTAAAATTTTCTCCATCACCATTTATTTAAAGTTGTTTCTGGGCTTTTCCGGAACTCGTCTGTGTATATCTGACCCTTGTTTCGTGGATCCAGACACGTATTTGAACCATTTAATTATTAACCCCCCCGAAAAATAGCAAAGAAATTCATGCGTCTTTCACCAATATACGCCAAAACTGCCTACTTTTGTGTATACATGTGTCGTTGTAAATTTTGCTAATTGGTACAGTGATACTAAATTTTATTACCTTGTATCTAAGTGCACTGAAGTACATTCATGTTAGCACGTAAATAACAAACTATTTTGAATCACTAAAATATACGAGCAAACTTTAAATTATTTTATCAACTGAAATGCACTGTTTAACATCTTCAATCAAGTCGCGGATGTACGAGCTTTTAACGCATCGAATAGTCAAAAGTCTAAGAGTCTAAGAGCCCGAAATTTATATTACCACCCGTATATATAGCCAATAGCCGGCACGTCGCTTTTGTCCTCAAAACAGACAATTCTTAAGAATTCCTCATTCTATGTTCCCAGTCCGTCGCTCGCGCGTCGGTTTTTACGAATTTTTCACTCGCCCCATTTAAATATCAGAAATTTCAACACGGCACGCAAGCATGTCCGAGAAAAACTAATTAATTTTGTACAGAAATTGTTGTTTCTACCTCTGATATTTGCATCCAATTTTCAACCAATTGTGACCCTCGTGACGTTGCTTAAATCCCGCCTTTTACAATATGTGTCTTTGCTTGACGCATTTTCTCTTTCCTTTTCTAACCTGTTCGTATTGGTGCAAATTGATATTCTTTATTATCGATTGTTTTCCAGTCCATGTGGACTATCTGGGTTAAATAACCTTCTCGTGAATATTAAGCCCCGGTTTCTCCAAGATTCTTTGTAAACATTAATTATCTGCAAAATTTTCGCCGTATGTGATATTTAAACTACGCAGGTGTTCAAAATAATATTAATTCTCAGAGCTTTTTAAATAAACCCTGTTTTGTATTTCGTGCTAAAGCATCTGACCGTTTCCAATATCCTTAGACTCGACATGTTTATCTACACAAATTAAACTGAAATTGCCTTTTAAAAAACATCCTACTTCTAACTAACACTTCTAGGATTTGCATTATTGGGTTTTTACAAGTTTCTATAGATATTATCTGTACGTTTTGTTCAATACCGGTTATTTGAAATAGAGTTAATTAAGATAAATTTTGCATGTAATTTCTCTTTGCTTCTTTATTAGTAATATATAAATTACACGCAGAGCTTTTTTTTTAATACTGTTTCTTTTGATATAAAGCGTCTTATAAATAATTTAAATTTCTTATTTTTACTGAAACGACCGAGTTTATTTATGCTTCAAGGTTTTAATAAAGCGTATTATTTAATGAAATTCCTTATACACGGTGATTAAAATTATTTGATGTGATTATTTAATTTTCTACCCTGGTCTAAATATGAGTAATATATATATATATATATATATATATATATATATATATATATCTATAGATATATTGAATCTAATAGGAATTATTAGAAATTGTTAAATAAAAGTATAAGTCCATTGCAACATTGTAACACAAGGATAACCCAGAGAGGTTATCGACAGTTCATGAGAACGGACATGCAACTTTGCATCCGTGAGGGCAGTGATACTGCAGGTGGCAGGTCACAGGCGGTCAACATACCGCAATTACTTAGAATAAAGTTGTTACATTGTAATAAAGTGTACAATTAAGAGAAACGCAGACCTGAGATCTGCAAGTTCCCACAGCCGTATGAGGGGCAGGTTATTATAAAAAGCCCGGGAGCTCAATGCCCGGCAGTCAGTCTTCGAACTCCATACTTCGTTGTTCAAGCTACTCACCAGTACAATTAGGTAATTTTTTTGGAAAGTTATTATGTACAAATTATTCCAAATTTCACCATAATTTCTGTTTCAAATCAAATAAATGTGTTAAGAGTTTGAAGTTGTTTTTCAAAAACACAGCTCCAAAGGCCCGAACCTTAACTGGCGCAGTCGTAACAGATGTCAAAAGGGCACTAAAAATCCAAAAATCGGAAGATTGGTGACCAAGAATTTTAATTCGAAATTTTGGCAGAACCCAAACCAAGTTGGTCAAAGAACAAGAATCGTCTAAATCCAACAAACAAACCAAGGTGGACAAGATACAGCATCGATCAAACCCACCAAAGAAACAGATGAAATTAATGTAAGTTCATTTCCATTTTATACTTTTTTTTTTAAACCAGAAACTATAATTTATACATGCTAGTATTATTATTATTGATTACTATTTATTATTGTTTTATGAATTTTATTTTATGAATATTGTTTTGAAAATAATTACAAAGTGAATTATTTCCAAAAAAAAACGAGACTGTATAACATTTTATGAGACGAATGTTAAAGAAATTTTTTTTTCTTTAAAAAGCAAATGAGACTTGAATTTAAAAGAGATTCTTACCACAATTATTAAAACAAACTCAAAATAAACCAAAAAAATAACGAACGCACACTCATTAACACCAAAATAAGAAACATCAACTACCGCGATTCAACGCACGTTTATAAACCGGTAAACTAACGCAAAAGCTAAAGCTAATTCTACAAAGCAATCACGGAACGATTATTTAAACCATTGACCTTATAAATTATAGCAAAACACTCTGCTACGGTAACCTAAAACCACTGTAATCTAAAATGCCATCCGAAGAAAGCAAGAAGCATCCTTTATTATACACTTAAAACCTCAGAGAATTGCAATAACTTTCAGAATCGCTCTACAGTACTAATGTATAACTTTCAACAACGCAATTTGCATCATAAGTAATAAATCCATCACGACATAATAAAGCAACGCAGTTTTGCATTAATACCCATAAGTAATTAAATCCATCACGGAATAATAAAAGCAACGCAGTTTTGCATTTAATACCTACAAGTAATTAATCCATAAAAACGCGTAAAATTGCAACGAACACGGAATAAAAAGCTAAACGTTTTTCAATTAAAAATTACTTATCATTTATAAAGTGCATTATCTGAGTAAAGTTAAACGGTCAGCATAAGAAGCTTTAATTAAAACGCTCATAATTGTAACCTGAAAACTAACATTACGGAGAGATCCAATTACCAACAAGCATTATAATTAAATACCGAGAGATCTAAGAATAAACAGAACATAACACTTTATGCAAAGCATTAGCGAGTACGGAAAGTAAATTATCTAATTTCTATAAATTGAAATTAACACCTGTAAGTGCTAATTACCTCAACGTACGTGACTAAATAACAAAGACTACATCTTTAGTATTTAATTGCAAACAATAAAGTGCAGAAGTAATTAACCTCAAGTTATAATTAGAATTCAAGACAGAAGAACTGTACGTTCAGGCAACTCAACCCACGGAAAGAGTATTAATTACAAACTAACAGAACTGAACTAACACAAAACTAAGCGAGAACAAATCCATCCAGAAACTCAAGACAAATTAAAACCCGCATAAAAACAAGCAAATTCAAGACTACGATAATTAATTCAACATTATCGAGTACATCACCGGACTGTGTAACTAAGCACAAGTAACAGCCACTACGATTCTAAAAATAACGCTGAAAAATAGCAAAATAAATCTCAATCGTTACCAAATTTTTATTTACACAATCTAAACTGAAAATTAACAAATCCAAACCGAAATTAATGTTTCAAATAGGAAAATCATCCCCAATTTTTACAGAATTCCAAATTACCCAATCTAAATGAAAAATTAATAAAACCAAAGCAAAATTAACATCACAAATAGCAAAACCAACCCCAGTTTTTACAAAATTCGAAATTATTCAATCTAAAAGGAAAATTAATAAAACCAAAGCAAAATTAACGTTTCAAATAGCTAAATCAACATCAATTTTTACAAAATTCGAAATTATTCAATCTAAACAAAAAATTAATACATCCCAAGCATAATTAACGGTACAAATAGAAAAACCAACCCCAATTTCTACAAAATTTAAAATTTTACAACCCAAACGGAAAATTAAAAAAATCCGAAGCAAAAATAACAATACAAATAGCAAAATGAACATCAATTCAAAAAAAAATTTTTTTTTGAAATTATCCAAAATCGGAAACAACCCTTAACCAACATGAGTAGCACAGACATGCGACTCTATTTGGAGACAATACAGATATTCGATGGCACGCAGGCGCATTTTGCAAATTTCATTGGCGCAGCCAAAATGTTCCTGAAACCTTCTACAAACCCGGAGATAACGAAAGCAATTCATTGCTTATACGCATGATAATTAGTAAACTAACCGGAAGGGCACTAACCTTAATCGCCAGTAGAGACGATTTACAAGAATGGGAACAATTTAAACAACTACTAATTGCATATTTTGGAGACCAACGTAACATAAAATGCCTGGTACCAGACCTAATAAACCTAAGAATGGAACACAATCAATCCCCTTACCAATTCGGAATAAAATGCCAAGACGCGAGAAGTTTAATACTAACCAAATTAAAAATCGAAGAACCCGATCAAAACGTTAGACATTTAAAAACAAAAATGTATGACGAAATGGCACTAAACACATACATAAACGCTTTACCAGAACGACTAACGGATAAAATCAGATTCCAACGACCCCAAAATCTAGAAGAAGCTATGAACCTAGTCATAGAAGAAGAACATGTAATGTATTGCCGCAACAGACTATACAACCCCAACGCGAATAAAAGTTATTCACCAATAAAAACCATACAAGCCACAAGACAAACAATCCCTCAACAAAAATTCACACCCTTTAACGCACAAACAAATCAACCGCGAATTAATAACCCAAGCTTCAACAATACGAATTTTAATAATCAATTAAAACATTTTTCAAAACCAACATTTAACCCAACTTTTACGAAACCAGCATTCCAACCAAGATTTAATCAAAACCTAAACCAACAAAGACCAGTATTCAACGCAAACCCCAATAGAAATACACCAATGACTAATAATAATAACAACCCTAATAATTATTACAAACCAACACCAATGGACACCTCATCTGGTAACACCAGACAAAATACAAAGATAACACATATCCGACCAAACCCTCATCAAAAACGCAATTTCACATCGGAAGAACTATTCCATCAAGAAATAGAAAAATTTGACACTGACCAGAATAATTACATTGAGACACCTACGAACAATGAATCAAACCATGCAGAAACTTACGAACGTGACGAACAATACGAAACTTACGAGGAGTACGACGAAGAAAACTAGAACTCAAATTTTCAAATGGACCCATTCATAAACAACCAAACTTAATAAACTTAAATAACATAAATCACCTAGTATTACCATACATAGAAATACCCCACGCCAAATTCAAACTATTAATCGACACCGGATCATCAAAAACATTAATTAGCCCCAGAACCGTACAAAAACATTATTTAGATTATGTAGAAAGAGAGCCATTTAAAATTAAAACAGCCCATCAAACAACACTACACCAATTCGTAGCAAATATACCCTTACCGAGAACATTTAATGTTAAAATGAAACATAAATTTTGTGTATTCGAATTGAACGACAAATATGACGGATTAATCGGAATGGACCTTCTAAGAAAATTAGGAGCCAACATTGACATTAAAAATCGCTTATTAAAGACAAAATATGGAAAAATCCCAATTAAATTTCAAAACACACAAATCGAACAAAAATACACTATAGAACCCCGAACGGAAAGAAAAATAAAAATCCCAGTAAAATCTAACAAAAATTTAGGAATAATAAATCATATGACATTTCAACAAGGAGTAGAAACCCCAACTGCCTTAGTGCAAATAAAAGATAATTATGCAACCACAACAATACTAAATTCGAACGACTATCCCGTAGAATTATCACTGACAGACCCAATTAACGTAGAAGAACTAAATTTTAACGAAATGGAAATAGACGAAAATTTAGAAAACGAATACAACCCAATAGAACATGACAAAATGTTAAGAGAAAATTTAACTAACATCCGCTTCAATACCGACATCAATCAAGAAGAAGAAAGAGCAATTAAAAACTTATGTTTTGAATACCGAGACATATTCCATTGCGAAGGAATACCATTAACATTCACCAACACAGTAAAACATAATATCGAGTTAACAGACAATAAGCCAATTTTTACAAAAGCATATAGACTACCTCATGCAAGCCAAGAAGAAACTGACAGACAAGTAGCAGACTTATTAGACCAAGACATAATCCAGCACTCCAACTCACCTTGGAGCAGCCCCGTGTTAATAGTACCTAAGAAATTAGACGCAACCGGAAAGAGAAAGTACAGAATGGTAATAGATTATAGAAAGTTAAATGAAAAAACGGTAGATGACAAATATCCACTACCAAATATAACCGAAATTTTAGACAAATTAGGCAAATGCCAATATTCTTCAACATTAGACCTAGCATCAGGATACCATCAGGTAGAGATGGAAGAAAAAGACATATCAAAAACAGCCTTCAGCACACCTAGAGGACATTACGAGTACAAACGAATGCCATTTGGATTAAAGAACGCACCCGCTACTTTCCAGAGAGTCAGGGACAATATACTACGAGGAATACACAATGAAAAATGCCTTGTATACCTTGACGACATCATAGTTTATTCCACATCATTGGTAGAACACATAGAAAGATTGAAAGAAGTATTCGAAAGACTTAGACAAGCACATTTTAAAGTACAATTAGACAAAAGTGAATTTTTACAAAAAGAAGTATCATTTTTAGGACATGTAATAACACCCCAAGGAGTAATGCCAAATCCAGACAAAACAATTGCAGTTCTAAATTACCCATTACCAAAGACAACCAAAGAAATTAAAGGATTTCTAGGACTTAGTGATTACTACCGCAAATTCATTAAAGGTTACGCTCAGATAACCAAACCCCTGACAAATTGTTTAAAAAAGGGAAACAAAATTGAACACACCCCAGAATTTATTAAAGCCGTAGACAAAATTAAAAACATATTAACGAATCACCCTGTATTAGAATACCCAGACTTTACAAAACCATTTATACTGACGACAGACGCATCGAATGTAGCATAAGGCGCAGTATTGAGCCAAGGAAAAGTAGGTAGCGATAAACCCATCAGCTACGCATCCAGAACCTTAAACAAAACCGAACAGAAATATAGCACCATAGAAAAAGAACTATTAGCCATAATTTGGGCAACAAAATACTTTAGACCTTATTTATACGGAAGAAAATTTTACATATACACCGATCATAGACCACTAGTATGGCTATGCAAACTGAAAGAACCGAATTCAAAATTACAAAGATGAAGAATCAGACTCGAAGAGTACGATTACGAAATTATATATAAAAAAGGAATTTATAACAACAACGCAGACGCTTTAAGTAGAATCCAACTCAATGCATTAGAAACGGAATCCATTCTAGGAAACATAGACGAAGCAGAAATAAGGGAAGATCCAGACGAGATCGACACGATACATTCGACACAAAACGAAGAACCAAAAAACGCGATTAAAATTTTAAACGAAGCAATCGATATGAAACCCAACCAATTTATAATAACCGAAGTTTTAAATAACCCCAATCCAGTAAAATATACAAAAGTAGATAACAAAAAGATATACCAAATTCAAATAACTAAAGATGACAATGAGGAACAAATAATTAAAATTCTAAAAGAATACATCCCCGAGAAAAAACGATTTTATTTCTATTTCAACACCGAACATTTATACCAAAGATTTTCAGAATTATACATTAAACTATTCAATAACTCTGGCCCTGAACTCATCAGATGTACTAGAAAACTAATAACATTAGACGACCCTGACAAAATAAACGATGTAATTAGGAATCAACACGAAGGAAAAACCAACCATCATGGAATTAACGAAACTATAAAGCAACTTGTAAGACGTTATTATTTTAAAGACATGAAGGAATTGACCACAGATTTTATTAACCAATGCGAACTATGTGACAGAGCGAAATACGATAGGAAACCCCCAAAGATACCCTTAATGTTAACCAAAACACCCGACAAACCATTTCAAAAACTACATGCCGATACTCTAGTAGTAGAAGCACAAAACTATCTAACAATTGTAGACGCATTCACAAAAATAGGCCAAGCAATACCAATCACATCCAAAAATAGCATTGACGTGACCCAAAGATTTTTACAATATTTCACATTTTACGGAACACCCGAATCAATAACTCTAGACAATGGTAGCGAATTTAAGAATGAGACCATACAAAACACTTTAGAACTACACAAAATAAAAATTCATTTCATAACGGAAAACCACCCTGAATCAAACGGACTAATTGAACGACTACATTTAACCCTGTTAGAACAAATTCGATTATTAAGAATAAATTATAAAAAGGAACATATAACCAATTTAATGTCATACGCACTAATCGCCTATAATAACACAATTCACTCATCAACAAATTTTACTCCCTTAGAATTAACCTTAGCACATTCAGATTCACGAAATCCCTATGACATACACTACGACAAGGAAGTATATCAACAATGTGCGAAAGACCACAAACAAAAACTAAAAATAACTTATGACAAGGTAAAAGATAAATTAGAGAACGATAAGGAACGTATCACCACAACCCGAAACAAAAATACCGACGCAAATAAATTTTCAATAGGACAAACCGTGTATGAGAAAAACTTTCAAAGCAAGCGACATAAAACAGCACCCAGAAATTTAGGACAATTTAAAATTAAGAAAATATCAGATAAAAATATAGCAGTAGTAGACAACGGTAAAATAACAAAGTACATTCATTTGAAAAACCTAAGACACCCTGTAATTTCAGATGGACAGTCATCACCCTTACCGTCAACCTCCGCCCAGGTAGAACGGACAACCCAATAACAATAAATAAAAAACAACCCCGGTATACTACCAATAAACTAGGCAGTATAAAAATTACAATATTTACTCAAATAATATCAACCCTTACTTTAATGCAACAAATTTTAGCAACATTAAGAAAAACGAAATAATATTTTTAATAGAAATCCAGATAGTAGAAAGTAACAATTATAATTATTATCATTTATTTGCTTTTCCAACGAAAGTTACTAGCACATACCAAGTAATCATACCCAAAACCAAATTCCTATCCCTAAATGAACTGAGATATGGTTATACAAACGAAAAATGTACTGAAGTAACACCAAACCAATATTTATGTCAATCGATGACGACAACAACCATTAAAGAAGACAGCCCTTGTGAAGTACAACTATTAAAATTTTCAAATCATTACGAAAACTGTGAAGCCAAACAAGTGCAAATAACTAACATGAAAATTCAAAAAGTTACAGAAAACAAATGGATAGCCATTTTTCCAACCGAAGTAATAGCAACCATCCACTGCAACCAAGATGAAAATAACCAAGCATTAATCGGAAGCAAACTAATTACCCTCAAAGAAGATTGTTATGTGAAATTGAAAGATGAAGTAATCAGAGTTTATCAAGATCCCATAGCAACAAAGAAACTTGCAAACCTACCGGAACTACAGTTCAAGATAGAACAAGAAGACGAAGAAATAATCAAGAAACCTATGAAGCTAGAGCATTTAGACTTAGACGACCTCAACCACGCCGTGAAATTAGTGGAAAGTTACAAAGAACAATTAAGTGAACTCAAAACGCCAAAGTTACATTATAATAATATAAGTGTTTGGACAATTGTATTAATCATTTTAATAATTTTTGTAATTATATATGTATTTTACAAAATGTACCTTAGATATAAGAATGAAGGAAACAGTTCTAGATTTAAGGAAACAAAGAGAAAAAAAGAAACAATAAGTATACCCTTAGAAACAATGAATTTTAAACGAATTTGAATAATGAATTTTATGTATTTAAAAATTAAGAAAAAACTTAATTTTTCATTTACGGTGGGAGGAGTTATGTATCCCCCAATTACCTATATATATTGATATATTGAATCTAATAGGAATTATTAGAAATTGTTAAATAAAAGTATAAGTCCATTGCAACATTGTAACACAAGGATATCCCAGAGAGGTTATCGACAGTTCATGAGAACGGACATGCAACTTTGCATCCGTGAGGGCAGTGATACTGCAGGTGGCAGGTCACAGGCGGTCAACATACCGCAATTACTTAGAATTAAGTTGTTACATTGTAATAAAGTGTACAATTAAGAGAAACGCAGACATGAGATCTGCAAGTTCCCACAGCCGTGTGAGGGGCAGGTTATTATAAAAAGCCCGGGAGTTCAATGCCCGGCAGTCAGTCTTCGAACTCCATACTTCGTTGTTCAAGCTACTCACCAGTACAATTAAGTAATTTTTTTGTAAAGTTATTATGTACAAGTTATTCCAAATTTCACCATAATTTCTGTTTCAAATCAAATAAATGTGTTAAGAGTTTGAAGTTGTTTTTTAAAAACACAGCTCCAAAGGCCCGAACCTTAACTCGCGTGCTTGGATAATAAAATTGCCTCATGGCTAAAGTTCATTATTTACCATCTGAATGTAGTCAGCGAAGCAAGTGTTGAAACGTGGGCTAGCAGGTTTAAAAAAACATGCTGTCCCAAAGAAAGGTGCAATGGTGTCGACGGATACCATGGCCTCAATTAGTTGTTGCATCGACCTAGAGCGAATGAGTGTAATAGTAACTTACGCGTACAACATGTCCAAAAAAGAAGACATATCCGGGAAGACAAAATAGATAGGGCTTAATCGGGAAGGTCTGACACTCAAAAGTCACTCAATGAAGTGGTAACAACAATAAGTATGTGCATATGTACAACCATACTACTACTCACTAACCGACGATTCTATAGACCAAAGAAAATATGAACTAGACGAAAAGTTATAGACTTATAGACCTAAAAATATTTTACCTAAGATTCTCTATGACCTAAAACTAACTCTAAGTTAAGACTGCACTACGTCGTGGCTTTTAATTTTAAGTTAAGATGTCTTCTTGACGCTACTTAGTGTACTCGAAGTGAATCAGAAAATTAAAAGAGCTCTTCCACCCCTAGCAAGAGCTTTTATAATCTTCAAACCCCTTCTCTAGTCACGTATTTCTACTGTCTTCGTTGAACTATCGCACCCGCCACAAACAATTCTTCAAATTTCTGCACTCAAAACACAACGAACTTTTAAAACTCAGAATTTCTCTCGTTCCACTACGGCTATACTACGAAAAACTATCTACCAGTTGCAACGGTCAACGAGTACCCAGAAAATCATTTTTCTCCATTTACTCCAACAACTTCTAAAACACGTCCATAGTGCCCGGGTCTCCATTATTCTTGCAGTCATGCATTCATAACCACTATTTTCTGTCTCACTCGCGTTTCCCTACTTTGATCGAGTCCCATTATTGCCCTACTGTCTACGGTTACGGTTCCCTCGCTAAATGTGCGCCTTGAAAATCGATACCGTCGACAAACATCTTGCATCTTTGTTTCACCAATTTGTTTTTTAAAATATACTCGTCTGTCACGCGTTTGAAAATTCCTGATTCTTTTACCAGCTGGTGTATTCTCTATCTCCCATAGTTGCATTCTAACGATTCTCTGTTCCTTAAAATTATTGATTTTTGCTTCAAAAATAACATACTGTTCGTTAACATGACTTTTCCGTTGTACAATACCTCGAAATGTTATCGTTACGTTTTCTAGCTTTCATAGAAATATTTATTTGGTTGAAGCTTTTATTCCCTGAACTCCTCGACCGTTTGGTTATGTTATTTTGTAGTCTCCTACGAATTAAATTAACGTACTGTTTAGTTTACGATACTAAACAAATATCCGTTGCATCAATTATTGATTTTTATATACCACGAAGCTTTAATATTACACATGTTTGCCTGCAATAGTCAACCTTATCTTACGTTAATGTATACCAATTATTGATTTTTACCTACCGCAAAGCTTTAGTATTATACATGGTTGTATGCAATAGTCAACCTTGGCATCGATCTTACTTGTCTTTGCATTAAATTAATGTATACAAATTATTACTTTAAAGCTACATAAAAATATGTCATTTAACACTAAAAATTTCTGTATGTAATCGTCTGCCTTGTCTTATACTAGAGTATGTAAATTATTGATTTGAAGCGTAATAAAAAATTCTTATTTTCTATCTACAGGGTCGTTATAAAAATACCTTCTTGGCCTATTTACACACGTTCACCTTTAACCTACACAGTATATATATATATATATATATTGCTGTGGATCGTGGGGACAATTTCCGGAACTCCCGAAAACCTATAAAAATTTTAACGTTGGGCCGTCATAAGATTGCTGTGAATCGCGGATTAAAGGTTTAAGAATTGAGAGTAAGTCATTAAATACTTTTCAAAATAAAAAGTTTACAACAAAAAGAAAAATTTCTTACCCAGATTTATGCTTCAAAATATCTTCAGCAGCTTCCCTGGCTAGCTCAGCTGTGCCTCTTGTCGGATACCTAAATTTACAATCATTCTTCCTTCCCACTCACACACCATTCAATAAAATCACCAAATAATACAACAATCATACAATCTTTATTTACCGCTATTTACAAACAATTATTTACAGATATGTACAGTTTGGTACTCTAGTTCCAACTCGATAAGTGATATTTTTGTAAAGTCCTTGTTATAAATTATTATTTGCAAACACATTTAATACAATAGGAGTAAATGGGCCCCAAATAATACCCTATATTTATTGCACACTGGAGTATGGTGAGCTCATAATAACCCAGTTTATTAATGTATGCTTTTTACCTTGCATAAAATTACTACAAAACTAATTAACCCATGTACCCTTAACAATCCAATTTAAATTCGTAATGAAATTTAGTAAGCTTTACATACACCTTTTTTTTAATATTTAAAATACCCTAATAATTGTCAAGTACACGTATCTTTTCCAATACGTTAAATAACCATAAATAACCCCCAAAGTTCAATCACACATCACAAATAATTCCAACAGTTTATCAAATAACAGCAAATTCAAATGAGTTACCTGGAAAATGTTTCAAGTTTCCACCTCCTTCGATGATGCTCTATCCTCCAGAACCCTTGGCTTCGTGATTAAGCGCTCTGATCCTCCAGATAGATGATAACCTCAGTATACGCCGAGCTTGTTGCTACCCAAGACCATTCTATCACAGCATACAAATTCACGTACATTATACTTTTGTTTATTGATTTATGAGCTTGTTATGGTATTAGCTGGACCTCGGTTAATTTAATTCACTCGACACTACACACGTTAATAAGTACAAGGCCTCAACTTACCACGTTATAAGTGCTAATACTATTTTTACTGAATTATACAATTTTTCAATACTCACAAGACTCTACCATAACGTCGGTTGATTATTATACGTATCCTAAAGCGATGAAAATACAAAGAGCGATGCGAATACAAAGAGAAACCCTACTAATTTTCTTAGAGTATTTATACAATTCAAACTGCCACCTCTCGGCCACTCTTCGCGCGAAATACTTAATTTAAAATAAAATTTTTGCAAATTTTAATCTAACTGACTTAAATCTTCCAGAAATTTACCTCGTGAACTCCCTATATAATCCTAAAAATTGCATTTACCTGTCGCGTGTTCGTCTGTTTATAAACTACTCGTTTCAACCAATGATGCAGTCCTGTGTCGTCATAAAACTCCGCCTGTAATATTTTTATCTTCGTCTTATGCATATTTGATGTCGCGTTCCAACCCCACTTGAGTTGTAGAAGATCGATATTGCTGACCGCGTCGCATGACTCCACGTGGATTGAGTACGTGCGTTTTGAAATCGAATGCTTTTATAGCCGTCTTTGTCTGTAGCATATTATTGATCGTGGATCCCTTCTGCTCTTTAAGAAACTTTGTTAGCTTTTATTCGAAGCCACTGACGGTTGAGAAATATATTCTATGAAACCCGCTTTATTATGTTGATAAATTTGAAGAAGGTAACCTTTTCAAACATGCAGGTGTTCTTAATTATTAACCGTTTAAACAACAATTCTAGGAGCTGATATTTCACGGTATTCAAAACAATTGACGTCCTTGTCTGCTACCACGAACCCTTTTGCCTTCGGATTATTGATTTTCTATACCCTGGTGTGTTTCTTAATGCTACTACACGTTGAATTAAAATAAATTAAATTAATTATGCCATTCTATTTGTTTTTAAAACCGATTTTCTTTATGAACCTATTACTTTTCAACCATTAATTATAAAAATACGTCAACACTTGTTCGTTTAAATTAAATAAATGAAATAAATTTGGCGCGTAAATAAATTGTTCTTTTCTCTATACAGTGTGTTTGAAATTGCATTGCTTACCCCAAATTTAACCCTTTGAATCCATAACTATATATATATATATATATATATATATATATAATGTTTTTTAAAATTAGTTTTATTGATGAAAAATTGGGATGATGTAGTCCAAATCAAAATGCAATATTGTATTTAGCACAACATTTAAGACCTTACGTTTCGGCAAAGATTTTTGCCTTTTTCAAAGGTACTGCAAATAATTGACATATAGAATGACAATTAGTGAAAGATTAAAAATATTTACTAAAAAGTTGTTAATGCAGAAATACATATATATAGTTAAACACCACCAAAATTGAAATGGTGAGGTCCCAAACCAAAATAACAAAATGAAGCACTCACTAGGGTGTAGAAAGTCATTCTAATAGAAGATTGTCATTAATACATATTATAATGTCAAGTGACAAGTAATGACTGAAACAATTTTGAAAAGAATGTGTGAATCATATGTAACCTATTAAGTTATAATAAAAAGCTAATTAGGTGACATTCGGGTTGTTATTAAATGTTTGGTAATTTCTTTGAAATCCTGTACAGATTTTCATATATGGGATACAAATTTTGTGTATCTTGTCTGTAGTTAATAGCATAAAATTCATTGTATATATAGTAAGTCTCTAAGAAAAGTCTCTTTTTATAATTAGTTTTAAAATCCAAGATAACTACCTCTTTATAGTTTGGAGTGAGAAGGGTGTTACTAATATGTTGAGACATAGCACAGCTTTTTTTGTGTAATTTTACATCAGATCTATGTTGAATAATACGATTTTTTAACCATTGAGTGGTGTTACCGATATAGGTTATTATACCCCCGTCGTGCGGGTACGCGAGCCACTACAGTCAGTTGGTAGCAATGTTAAATAATTGTAATATGACGCGCAAATAAAAGATTACGTCATATAAATATTCGAATTATTACAACACAATAAAAAAGTTATACTAATTTTAAGGAAAATCCCAAGGGGTACTCACGTAAACATGTAGGGCGACTCCAGCGCTACTCCATGATGGCTACAGCGGGGCTCCGTTGGTCCTTTTTTGGGCGTGGGTGTTCGTTGACCCCGGTCGAACTCAAATTCAGATTTGTCTTCTTCCTTATGTAGAGGTACGATAAAGGAATAAGGGAGGAACGATCATCAGGTACGAGATAACAGGAAACCTACATAACTACAAGAGAAGACAAGATAATACACAAAGATAACTACATTTGTTCGAGTCTCGATCACCAGTACCACACGTCTGCGGAAATCACCACCACCCTTATTGGCATACACGTGCAATCTCGCGCAAACGCACTGTCTAAAGTGACGGAAATACGCGCGAAATTCTTACAGGTTATAACTTGAATTGAAAATGTCTAGTGCCGATTTCGGCACGTAACAATCGCCACAAAGCCATAAAAAAAAACTTAAAAAAGAAAATGACTGTTAGCACAGTAACATCTTAAAATCTAAAACCTAACTAACCTACATAAATCCTAACTTAAATCCTACAAAATGTTTATTTGAGGCGCTACCTGGATTTTTCCGACCGATAACACGTCTTCCGGATGACCAGGAAACGGAAAAGTGCACACACGAGTAATTGGTGTGACGCAGTTATAATCGACAGCACAAATTTGTCGGGGAGCATGAAACACTACTTAAACTCAAACAAATGCGTAAAGTCGCCTAACTTATATGCTAAAACTAAGGCTAACATTACAGTTTCCTAAGTACAAACGCACATGAGCGTTGCATCTAGACTGTTTCTTCGTTGTCAAAAAAAAAAGCCCAAATTTAAAAATATTTGAAAGAGTGAGTTACTCTACACTCTAGCAAATTTTTAGTTACTGGTACTCTGGTTTAATAGACAATACACATCAAAACTTGTCCGTGACATGCTTGTGAATCAACAAATTTACCAAAAGTACCACTTTACTAATTCCTTACATTACTAACCTAACGAATTACATTTCTACCGTCAGGTTAGCTTTTTCACTTAATATTAAAAAAATAATTCCTACGTCTGGTTATAAATACCAAACGTTAGGAAGATAAAAAGATAAAATAAAATCTCAAGTTATTATCGAAGATAATAGATAAGAAAGCGATATTGAGCTTAAGCTATTATCAAAGGTAATAGGTAAGATAACGATATTAAACTAAAGTTATTATTAACGGTAATACGTAAGATAACGCGATATTAAACTAAAGTTATTATTAAAGGTAATAAATAAGATAAAGATATTAACTCAAGTCATTTCAAAGACAATAGGTAAGATAACGATAGAGTGGCTCCTTGGAGCCGTTATATGGGAGTTTCTCGTGCCCCCTAAAAAGAGCAACCTGTGAAGCAGGCACGTTTGCACTAAACAGCACGAAGGACCGGCAAAAGCATTTGGGTGCATCCATGCACCCGGCGTTAATTGATATCGGTACGATATTCGTACGATATCCACACGATATTTCTACATACACTCACACATTCACACACTCTTACATACATTCACTGTTAGCGACCATGTGCGCTGACAGCGGCACCGCATGACCTCACGAAGATTCCCAGAGACTTGGTTCGGGTGTCTGTAAAAACCCCCGCGCAACCACACGGTGACTAACGGAAATAAAAAGGCAGTAGAAATAGGAACGGTAGAAAGAGGGAGGTAGGTATTTGGAATGCATAAGAGGCACTTCCAGGTAGAAGAAAGTAGAGGAAGGACTCGCATTGAGCTAAAGAGGCAGAAAAGGTGGATAGCAAAGCACTACTCAACCAGCCAATGTGGTCAATAGCCCGGAGTGAGGGAAAAATCACTGTTACGTGGTAGACGGGTGTTCCGGGACGAGAACAGGTCTACCGAAAGAAAGATAAGGCAGAAACGGAGACAGCGGGATAAGAAAAGTAAAGTTTTTGGACAAGCGTCCAAGAGAAGGTAGAGGGTTGTCGCTATAAAACACGGGTCGGTCTGAAGGACCACCTGCGATATTAATCCGACAATTTAAGGTATACCATAAGTTAAAAAATTTACTAGACTCTTAAGAGAACTAGTACAATCATTTTCCTAACGAATGCATCCACTACGATAAGAAAATCAGACAAAAGTTGACACAACAACTTAAAAGTATCACCACAGAAACATTCACACAAAAAAACCAACTGTTTTAAGGTAATTTTTTTTAAACGGTAACGCCATAAACACACAAAAATGCCTAATTGTAAGCAGTTAAATACAGACCCACTGTCCCAATATGCTAAAACAACCGAGAATGTGATAAGGTATCAATTAAAATCGATAGCACCTCACCACGAAGTTCAATAAAAAACACGAAAAAAAAAATTTTTATATGTTATGATGATTTAGTAGAAGGAGAAGCAAGTAATGATATAGGATAATGTGGGCGACTGTAATAATTCAGAGGGAAAACACATAGAATAGAAAGTCCTAGTTTTTTGCAACTGCGAATATGAACTATTTCTTACAATGGCATAGGCCCCGTCTCCTATCTGAGCCCAAAGAAGAAAGCATCTACTCTAACATCAGCTAAAACCAATCATAAAAATTCAATGAGTTATTACAACCAAAGTTACGACAATTACCACAAGATTAAACGATGTAAGATAAATACTAAAAACAAAATAATGTATTGTAGAAAAAGTGCGAGGATTAGTTAAATGAAGCGACAGAGTTATACTGGAGGATCTAGAGAATAAAGCGATATATAACTAACGGTAAGTTCAAGAAAAAGTTAACTAAAAACAAAAAGATATGCAGTTTAAGGTAAATAAGTTAAACGTATAAAAGGTATATGCTGTATAAGAGAAAGAATAAATATTAAAGTTAATTAATTAATAGTGGGGACTAAAAACATTAGATAAATTGTTAAGGAAATGAAACGTGAAAAATTTTGGATGTACGCAAAGCTTAAACGATTTTAAAGATAATTTTATGTCATCTGGTGTGATTTAAATCAATATGTGAAGAGATAACAGTAATTAAAACTTGATTTACTGATAGAATTGTTGAAAAACAGGAAGATATCTTGTAACACATATACTTGTTAGGATAAGAAGCTCTGTTTGAGCTTCACCCAGACTAATGAAGAAAAATTCCAACATCATTCTTAAAAAAATTATTCACAAATTGCTAAAATGACAAACTTACCTTCAAAGTCTCGTTTAGACAAGTAATGCTGAGCGACCAACTCTTGATAAGTTTCGTCTAGACTTACATACAGCTGCGCGACCAACTTAGAGGAAAAATCTCGCCTAAACCAAAAGGATCTTAAAATGCTGCGTTGAAATATCGATATATCTAAAAAATATGTTATCAAAACAAAATCATACTCGCTACACAAAAGAAATATTTTACGATACATGTATAGAGAAACAGTATTCCAAATTATTAAGATTTTTTCCTCTTCTTTTTCATAAAGGATAGAAAATAGAGCTATTTACTTATAGTTAAAAATACTTACAGGCAAAATTATATAATCCAAACATGTGTTTAAATGAGGTTATGTTATGTAATAGACACTCCTGAAAGATATGCACTTTTAATTTTATTTCGAACCGAATTAGGTACTTATTTAAGAGAATTTAAGTTAGAAGCACACTATTTTTTATAATATTACGAGAATTACTTGGATTTGCAATACATTTTAAAAAGTATACCAAAAATCAATAATCAATATGGCAGCCCATGTTCAATTAGCATAACAGGTGTCATTTCATTTTATGTCATTAAGGTTGCTATAGCAACAGCAGTGCTACCACTCTAAATTTTCAATTAACAGATATTAAAAAATTTAAATAATTATTTATTTTTTAAATGAAAAAGCTACAAATATAGTTAATTAATACATTATAATATATAAGAAGATACAGAACAAATCATTATTCAAACTAAACACGTTGGATGCGCCACTATTATAACTCCGTCGTGCGGGTACGCGAGCCACTACAGTCAGTTGGTAGCAATGTTAAATAATTGTAATATGACGCGCAAATAAAAGATTACGTCATATAAATATTCGAATTATTACAACACAATAAAAAAGTTATACTAATTTTAAGGAAAACCCCCAAGGGGTTCTCACGTAAACATGTAGGGCGACTCCAGTGCTACTCCATGATGGCTACAGCGGGGATCCGTTGGTCCTTTTTCGGGCGTGGGTGTTCGTTGACCCCGGTTAAACTCAAATTCAGACTTGTCTTCTTCCTTATGTAGAGGTACGATAAAGGAGTAAGGGAGGAATGATCATCAGGTACGAGATAACAGGAAACCCACATAACTACAAGAGAAGACAAGATAAGACACAAAGGTAACTATATTTGTTCGAGTCTTGATCACCAGTCCTACACGTCTCCGGAAATCACCCCCACCCTTATTGGCACACACGCGTCGGCGCAATCTCGCGCAAACGCACTGTCTAAAGTGACGGAAATACACGCACGTCTTTTTAAATCCTTGGCGGGAAATTCTTACAAATTAAAACTTGAATTGAAAATGTCTAGTGCCGATTTCGGCACGTAACAAGGTTTTTCCACAGGAACAAGTTATTTTATAAATAACATTACTTCTAAATAGTATGTTAGTTTTGTCTTTTAATTTTGTAAAAAAGTTTCTCATTGATTTTTCATTAATATTTACTATTGAGAGATTTGGTTGACGTAAAGTTCTTGCTAACAAAGGAGTTAAAGTTTGTATAAAATGTAATTTTTTATAAATAAAAGTGTTAGGTTTGGGTTCCATATTGCCAAACGTATGTTGGTGTAAACTAATTTTTTAACCAGTTGTTTGGGGTATCCATTATTGCAAAGAGTCATTTCTAAAATTTGCAGGTTTTTTTTATAAACTGTGGTTCTGCGATCATCTGTATCCTGTGTTTTAGAGCAAGCGCAGTGTTAATCCTTATGGCCAAAAGAATGATTGGAGAAATAATATACCGGGTTATCCAAAAGTCACGCAACCCTAAAATATTTTTTCTGGACCGCATTTTCTGAAAAAACTTTTCATAAAAAAATTTAGAATTGTCCTCCAGCTATCTGGTTGTGACCTTAAAGTTGACCTTCACAATGACCTTGAAGGTCAAATCGTTGTCAGGTTCACTTTTTCAAATAGACACCCTTATTTTTATTGCGGATTCGGAAAGAGCACAAAAATTTATAAATGACCTTGACCTTGAACATAACTTGAGATGACCTTGAAGACATTTGAGGTTAATTTAAAAAAGTATTTCCAATATTTTAGGTTTTCTAGAGAATTTTTTTACAAATGCTCAAAATTGTGTTCCACCTAACTGTTTGTGACCTTGAAGTTGACCGTGACAGTGACCTTGAAGGTCAAATCGTTTTTAGGTCAATTTATCAAATAGAAACCCGTATCCTTTATTGCGGATTCGGAAAAAGCACAGAATTTTATAAATGACCTGAACCTAGGCCTTGACCTTGAGATGACCTTGAAGACAATTGAGGTCAATTAAAGAAAGTATTTCCAATATTTTAGGTTGTCTGTAGAATTTTTTTTACAAATGCTTGAGATTGTGCTTCACCTATCTGTTGACGTCCTTAAAGTTAACTTTGACCTAGACCTTGAAGGTGAAATCGGTTTTGGGTCATATTTTCCAATAGAAGCCCCTATCTTTATTGCGGATTCGAAAAGAGCACAAAAATTTCAAATTATCATAACCTTGGTAATGACTTTCAAGTCCATCTCAAGGTCGTGGCCAAGGTCAAGGTCATTTATAAAATTTTGTGCTCTTTCCGAATCCGCAATAAAAAATAAGCGTGTCTATTTGAAAAAGTGAAATTGGCAACGATTTGACCTTCAAGGTCATTGTCAAGGTCAACTTTAAGGCCACAACCAGATAGCTGGAGGACAATTCTAAATATTTTGTATAAAAAGTTTTTTCCAGAAAATGCGGTCCAGAAAAAATATTTTAGGGTTGTGAGACTTTTGGATAACACGGTATATATCTTCCAGAGTTCGCGGGTTTTTTATAACAATCAAATAACAATTTATTTACTGAATCTCGGATGACTAGAGTGTCTAGAAATGGAATTTTACCTTCAACTTCCAGTACATAGGTAAACTTCAGATGTTGATTGAAGGTATTGAAGCAATCTAAAATATGTGGTATTTTTTAAGGTGGAGCTGAACATAAGATGTCATCCACATATTTCACAAGAAAAATCATTTTAAAATTCAAATTAGGTATGACAGAGTATAGCAAATGATCCATTATTATTTGGGCAATTATAGGTGATAATGGGGAACCCTTGGGGGTACCATACTTTTGTAAATAAAAAACGTCTTGGAAAACAAAGTAAGGTCAGTATTTGGGCATCAAGAAATCGTTAGAAGCTTAAAAGAGGGTAGAACAGAAACCAAAATATGTAGAAAATGCAAAGGTTTGAGTATATATATATCAAAATAAGAAAGATTTGAATAGCATAATAATATCGAAGAGTGGAGTGCTGCATTAAATCAACCTTGAGGTAATGATTAAGAGAGAAAATGTTTTGTTATTTACAACGACAAAATTGATACCAAATGAACTGTTGATAGCTTTAAGTACTCCTTTGACCTATTTACTCATGGCATAAATTCTCGCATTTTCTCTAACCTTCGAGATAAATTGTTAACAACTACTTGGTGCCGAATCACAAAAATACAATGGATGAAGAATATATTTTACACGGTCCAAAACTACAGGACGACTATTCTAAGGCCTCCATAGGTCAACAATTGTACACCAGTTTGGTAAATCATGGTGATCTACCTGTGCTTGTAAGTATTTGTAAATTTGATTACGCTTTTTTGGTCACACGTATTATCTACTTGCCTAGCAAATGCAGTAGTGTAAATGGTACATCACTGAAATCGGTAAAATAAATCAACCTAATAATATGATGTAGAATTTTTTCTGAGGGGGCGCAGTAATTATTTTTGTGCATTGTTTATTGTTCAATTCTTTTTATATCGTGTTCCTGTACGTGAGCAGATGAAAATAGACAGGCTGAATTTTGAAAATGTCCTTGTCAAAATATTGTTGTTTTATTATTTTTCAAGAATGCTTTTTTCTGCGACGAACGGTATTGCTGTTGCCAAGGGGGCATTTTCAAAAATTCAACCTCTCCATTCTCATCCAGGCACACCCTCGAAAACGATACAAAATGTGATGTATATTGTAACGAAAACTTTATTTGCCCAAACAACATTTCTTCATTTTCAAAATGAGTGAATAAGTCTTTCCAACAACTCCTATTTGCAATGGAATTCTAAAAGCTCTCACAATTCTTTACTTTCAACAAACCGCTAACAGGACTAGTATTATCTTTTTAAACTACGATGCTATCTTCTTAATTACTTATTATCCAAGCACTACAATTAACTATCCAAGCATTATTTACTAATTTATATTAATTTATATTATCACTACAGTAATTTATATCAATAGAGAGTTATTTATATTGACAGTAATTTATGTCACATATGTACAACTACTTAATTCACGTCACAACTATCAATCAAAACCTATATCAACGTATCAATTAGAACTGCACTTCAAAACTGACTTCCAATATCAGGGACGGTAGTTTATATACATTTTCAATTGTTCTAAATTATTCTAAAACAGCCCAGAATATGCAAATAATATGTGTGTATGAATCATTTTATTTTGAGGTTATACCTTGGCCTTTGGCCCAACCTAGACTATATAGAATAAAATAAATTAAATAAAGGACAAAATAAAGAAATAGATCATTTTTGAGAGTCTAATAACTCGACTTGCTTTGTTTTGGGTTGTTGTACGTCTACTGTTGAAAGTGCAGGCGGGTGGCGTATATCTTGCGCCAATTCAGTACTTCGCTTTTGTAGACCGCAGGCTAGGGGACCAAAACTGGAACAAGTTGTTTAGTTTCTGGGATTTGCAGAAGTAATTGATTCAATGGTAGGAGAAAAATTGTAACGAGGTAACTTAGATCAGGAAGTGGAGAGTAGAATCTAGGTGTATTGTGATCTTGAAATTGTTTCAGAGGGGGTTAGGTTAGGGTAGTAATGAAGTAGGTGATCAGGGATTTCAGGTGTGTTTTGGGGGTTACACGGGCAGAATGGAGAGGGGACTGGATTGAAACAGTATAATTTATATCAGAATTTACCGTAGCCAGTAAGGAATTGGAGAGTTTTTCTTGTAGAATGTCGTATGCGAGTGGTGATATTAGTAATACCAGGTCAGATGTGATAGGTATATCTACAGGTGCCGGAGTGGGACCAAGATAATTGCCATTTGTGAAGTAGGGAGTTAGGGATGCGGGATTTTATTTCGCTGTTAGGCATGGTGTGGTATGTGGCAGGAAAGGGTTTCGTTATGTAATTAGCTGGATCGATGGAATTGTAGGTTACGGATTTGTAAGGCGGAGTTAAGTTACAATACTGGTGATGGGATATTTAATAGTGTGTAGAAGGCAGCAATGGAAGTGGCATCGAATGCTCGGGAGACGTATATGAGATATGCTCGAATTATGGAATGGAGTACAGTTTTATAGTGGTGGGGTTGTAAGAGGGTACCCTACATTTGATTTTCCAATGCTCCACTCGAAAGTACTACATTGGCCAAGAAACGAGTTTATTTATCTGGAATAAACCCTTGCTTTTTTAAGCAAGTTAGGAAACTTTAACATGCGTGACATCACACACACTGAACCTACATTTTACCTTTCATCCCGACAAGGACGTATTTCTGTAAAAAATGCTCGCCTAACATTTTTCAGCTGGACCCTGTCCAGATATGAACCCGGGATCTTGGGTATGGTAGTCACACGCATACCAACTACGCCATAAAGCTTCCTTGTAAAAGGGTACCAGTAACCTACCGTGTAATGGAGGATGGGGATGACGATTTTGTTGAGAATGTCTTCTTGTGGGTTGGGTTAGTTGAACTGATTTGAGTAGGGAGTTTTGGATATTGCAAATTATCAGTTTGGTATTTGAATAGATTTTCTGTGGGCGGGTGTGCATTTTTAATTTTGTTTCTAGATAGATTTCCAAGTAAGAGACGTAGTTAGAAAAGGTGAGAAGTGTACCTGGGATATGGATTTTTCGACTATGACGAGAGGAAAAAAAACCTTTTAGAAGTAACGGTTTTGTTTTGGATGGAAAGGTCGGTTGTTTATTAAGAAGGGACTAGCTTCTACTTGTTTAATTAAGGTACTGGCGGTGGATTCTTGTTTACAACGGGAGTTACCATGGATAAAGAATGTGAAGTAATTGGCATAGACATGAGTGTTTATATTAGGAATCTTAAGCTCATGAAGGCAATTTATAGCTATATTCCATAGGATTAGTTACAGGATAGAACCTTGGGGACAACCTTAGGGTAAGAATGTGGTATGAGAGTGGTAATTGGAACTTACGGTAGTTATTCAGTTGCATAAATATGATTTTTTATAAAGGAGAATATTTTAAACGGGAAATTTAGGGTTTTTAGGTGATTTAAAATATTGGGCCGTCACAGGAAGTGAAAGGCAGAATGGAAATCAAGGACATATTTATGAAACAATGGTTGAACTTTGATGATGAGCAGATGATTGTGTTTCTGAGCTGTGACTAGGTTAGAAGGTACATTAGTTGTTGGATATCAAAAGATTTGTTTCAATGTATGATTGGATTTTCTGTAGGAGTTTTCCTGTAGTAAGTAGTAGGACAATAGAACTGTTGGAAGTGGAGTCTTCAGGAGATGTAGAGGTTTTCAGGATTAAGGTTATATTGACTCGTTTTAGGATGTTAGGAAAGAAACCTTCTGGTAAACAAGTGCGAAATTTGACGTGGATGAGTTGTCGAACTACTGGTCAGGCCTTTTGTATGATTGTGTTGGAGATTTCATCTGGATCAGAAGATTTCTGAGGATTTAATTTGGAAACTATTTAATCCAAAAGGTTTATATCAAGTGAGTTGTCCCGGGGTTTGTTACGTGGGGTTTCACTAATGTCGATTATTTGTTGTTGGGAGTAGATCGGAACATCTAATGGAGTGAAAGGGATATCCTGTGTGTAGGAGTAGGGAAATGGCGTTTTGGTTGGCAGGGTTCTGCAATGAAGTAGGGGCTGCTAGAAATTGATTTGGAAGTGATGATATTAACCTGCGGTAAGTTATCCTGAAGGTGGTGTCTCTTGGCTTCTAAAATGTCCCATGTGTACAACGATCTTTAATGTTTGTAATCCAATACCATATTCTTCAGGTGTTGTTCGTTGATTCTGGGATATCTTCTGGCACGTTGTATTTCGTAACGGAAGTTGTTTAGCAGCCTTCTGCTTTCTATTAGCAACAAATTCCACAAGGGCGTAGTCTGTGTAATGTATTGTCTAGTCGGGATTGTGCTGGATACAGTTTTATGAATGAATTGAATCATAAAGTTTGATAGGGGTTTAGGATCTAAATTGTTTGTTTGTGGGTTGTTGTATTTTGGAAACAAGTTTTGCGGGGATTAAAGGAAAAGTAGCCAGTTTGCTTTCGTCGTATTATAGGTTGGGTGGTGTTTTATAGATTCGTCTAGGTGGTAGATTTGATAGGATTTTAAAGATGATAAAGCTGTGATCGCTGGATAAGATGAGTTAAGTGATATTCCAGGAGTTTATTAGGCTTCTGGCTGAAGTGGTGGCGAGGGCGACATCAATATTGGAGTGGATTCTCAAGTTGGAATGTGGGCCAGGATGTTTAGGTGGTTCTGTTGCATAAAATCCTCTGCGTGCATCGTTCGTCAGTAATGTCGTTAAACCATGGGGCTGACTTAGCATTGACATCTGTGCAAATACCTGTGGGTATATGTCCTATGGCTTGCAGTGTATTGTCAAGTCGTTATAAGTAGTTTTGTATGTCTTTGTATTGAAAGTAGGCTGCAATGATATATAGTGTCCCTGTTCTCCAGTGAAATTCGATTGTTAACATTTGCCATGAGGATAATGATAGTTAGAGAGAAGCGTTTATTTGAGGATTGTTGATTGCAATGGCTGCTGTTAGGTTGGGATCAGACACAGGAGGATGAATAAAAGATCTGTCATGTAGGTCAGTTGTTGATGAGGTACTGTTCTTATAGAAAGGCTAGGACATGTTTTGATCTAAAAGTTTAAGCGATGCGGTTCTGGAGTGGTGGAGGTTAGCTAGGATTACTCGTACTCTAGTGGAAAGAAGGAATACACGCCTTTTTTGAATGTAGGAACATTTCTAGTGGTGGGATTCGTTTAGTGATTGATTGTAGACTGGATAGTCGGGACTGGTTACCGAATGGTTATGGGGACGGCTGAGGCGTACACCAACGCAGTTTTGAGTAATTGACTGTAATTAACTTGTATGTGTTTATAAATTTGTTTTGTGCTAAATAAAAATAGTGTCAGAAGGTGTTTTCACAATCTTAAAATTAATTATAAACTAAGCCGCTTATGGTTGTTGCATTTCACTTATCGAAGGTAAAAAAGTTATTTCCGATTCACGGGAGAAAGTAAAAGCTTAGAATGTTTACTATTTCCCCAGTTACTAATCTATGTTCCTGGCAAAACTCAACTAATCTTTCTCCTCTATCATTTGGTCTACCATACTCAAATTTTCCTACCATTTTTCCCTCACTACCTTCTTCCACTGACGCATTAAAATCGCCCATAACTATTAAATTCTCATCTTCGTTTATTTTTCTCACTGTACTATTTATATTCTCGTATACCTTTTATACTTCCTCATCTTCGTACTGAGTTGTAGGCATGTGTACCTGTACTAAAACACTGTCTGTGGGTTTTGTACTCAGTCTAACCATAATTATTCTATCACTAAATTATAAGTACTCTTTAACTTTACGTCCTAATCTTTTACATAACACTATTTCTACTTCTGCCTGGCCATTAGTTGAAGAAGTTGTAATTATTCTATAATTATCGTTCCAAAAGTCACTACTATCTGGCCATCTCCTCTCACTAATACCTAAAATGTCCAGCTTTCCTTTCATTTCGATTAATAAATTCGTTAACTTATCTACTCTAGATAATGACTTTACATTCCAAGTCCCTATCAATAAATCGAACCGTTGTTTTACATTCTTACGATGACGAGCGCCAAGTACCCCCTTCCAGAGATCCGAATGGGGGAGTATTTTACCTCCGGACAAGAATTTTACTTGTGAGCTTTCCATCATACATAGTTCGTGTTTTAGGTCACGCATACCTGGGAAATATTGTGGTAGGTTCCCATACTTTTCCACAACGCAGTTTTTAATAATTTTAGCAAAAAGCCGTATCTGTCACGGCCAAATTCCAACAACTTTATAAATTATTGGGGATCGCCCAAAACCAACTGCTTCTCCTCCAATATCTTTTAGCAAGCAAGACTGCTGCCTCTTGCTGAGTCTTTTAATCGCCTTTTATGATAAGCATGCTTACTATAGTAGTATTCTTTGTCTCCTATTATAGGGAAAACTCATTTCGCGTTTGTAGATTTAGAAAAAGCATTTGATAGGGTTATTTGGATTGTTATGTTAAGGGTTTTGCCAAAAATAGGAATCTCTCATAGATATTGAAAAATTATTTACAGTCAATATAAAAACCAAAGCGTAGTACAAGGCTTGTTCAATTAAAACCCATCCTTGGTTCAGGAAAAATTTATTGTCGACTAAATTTACAAAAAATTACTACTACGATTAAGACACATATCCCATTGTTTCGTCAACCTATGTATTCCCTGCCTAAAGAAATCTTGTGGCTGCTGCTCGAAGAATTCCTTCACGGCGTTTTGTACTTCTTCGTCCGACTGAAAACAGTTACCTTTTAACGCTTTTTTCAGTGGCCCAAAGATGTGAAAATTGCTAGGCGATAAATCGGGACTATAGGGTGGATGCTCTAATATCCTCCATTTCTTTCGCTGTAGATTTTCTTTCACTACGGTAGCAACATGAGGTCGAGCATTGTCGTGAAGCAGAATGTACACATTGCACCTGGTCGCGGCTTATCATTCGTGTTTTCGCGTCCATTCTTAAATTTTCGACACCATTCTTTGACAGTTGGATACGCAAAACATGCGTTTTCATACACTGCTTGCATTTGTGTATGAATCTCCAATGGTTGCAAACCTTCAGCACACAGACATTGAATGACCGCATGCTGATCACATTTGGTCGGATTGTTAACAACAAACGCCATTTCAAAGTCACAATACAGAAAATCGCTGTCAAATATATATTAGAAAAACTGACCAGTGGGAATTTTACAAACACCAGTAATGTTGCAAAACGTCAGTTGAGTGATTACAATTGTTTCCAAAGATAACCTGACCAAAGATAGGTTTCAATTAAATAAGCCTCGTAATTAGATTTGATGAAATAGAAAAGGAAGCTAAGATTAGAAATGGTGTTAGACAGAGCTGTATACTATCTCCCTTGATTTTTAATGTTTATATTGAGAAAAATTTAAACTTAGCTAGAGAGCGAAAACAGGTATGTATTAGTGTACAGGGACAGAAAATATACATGTTACGTTTTGCAGATGATATAGCAGAGTCTAGAAAAGTGTTAGGAGAGTCTTCAAATATTTTAGATGAGATACTACAGGGTAACTGCAGTATGGGAATTAACTCAGGAATGACAAAGATAATGACAAGTGAGTTACAGCCTAGTTCTAAACCAAAATTAAAAATAGGTAATACCGAGTTAGAGGAGGTAGATAAATTTTGCTATTTAGGTAGTATAAGTACAAAGGACGAACGTAGCAGAAGGGATATAGTAGCTAGAATAGCTTAAGCTAGAAAAATGTTTTTAAAAAGAAAGACTTACTAATAGCTAATAGTATTAGTTTAGATAATAGAAAAAGTTTCTTAAAGTCGTACGTATGGAGAGTTCTATTATACGGTAGTGAGACATGGACAATTAAAGAGGCATACAAGAAAAAGATAGAAGCTTTTGAAACTTGGTGTTATAGGAAAATGTTAAAGATTAGTTGGACAGATAGAGTAACAAATGAGGAAGTTTATAGAAAGACAGATGACGAACCCTGTATGAAGAAACAATTAAAGGTCGGGAGAGACAGAATGATAGGGCACAAGTTAAGACATGAGTAACTATATAGTAAGGTCTTAAATTATAGATTACCAAATAAAAATAGAGTAGAAAGATCTGAACAAAACTATATTAGTCAAATTGTTAGAGATTTAGGTTGTGAAGAGTATGTAGATCTTTTTAGACTAGCTCAGAACAGAAAAGAATTTAGAGCTGCGTCAAACCGACCTTAAGTAAGTTCGAAAACAAAGCAAAAAAAAAATAAATAAAAATCAGTTAACTAAATGTCACGATGACATATCTCACGATTAGTTAGCGGTCTGGCATGTCGGTAGCGATTTGTTGCTTAAGCCTTACCATAATATAATTTAATTAACGTCTCCATGACACAACTTACAATTGGTTAGCGGTCTGGCATTTTGACAGCGATTCGCTGCTTAAGCCATACCATAACATATAACCAGGGGGTAGTCACTTTATAGGCGGTTTTAAAATAAAGTTTTTGGCGCCACCAGCCGCATTGAAACTGAGTAAAAGTTGAAAATTTATCAGATATCTGTAACTGTCAATCAAACTGAGCTGCGCGCGCTGCGCGTCTCACAAAATGACAATGACTACACCGACCAACGTTTGTTTCAATTCTGTATCTATTTTTGGTACAGTAGCAGTAATTTTAGACGAAAAGTATTATATCACAGTTTGGAAAGTGTGCAGTTTTCTATTGTGAAAACAGGGATGCAATTCGCCATAGATTTCCCAACCCAAAGAAATTTTTGTATGTTTATTACCAGTGGATGGATTTAATTGGAACAGCTTCTCTGAAAAAAATGGATCCTGCATGGGTCTACAAAAATTTACGAGTTTGTCATGGTCATTTTGTTCCAGAGGATATTTGTCGAAAAACGTATGTAGTTTCTAATAAGCATCTTTATATTTTTATTTTACCAATATTTAAATTTAAATATATACTTGTGAAACTTAAGTTTGTATTGATTTAATTACGATTTAACATAAAAGCATAAATCCATCTTAATTAAACCACAGGTTTATCTACCCTTTTAATGAATGGAACAATAAGTGATTTGATAGATCTTTCTTATAACAATTTTGAATATACAGTTAGTAAAATATAAAATGTGGTACAGATATGTAATACATTGAACACACTCTAAGTGCAGTATTTAAACTAAACAAGTCTAGTACTCAACAGCAGTGTTCAATGAATTACAATACGATATTACATTTTATATTTACCTAATTTGTATACATTTCCAAGCAATACATTTGAAATTCCTGCTAAATACGCATTTAGTGGCATATTTTTCGACAGATGGCGCTCATCACTAGTTAAGCTTCAATCTGCATGGTGGCGCTAAACTTAATTTTAATTGTTTACGTACAGTGACGCATCTCTTGTATTATTGGTCTGTGCATATAACTTAATAAACGTCTCCATGACATAACTCACAATTAGTTAGCAGTCTGGCATGTTGGTAGCGTTTCATTGTTTAAGCCTTACCATAACATATAATTTAACACTTTTACTTTTTTTGGAGGGGATAGCCAGGTAATATTTTATTTCCTTATAATTGGGAATCATGTAAACATGTTGGAGTTCTTTAACGACCATCAAATTGCTGTATCTATGTAGAGTCAGGTAGATAGGAAAAAGATAGAAGGGTATAGGAAACCTAGACCAGGCTATATTAGTCAAATTAGTAGAGATTTAGGTTATGAAGAGTATGTAGAACTTTTTAGATTATCACAGAATACAAAAACGTTAGAGCTGCGTCAAACCGACCTTAGTAAGCTCTAAAACAAAATGATGATGAATATATTTTTTGTGATATTTATATATCATTTCATTTTGTATTTATATCTAAAACATTATTAGCCTTAAATAACTAATATTTATTAATTTCATATGTAAGTAAATTACTTCTTATTGGTATATAGCCTAAATCAGTTAGTTATGAAACATTTAAATTATCTGAAATGTTTGGGATATGTTTCAAGTAGTTATATAAATAGAAGTTGCAAATATGCTATGTTGATGTTACAATCTTGTTTATATAACCGAAATAAAAAAAGATAACCTGTACAATGACTACTATTCTTTTGTATGACGCAAATTCATTCTTAATTAAACCATACTAACGATGTAATATAAAAATAAGAACAAACGCAACTGTTTTTGCAGGAAAGAGAACGTTTTCGACAGAGCAAGTCTAAGGGGATAATTTAACATATATGATAATATTGTAATTTGCAATGGTGCTGTTGTATTGCGAAAAAAGTGGAGGCCATTGGTTATGAAAGAAATACACCAATTTCACAATGCAAAAAGTTTCATAACTGACTATAACAACACAGGTCAATAACGTGTACATCTTTATCCATTACCATGACCTTGGTTCTAGCTGAATTAAAATAACGATATCAACTAAGGGTATCTGGTACGCGATAAAGTTTGAGGTCTAATATAAGAGGCCCTTAGGATATATGAAATTGTACTGTTTACGAAACAATTTTTTTGGTCTTTATTTGTTTAACGTACTTTAGCAAAAATAAAATTATTTCGTCAATCTTAAATTTATAGTTTGTTTTTCAACGTCCATGCATTTGCTTAATGTAAACGGCTCGTTCCACGGCGTGTGTCATAACCAATGCAGCTTAATTTGTCTTTACCGATAACGTAAACCGATTCACAATAAATGCTGTCACCCTACGTCGGCAAAAGTAATATCTCTATATCTCATACAATTTTCAAAGAAAACTTCCTACTTGGTTGTCTATTTTTGCTATGTTGCAAGCTTAAGCAACTTTTATAGGTTAAATTAGATTTCGTAGCGTCGTTGTAGGTTGTTTTTGAGATCTTGGTCCGTATTGTTTGCATCAAAAACTGTTTTTTTCGGAATAAATTAGCGTTAGTTTGATGAATACAAGTATGTTCTACATTTACAAAGTAGAAGTTAGCTACTTGTAACTAATTTGCAGTCTTTTTTAAAAAATAAAACGATAACTTGAGTTGGTCGAGAAGACAGTCAAAGATAGCAGCCAAAAGTTCCGATAACAGCCGATCGTCATGTGCATATGCAGCAATGTTGCCAAGTGGGAAGCCTAAATTAATACTAGTTCCTACATAATCCCTTCAATATTTGCATCCAAACTACCAACTGTATATGTGTGTATACATTTAAAATTAATGATAATATTGCAGGTTATAGGTCAGCTGGTAGCCTAGTAAAATGACAAAATTTGGAGGAAATAATACTGACTGGATTGAAACTTTGTAAACAGGCTTGTTATAGGGTACTATTTAAATATTAAAAGTCCCCATGTCTAGACGCTACGTTGCAGGCAGTAGAGGGTCCAAAAGGTCAAAAAAATCAGTTTTTCGCAAATAATTCGGAAAATATCAACTTTACGGAAATTTATATTAATATTAAAATTGTAGCTTAGAAAATTCCGCATAATTTAGTTTTTTATTCAAGTCTGTACGACCAAATGAAGCAGATATATAATTTTTTTAAACATTGGTAGTTTTGCGACGCTACGAAAACGCGTACGCGTGTTGCGCATTTTTCACTAATATCTCGAAAATGGACTCTCAAATCGAAAAATGTTTTAAATAAAAGTCGTAGAGAATCTAATTCCGAACAATTTCGTTTTTTATTCATTTCGTATGGCCCAAATTTGCTGAGTTATTAATTAAAAAACTATTTTCTTATGTTGATAGTGGATGTTTTGCATGTAAAAATCAGTATTAACTCTAAAAGTATAATTCGTACACATACAGTATGTATAATAAAAGTAGAAGAAAATACAATTTTAAACATAGTAATGTATGCATAAATCCATTTTGGTAAAGATAGCTTGAAGTTAAAGCAAGAACCATGAAAAAATGTCATTTCTTGGTGCAGTTTGGAAAATAACCTTTTCTGATTAGTTGAAAGCAGTATTGATTGCTATGTATTTTTCTTAAAGATATTTAAATTATCTTTTAAATGAGATGTCGTAGAGCTTTTTTGATTAAAACGTTGACGAGTTACAAGCGTTTAAATATTTAGGAAAAAAAAATCCATTTTTGTTAAACTAACATTTTAGTCTAAAAATATGTAAATAATAATTTTTCAAAAATTTATTTTATCATTTCCAGCCGTGCTTTATAAAATATAAGGTGCTTAGCTAGGAAGGTCAATCGAGGGAACGGGTAGTTAGTTGATGTTTAGATGCGCGTGGATACAGGTGGCTATGCCAGCTGTCTATGCCGAGAGTGTATCAGGTTTATTAATATTATGATGTAGGTAGTCGGATGTTCACATACCTCTAGGATAATAGTAAATATCAATTGCAGATGTTTGCTAGTTTTGTTCTAGAGATTTAGCGAGAAGTATTATGTAAATTGTTACGGGTAATAAAAATGCTTTTGTAGCGTAATTTAATGTGTTGAAGATTGTGTTAGTGTAAACTCCGTCTGAGGATAATGCGGTGAAGACAGCCGGCGCACCGGTAGGTATTTATACGCTTGCACCTGCAAGGACTTCTAGAACGTAAGTGTTGACCTTTTTTTTAATCTGATAATTTGTATAAATCTGTGCTGTAATCGGTTCGCATTAAGGGGCGTTTAATTGCGTGTATTATAAAACATTATAGACATTGTTAAGTTGGCTGTTTACTACCAGCGGTACGACGTGTGAAGTAATTTCTGTATGTATTTCAACAGTTAATAATAAATGTTATATTGCCCTCGGCCTGTTGTATATTTGCTAACCTGAACCCCTGAGAACAATTAAGAGTATCGCGTCTTTCTTCGTGCTCGACACGGATTGACATCTACAAGTTTCACGTAGAGGTGTTAACAACCATGAGCGTAGTGGATACCCTATAAGCACAAAGTAAACTTTGATCATTACGAAATATTAACATTTTATTATATTCTCACCGAAATCTCCTAATACAAAACATACATTTTCATTATCTCTCCTGTAAATTGCTTCCATAGTGTCAGAAATATTTGATTGGTGCCAAATGTAGGCATCATGACATCTACCTGGAAATCTTGAATTTATGTTGGTAATTTTAAGTTCTTGGTCACAAATCTATAATAAACAAATAAACTTATAAAATGTATTATATCTTTTTAATTTTTTACCAGTTGAACATTAATAGAGTGATAACCTTTGGGGTTAACATACACATGTTCAGCATGTTAATCGCCATAGGAAGAAAAATAGCAACATGTGTGAAATCTAAGACACCAACAATACAAGGAAACTCATATTCATTGTAAAATTTAAAATGGGCTTTAAATAAGTAAAGTCATGTTTTAAAATGTTGAATATGTTTGTAACACCTGTTTCTTTAAATTTGTAATTCATGCATATTTTGTGGAAACCTTATCCACGTTCCAAAAATTTCATGCCGATTTATTGCATCCACCACTTCATGAATGCAGCGGGTTACGTTGGGTTGACTAACTGCTGTAAAAAGGTTACTTCCCGTAATTTCTTGGTAGCTGCCTGTAGCAAAAAATCGTAAAGCAACAAGCACCTAAAGTAGTAGGTAGATGATAATTTTCTATAATTTAATTTGAAAAACTTTACCTTTATTTTGACACTTAATGTAGAACTTCTTGATGGAGGTGGTATGAATGATGACAGCAGATCTATTAGCTCTATAACTAATTCCTTATTTAATCTAAATAACTTAACAAATTTCTGGTCGCTTAATAAAAATCCATTCTGACTTCTATAAAGTACTCTGTCAGGTTGAGGCAATTTTTTTTCAGCTTCTATCAGATTATTTATGACGACTAGACCGGGTATATTTGCATTCTAACTATTCATCTTAACGCGAATATTCTGTTATTGGATATTTTTATATCGTGTCAATAAAGGTATAACACCAAAAAGCGCCCTAATACAACAGAATTTTATATAAATTGAAACGAATATTTATTTTAGGTTAAGTATTGTTGCGAGCTACTATTAGGCAACTCGTCAAACACATAAGCGCCGCAAGCACTGTATATTCTCCATGGACCGGAAAAATTCTAGCAATTACTAGAGGATGAGTCATCCTTTTTAATTCACGGTATAAATAGGACCGATGATGAAGTACAGAGTTAGTCTATATAAGAATGTCGAATATAAATTATATCGTGTAAAGTTAAATAGTTGAGCTTTTGGAAGTTCAAGAGTAAACATAAATGTTATATGATGTGCACGTGTCTAATGTACATGCAGCTTGTAGAATACATAAATAGTCAAAAGTGTAATAAATAAATAGTTGTGCTAGTGTTGTTAATGGATCTATGGTTAAGAAGTTAGTTTAAGAAGATATTAGTGCTTGTAAATTTATTAGTGTGATAGTGATTCATTGTTAATTGGACTAAAAACATCTATAAATAAGGCATATACTGTTAATAAGACTTGTGAACAGTGAGTAATAAAGACTCTTGTTATTACTTGTTTTAAATTAGTGAAACGCGGTAGTAGTAGCCCGCTACAGTATGTTTACCAATAGCGTTATATTAGTTGAATGCAATGGAAGGCACCGTCCATCTCCTACACAATTAATTCCGGTTCCTACAAAAATAACCACGATAACGTGATTCTACTACTATATTGTAGGAATAGAATGATTCTAGAAGTCAAGAATATGCATTTGCAAATTTTGATGGATCACGGCTATATTTCTCATAGAAATGTTGTTCTCACGATTTGAGAATTGACCCCCTGATATTAATAATGTTCTATCAATAGCGGTCATTGTAATTAAAGATCCGACTCTTCGAAGGACCAATGTATGGTAGCGGCGTAATGCGCTCGCCCTTTTATACGAGAACACAGTTGTGTTTTCAAAAATTGAGGTAATTTTTCTTGTATATTAAAAATATACAGAGAACGAGAGCGAGCAGCCCTTTTTTTTGACGAACACAAAAACACTGAAGATTTACAGCCATCAAAGGGAACAATAAAAACGCAGGCAATCTCATACTTAAACATAACTGTACATTTTCAAGAATGTGTCAACAATATACTAATAAAACCATGCATCACTACGCGGGGACGTAACAGTAGCAATAGACAGCAATAATAATTTACATAATAGTTCATATTCTTATTGTTCGAATAGTTTATGTAAAACTCAACAACAAAAACATCTGCATTCATTTAACTGACTGACGTGGTCTTTTAAAAAATCAACATTGTTTGCCAGTTTCTTGTCTATTAACTGTATGACTCTATAATATCTTATCTTCAAATGAATATCTTCTGGGTAGCCTCTACGGGACGTTTAGTAAGATATTTCGATTTTAGTTTAACGTACTAGAAACTGTATCCAAGGTTTTTGATTTGTGATACTCACTGATTAGTTCCCATATGCCAAATTATATGCAAATTTATAATAAGGTTGCCAAGTTTAATATATATAATATACCAGTTCAAGATAACAATCATTAAAACAATGAAACAGCTACCTTCTTTTATTACACTGTATATAATTGCAAACTATATTTGTTGACATGCCATTCTTCTTGTAAACGCGTCAGCATGACATTCACACAACGGTCAAATGCATGTGAAGGTTACAAACTACCACAGATTATTGCAATCCTTAGTAGTAAGTAGATAATAATATACTGATCTGGATACTATAATAAATTTGTTAGGTTCATCGGGTTTATCCTACGCATGGACTTCGCCTTCCATTCCAGCACTGTTATCGGACAAAGATGCAAATGTATCAATTGAAGAAGCATCCTACTTTACAGTCATATCTTCCACAGCGACACTGTTATCAAGTCCACTGGTTTCAATTATACTAAATACGTTTGGAAGAAAGATTGCAGTTCTTCTTGTTGCTGTTCCTCAGCTACTAGGCTGGTTCACTTTACTAATGCCCAAGAATATTTGGGCAGTTTATGTTAACAGAGTACTAGATGGAATTGGTCTAGCAGCATACCTAACTATTGTTCCCATTTACGTATGCGAAGTGTCAGAACCAAAAGTTCGTGTAGTATGGGGAAACGCAGTCACAATTTCCTTCTTATCGGGGATGCTTTTAATAAATATTGTTGGTTCTTACAACAGTATTCAAAATACATCAATGATTTGTTGCTGTTTTCCAGTCCTATATGTTATACTTTTATTATTTATGCCAGAATCCCCGTACTATTTGTTAATGAAGAATAGGTATGAACACGCCAGGCATGTGCTACAAGTGCTGCAGTGGAGTAATGTCGAAAAAAAACTAATTGACATAAAAGAAGACGTGGAAAGGCAAATGTTAGAAAAGGGAACAATTAGGATGTTGTTTAGTATCAAAAGTTATCGAAAAGCATTTTTGATTTGTGCGGCATCTCGGACAGCGCAGAATTTTGGTGGATTGAGCACTTTTGAAACGTACACTCAATACATATTTCAGCAAATGGGTTGTGATATATCTGAAAAAATATCCTCAATTGTGTTTTCTGGTACTTTACTTCTTTCTACTGTTGTCAGTACTTATCTGGCGACACTGCTAGGTCGGAGAATCCTTATGTTATTCTCATGTTTTGGGAGTGCCATTATATTAAGCATTCTGGCAACCTATTTCTATGTTGATGAATTTTCTATTTCAATGTATCTGGAATTAGCTGGCTGCCACTTGTGGGCATGTTAATGTATCTACTAACATTTTCCCCTGGAATTGGTATGCTTACAACTATTATGTTTGGAGAACTATTCCCAACTAGTATAAAGGGAATTGCTGCAGGCGCATATAATGTACTTGTCGTTAGTTGTATTATTGTTCCTAAATTATTTCAAATCCTTACCACAGATTTTGGGATGTATGCACCATTTGTGCTTTTTTCAAGTAGTTGCTTTATTTTTGGAATCTTTTTCTATTTTTTTTTAATCGAAACAAAAGGAAAAACCTTAGAAGAAATACAAGAGGAGTTAAAAGGTAACAAATCATTAAGAAGCGATAAGAATGTTTCATAGAAATTAATTATTGATCAAAATTGTATACCGTATACAAAACTAGAACCTGTATTTAAATATTCAGACATACACTGGCAACAAAATAAAACTTCTAGCGCTCTCCCATTACAACACAGTAAATTCACTACTATAGGTATGGATTTCAAATTATTCGAATTACTTACATAAATCTTCTGGTAGATAGAAGTGGCATACATACCATTTATTTTAAATTTATTACCGTGCAAATTATTTTATTACACTATGCCTTTATTATACTCCCCAACTTTAAATCATTAACGAAGCTTTGAGTTGAAATGGGCAACTGAGTAGGATTGTTCGGTCTTCTTTTTTTTCTGAGTGATTGTAAACGTAAATCATATTTCAACGTATTATTAACTCCCATTATCTAAATTATTTATTTGCGTCATTATTTGTTTAAAATTATGAAATACCAGCCTTTTATGAGTGCTTTAAATTGTCTTACCTTGCATTTTTCTCCAAAAATTGAGTAATTGCAACAGTTATCGCTTTTGAATATTTTAAATTACTACTGTTTATATATTAATTTTTAAATTCATTAATTGTTAATTGTTTTTAACTATTAAATGCTTCGTCTGTGAATTGTGATTTCTTATTAAATAATTTGGGTTATTCAAAATTACAAGTAGTTTATTTTTAATTAATAGTTAAGTGTAATTGCTAATTAAGCAGTTTCAATCATTGTATAATTGATTTTCAGCACGGAAACAATTATCAGCAACTTTAGATGCTATTAACTATTATCTACGCACCTAATACTACTGTATATATTGTCGTGGAATTATAGGTTAAATAGGTCTAGACAATAAAATTTTATCAACTGTGTATATAGAAAATAGGAACAATTTATTTACGCGCCAAATTAATCAGTTTAGTAATACAACTTTTCACTTTAAATTATTATTACGTATCACACTTTGTTTCAGAGTGGCACACCTCGGCCTTTGTTGAGTTGAAAACTGAGTTCGTTATCACTGTCCCTGTTAATATATCATTGATCTCCTTCTCCGTCAGTGGGTATGGTCTATAACCTCGTCGCTAATTTTAACCAATCCAATCTTTGCATTTAAAGTAGTTTCTGATGTAATTTTCTATGTCCTCAAATAATTGTAGCCTGCTCGCAGGTGCCTTGTTATCAAACATGCGGTGTTTTGACGAATCTAATCGCTTTTCCATGTTGTACATAAACAACTAATGCAATTCGACTTTTAATTTTCATATCTGCCTGTTATTTACGCAATTTTTAATCACCTCTCTTTATCACAATTATTAACTACTTGTAGGCATTTACACTATGCTTCTCGAAGCTTTATTTCTTATCTCCGTATTAACCTAATTGTCTGGAACTCTTTTGAATGCGTGTTTAATATATATATATATATATATATATATATATATATATATATATAATATAATAATATATATATATATGTATATTATATATATATATATATATATATATGTATATTATATATATTGCTATGAATCTCTCTCTAAATTATCGTGCCCCTACTTTGGGCGACCATTATTTATTTTGCTATGCTATTTACGTAATTTTCTCACCCCTTACTTCGGGTTGTTATTTTTATTACTATGAACCGGAATTCTTGATCCCCTTCGTTGTGCGCCTTATTAATTTTCTACGTACTCTAAATTATTGGACCACCATTTTAATATTCACTATTAAGTGTAATTATCTCCTCCTCCAGCTGTTTTCTTAATATTGCTATCAACTGGACTTTATCTTTAAACAACTCTATCTACCAATGGCAAAATTCAATACGTTACCGCCTTGCGGGTTATCACTTTCCTATTCAACTTGTGGCTCCGCCTTTGTACTATTTAAATCTTATGACCTCGACTAGCATTTATTTGCAATTATAAAATTCAGTAAATTTAGATTTTATATTATGAAACCAATATGTTATGTACAGCTTTTGAAATTATTTGTAATACATTTCTTATAAATTTCGTTTATTAACAACCATCTAGTATGTACTCAAAAACCCAAAGTCACCAAAGAAAATTTATTATCTTTACCAACAAAGTGTAGAATATTCTAAACCTGTTTTCATATTACTCATTCAATACGTATGCAACCTCTTTTGTTGACTTCTTCACAAGCATATCATATTTAGCAAATTCAATATTAAAAATAAAATAAAAATTCATATAGAAAAAACAAATGTCTTATAACTAAAAATCTGACCTGGTTTTATCTTTTTCACATCGACGCTTCCAATAAAAATGATCTTCCCCAATTCTGGATTCCATTCAAATTATTACACTATGGACCACCACCATTAAATTATATAAACCCAATTTAGTTCAATTTTTCAAATTTAGACTTTTATCATTCTTGCCCCAGACTTAAAATTGTAGTTTGTTTCACCCCTGTACTTCAAGATTGTATTATTCTTCTTTTCACCTTGACATTTAAATTGTATTACTGTATTTTTTTCTTAACATCAGAATCCTAGTCTATTTCCCTCAGACCTCGAAACCGTTTAAACGGCAATTGTAATCTTCATATTCGCACTCATTTTATTTCACTTTTATACTTATTACGTATTACTTTATTTAATGGCAATGCACTTCGGCCTTCATTGAGTTCAAAACTGACTTTCTTATCAAGGTGCTTGCTAATATAATCTCGAATTCCCACTCCGTCCATGGGTCTGGTCTAGAACTCGTCGCTTGTCTCTGACCAATCAAATAATTTTATTTAGAGCAGTTTCTGATGTAATGCTCCACGTTTTCCCATAATCACAACCTGCCCGCAGCTGTCTTTCATTATCAACGTGCTGTATTTTGATAGATTACTTGCTTTTCTATAAACAACTGATGCAACCCGACTTTAAATTTTCATGTTTACATGCGATTCACGCAATTTTTAATCATTTCTTTTATCAAAATGGTTAGATCTTTGTACGCATTTATAATAACTACCTGAAACTCTATTTCTATATCCGTATTGATTTAATCGTCTGGAACTCTTCTTCTTAATGCGTGTCTAATTACACTTTATCATTTATTACTCAATATACGCGTGCTTCCACTGAAAAATATCCTTATTTGTTTTACCTAAATTAACTAAACTTTATCTACAGGGTATTTAATATTTACTATCTACTTAATACATGTACTTCTCATTTCTACGCCAACTATGCGTCTTCCTATGTTTACTTGCATCGCCTAAAAACTATTTCTACTTTATATACAGGGTGTTGACTACTTACTATCTACAAACTATGTCTATTTCTTAATTATTTCCCTAAATAAGTGTAGTTTTCTGCTGACTATTCTAATTACTCCTTCCCGAACGACCTTTACTATAACGTGCACCCTTAAGCAACCCCTTATCACAGCATAATATATATTATATATATATTATATATTATGTATATTGCAGTGGATCTCTAGAAAGAAATTCTCCTCACGTTGGGCGCCATAAAATTGCAGTGAATCTCTAGAAAAAAATTCTCGACCCACGGATTGGGCGTCATAAAATTGCAGTGGATTCTTCTAAACCAATATCAGGACCAATCGAGATCGTCTTCATTGGGTCGTCATAAAATTTTCTGAAAATTTAATAAAAAAATTTTCTTACTATACCTTTGGAACGCCTTCTTATTTCTGCACACCTCGGCTAGCTCTAAAATCTGCCTAACATCCTAACTTCACTCTTTCTCACATATACAGTCAAATAAAATTACCACTCAAATAATGCAACAAGACATACAACCTTTTTATTTACATATATTAACAAGTTCCCATAAGCACAAAAATATTTACACATTTGTATATACAGTTTGATAAAAATGTTACCATCTCAATATTTAAATCTTTTAAAATTTCATGATTTTAAAATATTCCAACCCTAAATTGATTTTAATTCTGGTCTATTTTGAGCTCAGTATAACCCAGTTACTCTAAATGCATTTACACATCGCATTTTTGTTTAAAATATAGCTAAGGACCCGTTTACTCCTTACAACATCATTTTATATCATTAATAAACATTTTTATATAAGCAATATTAATTGTCCTGTACATATACCCCTACAAATGAGTTTTTATGGTAATAAAATACACTTCCAATAAGTCAAAACACTCAAGCACAAATATCAGCACAAATGTTCAAGCAATAGCAAGAAATTAATTTTCTTTACCTGGAGTTAGCTTCGTCCATCGTTACCTCTGAAGATGTGTTCCAAAACCCTTGTCGTTGTGTCCATACACTTCGTGATTACACTTGGATCCAACTCATGTCCACTACCTATTCAAATCTCTGCAACCCCCTTTAGTATTTCTACCCGGATAATTGTCTCGACCAAACTTAACCTTCCATAATCACTACACTTCACGCATACTGGTTTCAAATTTCCCAATTTGCTTACCCAAGTACCGTAAAATCATCAGATTGTAGCGTGTAGTAACAGCACCTTTTATAAGCCAGCACCTACTTGTGCAAATCACAACTTTAATACATTACCGGTACGTTACTAACAGCTTTTTCACACTTTTAACTAGGATGTTGTATAATAATTCAACTAATAAGCGACCATCAGTACAACGTAAGAGTACGTAATAGCAAATACTTAAGAGATCTAAGAGAGCTATACGATCTAAGAGAGCTTTAATAATTTTCTTCCTGTATTTATACGCGTTACAAGACCCCTTTACGGACCCTCTTATTTTCCAAACCGATTCTCAAAATTTTATTTGTAACGAACTTCAACGTCTGAAAAATTCCAAGTTTACCGTGCTTACATAGAAATTCGCTCAACCACATCCAACCGACGCAAGCTTCTCAAAACTTCTAGCCTTCGACCAATTATATTGCTTTCCCCCAGTGTATACGTCCAACCCTTAGCTGCCTTTCTTCGTTTCACCCATATTTATTGTCTCTTTTAGAACCCTTCTTAAGCTACAGAAAATCGATATTGTGGTGGCCTCCAAATCTACTGCGTATTTTAGACGAGTATATTAACCAACGTTTTATTATACGTGTTTTCTGTCTGTTTTCCATTATGGATATTTTATTTCACTTCGTCTTCAAAGCATTTGTTATTTTACCAGCTTGTCGCACCGACCGTTACAAACAATTTTATAGAATTTTGTGCCAACGTTCATTCAAGTTCTTTAAACTTGACATTTAGCTCTCAGGTGCTTCTTTAAAATAAATTGTTCGTTTTAAAATTATACTTCCGAGTTATAACGCTTATTAGGATTTGTATAACGAACGTTTCGTCTATTTAAATGGAAATTTGCGTTTAAATTATTAATTTTATATACTCAAAAGCTCCGGTTCCTATTCAATGCGCTTGATTTAAACTATTACAACTAATTATGCGTATCCTTGAGTTTTCATGTACTCTAAAGCTCCCCCCCCTTGTGAAATTTTAACATTCTGATTTAGAAATACAAAAATATATTAATAACCGCTCGTTTTCACTATCTAAACTGATTAATTTGGCGCGTAAATAAATTGTTCCTATTTCCTATATACACAGTTGTTAAAAATTTATTATTTAGACCTACATACCCTTCTTAACCTATAATTTCCACGACAATATATATATATATATATATATATATATATATATATATATATGAACGTGCTGGAGTAGTGTAAGTCCTTCGCAAAGTATGTTTTATTTAAAAAGTAGTTTATGAATATTGTTACATATTTGATAAATTATGGAAAAATTGCATTAGCATTCGTTTTTTTTTGTAAATATCTTCGTTTCTATTAACTTTACAAAAAAGTTCAAGAGACCGAAATTAAAGCTGATAAAATTTCCTATAAAATAGAGTTTGTGGCATGTAATTTTGAATGCATGGTGATGGGAAACTAGCGTTTTAAAAGACAGATAAGTTTACGTATGTAGCAGATCATCACTATGAGTCGCCTGAAAAGATGAAAAAAACGTGTCCTTAACCATTTTTCTGTACTTATTGAAGTGCCAGAAGTTATTCTTGGGTTCTTTCTGAATCGTTTGGTACTAGGCCGATATTTTTAGGACCGATAGTACTGTACGTAGGCACTAAAAATTGAGAAGGGTCCGAAACAATAAAATAGCAATTGGTTAACAAAATGTGAGTATTTTATTATTATTATTGTTCATGTAGGTTGTAACGTTTTAGTTTTAGGCAAACTAGGAATCGCCGTTGCGCTATGTAGGTTGCAGTCTATGCGAAATAATGTTCGCAGAAGTATATTCAGGTTCGGGCTGGATCCCGGTACGTGTTAGTCTCAAAATAACACATTTTATTTTTTTTGGGACATGTAGTCGATTAAGAAATTTTTTGGGTGTCTAATGAGTGCTCTAAAACAAAAATGGCAAAGGGTGCCACTCGTGGCAGAGACACATAGTATGGCTTAGAAATAAGTACACCATGTGTATGCTAGTCAAATAATAGATTGATATAAAACGCAAGTTTTAGAGATTAGGATTTTTACAGTACAATGAAATACGAAATCCGGGTCCACTTTGAGTTTGTATAATAAAAGAGGTATTAACTTCTGTCCGGAAATTTGGTTAATTGTATTGAAAATGGCGCAGCCACGAGTTCCCAATTGAAAGACGTTTGGTAATTATTTTGTTGCTCTAAGACTTTATCAAACTGGGTGAGTACTAGCTCTTTAAGATACGACAAGCATCAGCCTGTACGTGAAGTACCTTTTTGTAGAAAATGTGCCGTGTCATACAGAAAAATAATTAATTAATTAATGCAGCATTCCGTAAATATTCATAGACAACGAATATGAAAGTTTTTTGTTCAAGTACCTCATGTTCTATTTAACTTGGATAGAATGATCTGATAAATTTTTGTGTACCCATTTTTTTGTTATCAATGTTCGTTAGGACAGCATTTCAAGTTTACATATGTCAAGATGATTTTTTTTATATGTGGAAAACCAATTGTACCTCTACTTTCCATAAGTTTTATATTAAAGCAATTTTATATACAAAGTAAATTTACATAAAAGGAATTATACTTTAAAGTTAAAAAAAAACTATTGATGTATGCCGAATCAAAGATCTGTGAAGACAGCATATAAAGCACTTAATAATGTATTAAGTTTTTTTTGTGACAGGTGTATCCTGTTGTTAACTACAAGTTTTTTTTGCCAAGTTAGTACTTTTACCAGTATTAAATTTTATACTAATTCATATCTTCACTGCGAAATATCTTTCTCATTCTTGTATACAAAAACGAAGAATCAAATTTCATTACATATTAGTCAAGTTTCGTAAGAGTTTTATTTATGACTGTTTACTGAAAGAAAGAGGTGACCTATCTAATAACGGTAAAGATAATTAATAACAAAAGAGGAAATTAGGCTAATAAAAATCTAAAATCAGGCATATGTAATCCTCATAAGGTTTATCTGCGTCTATCCATAAGACGAAAATTTTTTTTTATTCAGATTTATTGACGCAGTGGCGCTCTAGTTATTCATCGAAAAATTCCATCTTAGAAACTACCCCGACCATCTCATGCCTCCGCAGGACTAGACCCCGGGTTTAGACCGAGAGCTTTCGATTTTTCTTCTTTATAACATACTTTGGTCCTATTACATCCTCGATAAAGGATTAAGAAAAGTATTTTCTTAAAAAGAAAAATTGTTACAAGGTTATGTTGTAAAAATGAAACAGAAAAAGTTTTTTTGAATTAAATAAGATTTATTTACTATTAAGAAATATTTTTACTGTTAAAAAATATTAAATATTAATTAAATATTAAATATTAAACATTAAATATTAATTGTTAATAATGTTGTCTATTAATTTACGTGATTAAATTTCGTAATTAAACGTCATAGAATGTTGAACCAATAGTAGTAAATTGAAGTGTAATATTTAAACATATTTAATGAGTAATTGTTTTCACAGATCGGTATACATTGACATTGCTGCTCCATAATACTTGCTCCTGTTTATTTTGCGTGACAATGAACAACGACAAACAATGCTTTATCGGTGAATTTGAGCCGTACAGAAATGAATAAAACACGAAATTGTTCGTAATTAGATTTCCCTACAATTTTTATTTAAAACGTTTCTCGATTCGAGAGTGCGTTTTCGAGATATCAGCGAAAAATGCACGACGCGCATACGTGATTTCGTTCCGTCGCAAAATTACCGGTGCTTAAAAAATATATATCTCTTCTTCATTTGGTCGTACAGACTTGAACAAAAAACGAAGTTGTGCGGGATATTGTAAGCTACAATTTTGATATGTACATAAATTTCCGTAAAGTTGATATTTTTCGAGTTATTTGCGAAAAAGCAATTGTTTTGACTTTTTGAACCTTCCCTGCCTGCAACGTAGCGTCTACACGTGGGGACTTTTAATATGTTGAAAAGTACCCTAAAACAAACCTGTTTACAAAATTTCAGCCCAGTCAGTATTATTTCCTCCAAATCGACAAATTTCGAGTCATTTTACGGGCTATGGTGTTTTTATCTTCTAAATTTTTGCATTTCTTGAATGCTTGTACACATAAAGAAAATGTAATAAAAATAAAAGGTATAATGCAAACAACAAACAAGATATACAATATTAAATAATGGCAACCCCAGCCTCTAGAATAATAAATAACGCAATAAAGTAACTTAAGTAGTTCAAAAGCGTTATGCATTCGTTATAGGTACAACTGGTTTTCCAAGAAATGGTTTTAAAAAATTACAACCCCAAATCGACTGCTCCCCCGTAAGAAAAGTACTACATACTGACGAATTTAGCTGCTTGTTTCTATATTAAATAACATTATGCATTAAACAATTACTTTCTGATGTTATACAAAAGTGCTCCACATTTGCGATACAGGCAATAGATTTCGTATAGAATGGTTTTTAAGCCCACCACCCCAAAATTGATTGCTCTCCCGTAGAAAAAGAACCACATAAGTGCAAATTCGGCATCTAATTCCTATATTAAATAATGTTATGCATTAAAAAATTATTTTCTCATGTGTTACAAAAGTGTTATACATTTGTAATATGGGTAGTAGGTGCCCACAGAATGGTCTTTAAAATGCACTACCGCAAATCGATTGCTCCCCCGTAGGAAATGAATTTCATACTGGCAAATTCGTCTTCTTGTTTCTACACTAAATATTGTTATGCACCAAAAAAAAAACTATTTCCTCATGTAATACGAAAGTGTTACACATTCACGATAGGGCAATAGAATCCCTAGAGATTGGTTTTTACAACCCACCGAATCAACTTCTCCCTCCTAGAAAAAGAACCACATAATGGCAAGTTTAGCTTCTAGTTCTTATATTAAATAACGTTATGCATTAAAAAATTATTTTCTGATGTTATATAAAAGTGTTGAACATTTGCGATAGGGGCAGTAAGTTTCCCAACGAATGGTTTTTAAAACCTACTACCCCAAATCGATTACTCCACTGCAAGAAAAGTGCCACATAATGACATACTCAGCTTCTTGTTTTTATATTAAATAGCGTTATGCATTGAAACTTTCTCATTTTATACAAAAGTTCCGCACAATTGCGATAGAGGTAATAGGTTGACCAACAAATGTTTTTTATAACTGACTACCCCAAATAAATTGCTCCCCCGTAGGAAAAGAATCACATAATGGTAAGGTCAGCTTCTAGTTCTTATATTATATAACGTTGTACATTAAAAATGATTTTCTATTGTTATACAAAAGTGTTGCACATTGGCGATAAGGGCAATAGGTTCTCTAATGAATAGTACTTTTAACCACCACCCCAAAGCAATTGCTTCCCCGTAGGAAAAGAACAACATAATGGCAAATTTACTTTCAAGTTTCTATGTTAAATAACGTTATCCATTAAAAAAATATTTTCCCTTGTTATACAAAAGTATTTCGCATTTGCAATTGGAGCAGTAGTTTGCCCAAAGAATGGTCTTTGAAACTACGTTGTTTAATATAAGAGTGTGTAACACTTTTGTATAACATAAAAAAATAATTCTTCAATACACGTTATTTAATTTAAGAACTTCAATTTGCCATTATGTGGTTTTTCATATGAGAAAGCAATCGATTTGAGGTAGTGGGTTTTAAAGACCATTTCTTGGGGAACTTATTGCCCCTATCGAGAGTTAGTAACACTTTTGTATAACATGAAAAAATAATTCTTTAGTGCATAAAGTTATACAATTTAAGAACTATAAGCTGAATTTGCCATTATGTGGTTCTTTTCCTATGGGAGAGAAATCGATTTAAGGTGGTGAGTTTTAAAGACCATTTTTTGGGGGAACCTATTGCCCCTATCGCGAGTTAGCAACACTTTTGTATAACATGAAAAAATAATTTTTCAATGCATAACCTTATTTAATTTAAGAACTATAAGCGGAATTTGCCAGTATGTGGTCCTTTTTCTATAGAAGAGCAATCGATTCGAGGTGGTGGGTTTTAAAGACCAATAATTTTTCAATGCATAACCTTATTTAATTTAAGAACTATAAGCTGAATTTGCCATAATGTGGTTCTTTTTCTATGGAAGAGCAATCGATTTGAAGTGGTGGGTTTTAAAGACCATTTTTTTGGGGAACCTATTGCCTCTATCGCGAATTAGCAACACTTTTATATAACATGAAAAAATAATTTTTAAATGCAAAACGTTATTTACATTAAGAACTATAAGCTGAATTTCTCCTTATGTGGTTCTTTTCCGATAGGAGAGCAATCGATTTGAGGTGGTGGGTTTTAAAGACCATTATTGCGGAGAACCTTTTGCCCTTTGCCCCTATCGCGAGTTAGCAACACTTTTGTATAACATGAAAACAATAATTTTCTAGTGCATAACGTATTGTAGTATAGAAACAAGAAGTTGAATTTGCCAGTATGTGGTTCTTTTTCTACTAAGAAGTAATCGATTTGAGGTGGTGGGCTTTCAAAGCCATTCCTTGGGGAACCTGTATCTTCAATCGCAAATGTGTAGCGCTTTTGCATAACATGAGAAAATAAGTTTTGAATGCATAACGTTATTTAATATGCAAACAAAAAACTAAATTTGTCAGTAGGCGGTTCTTTTCCTATGGGGGAGCAATCGATTTGAGGTGGTGGGTTTTGAAGACCATTCTTTGCGAAACCTATTGCCGTTATGGCGAATATGCAACACTTTTATATGCCATAAGATAATAATTTTCTAATGCATAACTTTATTTAATATAGAAACAGGAAACAAAATTTGCCAGTATATTGTTTTTCTCTTATGGGAAACCAATCAATTTGAGGTGGTGCATTTTGAAGACTGTTGCTTGGGGAACCTTTTTCCCTTATTTCGAATGTGCAACACTTTTGTATAACATGAAAGAATAATTTATTATTGCATAACTTTGTTTAATATAAGAAGACGCTGTTTGCAATTATGTGGCTTCTTTCCTACGGCTGAGCAATCGATTTGGGGGGGGGGGGTGTGGAAAAGGGAGGGGGTACGTTTTAAAAACAAATCTACTGTTCCTATCGCAGGTGTGCAACACTAGTTTTGTATAACATAAAAAAATAATTTTTAGTACTTAGCGTTATTTAATATAAGAACTAGAAGATGATTTTGCCATTTTATGGATCTTTTCCTATGCGGGAGCAATCGATTTGGGTTGGTGGATTTTAAACACCATTCCTTCGGGAACCTATTGCCCATATCGCAAATGTGCAACACTTTTGTATAACGTTATTTAATATAGAAACAGGACCGTCTAGCCTTTACCCCTTAAAGCCCCAAAAACTATTACGCCAGAAGCCGGTAATGATGTGTTAATGCTCTATGTAGGGGCTATAACTTTATCATAAATGTCCTGGCTGATGCATCTCATAACCGATTCAGTGTCGACTAGGATATTCATTTCTATACCCCTCTACCATTGCCCTTAGCAACGGAGCCTTATTCGTCGGAGAACTTTTGGGTTTATTCTCCCCTAACAGGTCCTCATAATTATCGCTGAACGAAGTAGAAACTACATAATCATTCCTATGATCAGTATCTGGCCTATGTTGATTGTCACACTCTGTTTCGTCCCATTCCGTTACTTGATTAGGAGCCTTATTATATACATTGTACCCCTAAAGATTCCTACCGCCAAAATGATAACCCTCCGAACTATCTCTACCAGTACCGCTTCTCCTATTAGAATACGGAAATACTCGCGTTCATCCGTAGCATCAACTTGCCGTAAATATCGCTCAAACTCGTCAATACTTTTAATCCCAAAACTAATAATTCCCCTGCGTATTTCGGCGGCAAAATCATCAGCCAAAATGTCGATAATTTCCTCCCGAGGTGAGCCGTCTCCAAATAACTCGCCCTTTTGCATTTTTTTAAAAATAATCTATATGTGGCGCTCTCTCGAAGGTGCCGTACTTGAATTTATTGAAATATGACCGTTGCGCACGAGAACTCCAATAACGATCCAAAAACAATTTTTTGAAACTATTTAAATCGCTGTCTCTCCTTAATTTTACACCAGGCAGCTGCTGAATCGCGCAAAACACTAATTGCTAGCGCTAATTGATTATGGTGCGGTATTTCTGCTTTGTTAAACAATGCCTTTAATTTATTTATAACCATAATCGGGTTTACACGACCATCCGGTTTAAAAATTATCGAGTTACCCTCCAACTCTTTCTAAACACTTAAATATTGGAAGCCACTTATCCCCGGAGCGTTAATTAGTTGACCATCCTTTACTTTCCTATCGGGATGTTCGCTAATGACCTCCAAATTACTATGAATACTATCAGTATCTTTCAAATTAATTTTTAAAAGTTTCAGACTCGAATAAATATCCCATATACCCCCATTTAGTTTTCTACTATTGCAAGAGTTGAACTCTTTTCAATGTTAAAAGCTCTGCTATTCGTACGACCTGGCGCACCGAATGTCTACTTCACACAAACCCCAAGCATAACAATGAAAATTATAATCTGGATCAATCCTACCTTATATCGTAGAGAAAACTGTACTTCGCGGAAGATTTCAGCAAACTTCACCACTAGATTGCATTGTTAAAAACACAACTCCGTTAGCTCTTGTATTATTCACAACGCACTTGCATACTTTTTAGTTGTGCTTTACACACTGTACTGTTGACCGAACGACACGCTACGTTGTCCCTTCATAATCATCCAACAATACTTGCAGAGCTTTTGGGATTCGATTAAAAAGCTTAAACCCCAGTTGCGTGGCGTCATACTAATCAAGAACGGTTCAAACTAATGCTAAAAGGAATATTAGAGACTACAAATACTGGCACGGCACAATATGCACATGGCGATATGTTGTTTTCGGAATTTTTGGCTGCTGTTTTCACACATATTAATTTAAGGCCCTTTTATGCTTTTGGCCGCAGTTTGTGGAGTAATTTAATTATTAACGGTAACTTGTAGTTTATTAATTCTATTTGTTTTAAGAAAATCTTGTATGTTTGTGAGATTAGCAGATCTATCGCATAGTCCCGTGGTTCAAAGTGTAACTTGTAAAAATAACTTGCGTAAGAAAAGTTTTATGATACGAAACCAATTCCTTACGATTATAAAATGTCAGGATGTATTTTTGTAAATACTTAGGAGAAAAACATTTGTCTGTAAAGAGACTTACTCTTTCTGAATAATAGAAACATTTTATTAAATTTTTTTTATTACCTTTGGTAATTTTACAGTTATGAACTATGACATATTTTGTTGTTTATAATGTTTTTTTTTGTCACAAATAGTGATCCCAATATATATACTAACTATAATTTCTCTTTCAAATGTGGTCTCTTCATTTGAGAATAGTAGTCGTGAGTCTTGCACTAGAATTTCAACATCTCTCCTTGTAGGTAGTTCCATCTAGATGTTGAGTTATTAGATGTAGTGGCACATTTCCTTTTCTTTTTGTATTAACCGTATTGACATCAAATCTACGACCACTCTTATGCCCTCTGCAGGATTCATGCCCGAGTTATGCCGCGGTCGCGCTTCTTTCATCTTTGTTCAATAAAAAAAATATATTACATTTGTGCCTCTAAGCATGGGGCTGATATCAATATAATATAATTCCATTTCACTGACGTACTACTAGGAGCGATGTTGTTCCAAGTACCCATTTAGTGTCAGCTCCCATAATTAGTAAAAAAATTATTTTATTTTATAGACACCTTAACGCGGGGCGTACTCAATGCTGTATAAACTTGATTTAATTAACTTAAATAAAAAATATTATTTAAAGCTTTGTGTATTTGCGCTAAGATACAGTAAAAATTAAAATTATTTTTATTGAACCAGTAGACATCTTCTAAAGAAGCAGCGATTTCGGCTTAGATATTTAATACACGTTGCTACTAGCTAATAAATCCCATATGCACGTCGCATATAAGTTAATTTATTATGAAACCTCATCCGAAAGCTTGTATTAGTGTAAATAACTTCAATAAAATTCCATACGCCCCCTTTGTTTATTTTAAATAGCAAATATACACCTAATATTACATGCGCTCAGTAGTGTAAAGTTAAAGCATGAAGTTACAATTCTTGAGGTTCTACGTTCAAATTCCAGAAAAAGCTTACGCTTTTCGTCTACTACAATTATGTAGCGAATTTTAAATAGCATTGATAGAAGGCCCGAGTAATTAAATTCGAGACGTTCCACGATTCCGATTGAGTCCCCATATAATTTGGTCGGCATACACTACAACGTTCCTGCATTATACTTAGATGTCCAAAAAGTAGATCTATTAGGGCAGACTGTATAGGTAAATTAATGGGAGAAGGTAATCAGAGATTTCTTCAGCGCGTTTATGAGGGACCGCGGAGCCTATTGACACGGGTCCTTATGAGAAATAGTGCTAAGAGGAGATAATTGTGCGTTAGAAGCTCAATTCCTACCTTTCTCTGAGGTGGATGTATACATGTGTGTACGGGTGCGTGATTATTAGTTTATAATTGCAATGATGCAGTGTTATGTATAGGGGATTTATATTGAAAGGGTTGAATAAGTAGACTCGAATCGTTAGAAACATACTGACAAATTGGCTCGACGTCCAACGCGTTAAATAATTTCAATTACCGGGCTAAGTGAATTGGAATTACTTGCGTAAAGATCGCCTACAAGTATATTAGAAGCGCGGTCGTCGCCGTGGATCAATGTAGTAAGCGTAAGACTACGGATCCCAAGGTCCTGGGTTCAAATCCCGACACGGCCGACTGCTTGAAAAATGACAGGTGAGCATTTTTCACAAAATTTACGCCTCGTTCGGATGATAGGTTAAACGGAGGTCCCGTGTGTGAGTGTTGTCACGCACGTTAAAGATCCCTACCTTGCCTGAAACGGTAAGGGTTCGGCAAAATTCTAAAATTTCCAGGCAACAAAAACTCGCCTCCTGGCCAATGTAGTACCTTCTGGTGGAGCATTGGAAATATAAATGCACGGTCGTCGCGTGCTAACCTTGCCTGGAACGGCAAGGGTTCGGCAAAATTCTAAATTTCCAGGCAACAAAAACTCGCCTCCTGGCCAATGTAGTACCTACGGGTGGAGCATTGGAAATGTAAATGAACGGTCGTCGCATGCTCTGCCAAAACCCCTACTCATATTATCTAATATTATTGGACGTAATTGCTAATACAAATTTTGATCGTTTGAAGAATCAGTATTGAAGCTTTTGAGCGCACTAGAATTTTGCGTATTGAGTACATACGTGTGAGTTTGTGTATAACTTCGTGTGTGCATGTATGTGCGCACGCATGCATGTAGAGTAAAGCAGCTAATTCTATTTTTCTATTAGGTAGATGGAATTTCTGAAAAGAAAGTATCGGCTAAAGATCTACTTCATACAAGCTGCGTTTTAGCTGAGGCACTTGCGTTGCAAAAATACTCAAGACCAGCAGTTGTTGGAATTCTTAGCGAAAATAGCTTACACTACTTTAAACCACTATTGGCAGCTTTTTACGTTGGTTGTACTGTGACTGTGTTCAATCCCAATTTCACATCAGGTTTGATAAAGTAACTTTAGTGTTCTTATTGCTTTTACTGATAGTTTTGTTTTGCAGATGAGCTCCTACACCTAACTAAAATCTCCAAGCCATCTATAATATTCTGTTCAAAGGCAGCTCTGCAAACTTTGGGAAAAATTCGGAACCAAATAAATTTTTTACGTGAAGTTGTTGTGATTGATAGTGATGATGATATAAATGGTGTTATATCATTGAGCCATTATATCAAAAAGGCAGGTGCTTTCTCAACACATTCTTCACATCGTAACTCAGTTGATATTAATGTATCACAAGATGTAGCTCTTATCTTATACTCATCAGGAACATCAGGATTGTCCAAGGGTGTCATGCTGACTCACAAAAATATTAGTGCGTGCTCTGCTATGTGGAGGTATGTTTGACTTAGCTCTTCATTATATTAACATGTTTTTTAACCTAGAGATCCGTCCTACTACATTGGAAGCAAGACAGCTCAAGACACTGTTATTGGATTATTACCATACTTCCACGTCTATGGTTTTCTAATTCTTTTATTTAGTATAATGTCAGGGCATTTGCTTATTGTAGAAAGCAAGTTTGACCCTAAACATTTTTTAGAAGTATACAAAAGTACAAAGTTTCGAAACTATACGTTGTTCCTGCTCTTGCCAACGCTTTGGTCCAATGTTCACACGACTACGATTCTGCAAGTGTCGTGTATATTCAGTGTACTGGAGCACCACTTTGCACAGATATCGAAAAATCCTTAAAGCAGAAGTAAGTATTTTCTACGGATTTATTTGGAAAATTATGCAGATATTTAACCGACTCTAAAAACGCAACTTAATTTATTGAAAATACTTGTGTAAAGAATTGATAATAATTTATTTCATGGTTTATTAACCTGTTTATTTACTGAAGAATATGATTTATTACTGAATCCCGTATTTCTATTATACCTATCAATGAGAAATTTTTATTGTAGCAAACTTGTTTATTTGGTTCAATGTCAGCCCGATTAATGATAAATATTTACAGAGAATTGATAAAACGACAGCTACTTTATATTTATTACTGATTAATTTTACAACCAGTATCTGTTTTTAATTTATACAAATATTAAGCGTGTTTATTTTAACCATTCAGATAATACTTTAAACGCCTTAATTGTTAGGCCATACAGTTTATATATCAAATTATAGAGCTTCCATATTGTACCAAAAATTACGAGACTTATCTAAAGTCCTCGCATGATACTCAACTCATAATTCAATCAATTCTTTGCTCGCTATATGGCTTTATCCCTCAATTCTATATTGTTCGGCGTTATAGTTACAGTATTCTGGATGATGAAGAAGAGATTCCACAAGAAATTGAAAACCATATAATTCTCGGGTAATAAGACTAGAACAATGAAACGTTAGAGGACTGGAACAACTAATTCTGTGAATAAAAGACCATAATCTATAATAAAAAAGTCGCCCAACAACTGTGTGCCGTCTTAAAAATTTGACAGTCTTCAATGTATAGGCACCTAGTCTATTGTCTTTGTATCTATTTGCAGTATTTATGAACTCCAATATTTGTCACATCGTATATGTACGTAAGATTCTCGAAAAACACAAAAGGGAAAATCACAAAAACGCCATTTAACCAAACTCAGCAACGAATGCTGTAAGGTGACTACTCCCTGTATGTTTGTTGTGGTTTGTTTAGTATTCTTCTTAATCTTCTTTGGGTATTAAACCACTCATAGTTTTTAAAATTATCTTTATTAACGTTTCGATCCATAACCTAGAATCGTTTTCAAAATAATAAAAACTTCAAGTTTGACATTTATGACACAAATTCAAGGTGACTTTGATTTATTGATGTTTGAAATATTTGGTTTGAGTACACTAAGCAAAAATTTTTAAAATTTAAATGAATAATTGCCTTCAATTTGTGTTACGGCCTGGGACCGACTTTTTTAGGTAGCCAATACGCTTAACGTGAAATCAGCTAATTAATTTTTATTGTAAAAATTCAATAACTTGGGAATTGGAAAACATTTTTTAACATGTTCCTATTTATACAATTTAGAGGATGGTTATTAAAGAAGTGTGTAATTGCATTATTAAAAGGTTTAAGTAGTCGTTTTTTTATATTTGTTTTGAAGGGGAAATCATTATGATTTAGGCTACCTCTTTGGTAGATTTTAACATTGTTCTGAGGTAACCGTATGGTGGGTTTACACTTGTCAGATACCAATGTTGTTCTATGAAGGTTGTATATGGATCTGAGGCGACCCTATGGCGGGTTTACACTTGTCAGATACCAATACTGTTTAACGGAGATTGTATATGGTGATTGTATAAGGTGACTATTAATAGCTGCGTTGAAGGCTCTAACCTTTGTTAGTTCATATCTGAAAAATCATTGAAATATTTAGTTTGGGGGATGGCAGGCCTAAAATTCTATAATTCGAAAAATTGCAGCAAGGTAAATGTTGTCGATAATCAGAGAAAGTGTAGAGTACATGCTTGCAGAGTCTAGAATTGCTAGCATCAGTGAATACTTGTTTTAATTGCTGAATAAGTTGGACGCCACCTGATTCTAATTAATTTGGGCTATCTATAAAACAACACTCGCTAAAAAATGCAAAGGTTAGCAGAACAAGATAGATCTGGAAGTGCTCCATCATGCCGTTGTGTTTAATTTGTCTTTTCTTAATATTGACGTGACTTCCTGTTAGGAATTGTAATTGGCTTTCAGTGATCGCGTTGTCGTCAATCCAAGGCGGCTCCGTGGCGTAGTGATATGTGTGTGACTACTACGCCCAAGGTCCCGGGTTCGAATCCCGACACGGTCCGCTTGAAAAATGTTAGGCAAGCATTTTTCACAAAAATACACCCTCGTTCGGATGAGAGGTAAAATGGAGGTCCCGTGTGTGAGTGTTGTCACGCACGTTAAAGATCCCTACCTTGCTTGGAACAGCAAGGGTTCGGCAAAATTCAAAATTTTCCAGGTAAAAAAAACTCGCTTCCTGGCCAATGTAGTACCTTCGGGTGGAGCATTGGAAAATCAAATGTAATGTCGTCAATCCAATAATAAGTGACTCGTAGGCGTAGGGATACAATAGCTTTCTTACAGTGAAGACACCTTTATCGGTGTCAGTGAGTTTTGTAGGAGGTCATTACGTGTTTTTTGCAGGAGGTGTACAGCAAAATCTGCTGATATACACAGATCCAGTCCTGAGATTGTCTTGAACTTGTTGTGCTTGTAATCCCATAGACTCTAGTAGGATATTATGCTAATTTGCTAGTTTGAAACATTAAATTATTAAATTTCCGATTTGCCCAAAAGAAGTGTGTATCCAGTAACAAACTAAATACGCATCGGTCATCTACAGTGGTGCGAGGGTCGAATTAGCAAAATTTCACCTCGGTGCGATTTCAAGCTACGTTATTACTAGCACTTACCCTGTATGTTTTCAAGTCGTTAAGCTTATGGGTGCCAACTACGTCCATCTTAGTAAGATTTCTTCTGGATGACGAGAAACCCAGATGGATTTTCATTTCAGGATATTCCTTTGGTAAAATTAATTTCTTTTACAAAACGTCACCTGTATGTTTGAATAAATAAAGCTTAATTTTCAAGCCATCTTGCTTCTAAAGCAACATTTTTTCAGCATTTCTGTGAACAAATATGCATATAGGTTTTAAATTTATCTACATTAATATACAGGCTAGTGTCCTAGAGATATTCCTGTAATAAAATATATACAACAAACAAAACTGAAAAATGCAACAAAGCCCTTATGATTAAATATCACAATCAGTTACAACTAAAGTTGCAATGTACAGATCTTATAGTTCTCAGGATATAACACTGCCCATTTAACAGTACTTATAAATGCCATCAATCAAATACTATTCAAATTACATTTAATTCTATTAAAAATTAAATTATAGTTTCACCCTCAAGTCGCTACAAAGTCCATTCGACCAAGAATAATGTCATCCTTCGGGACATTCAATTCCAAATTAAGTTGCTTGAAAGTAAACCGTCCCAATCTATTTCAATGTTTCTAGGTTATGTCGAAATCCATGGTGTACCACGTGGACTTATATTTATGATTTCATAATCAACGACAAATCAAGCTTTTACTGTTGATACCTCCCTCTCCTTCATCTGTTTGTGTTTATGACTTTTGTAATTAATTAATTTTGTTTTTGCGGCTGTCTAGTGATGTCATTATTATCCCCACTTTTTCTGCTTCAGATGGGTATGTCATTAACGTACCTAACACATGCAAGATGCGTGCCTGTCAATGGTTTATACGACGTGCTTAATTTTTTTATGTAACGAGCTTAATACATTGTACGTATATTGTATGAAAAAGATTAAATTACCTATAAACTGTTGTACTTTTTCTATTAAGGCTTAGACTTTTTGTTGCGTTATTTAATCTTAGGAGGTAACCCTGCATGGAAAAATCCTCAATTATTATCATTATTAACATTTTAGGTGTGAACCACACGAAGATTTGGTTCTCACGTGTTTTAGGACCAACTATGATTTGTGGTGTAATAAAACCGCCAGGATTACATTTCCATTGCTTTAGCGTCTAATTGTTTAGCGTGGGAACATTAGAATATCTTTGACGGCACGATAATTCGTGGGAGTCAAGCGTCGAAATGAACAGGATTTTTTTACCCCTTTCATCGAGTGAGGACGTGCTTGTGCAGAGTTGTGAGAGTCGGCGTAGCGATCCACCTTCCTTTTGTTACCTATCCCGTAACCGATATAAAAAGTACCGGCGCTTTGTCGACAAAGGACTACCGACTACCAAACAGCGAACACCTGGATAACCCCTGAGAGACAAGATGAGCCAAGCCCATGATCTCCACGGGATGAGTTTGGCATTATAATTTGAAAGGCTTTGACAGTCTATAGGAATCTAATCCCGTATGAATTTGAATACGTTACGTTATTTTATACAAGCAAAATAACGTTACAAACTTAATACTCGTGCATTTTCGTCATGGGTGAGTTTCTGTTAGAATTTACGCCGAATATTGGCCATGTTCGATTAGCGTTCTGATTGAATTTGGGTGTGTTGTTCGTCCCAGGTATTGTACAAGTCGAATTAAATGTAGGTTTGGGAAATTGTCGAAATTGATTGTTATAGTTTGGATTATTAAATCTAAAATTATTTGTCAGTGTGTTAAATGATGTAAATTTAGATGGTGTCGGTAATGGTCTTGCTGCTTGTATAGTCTTAATTGGTTGATAGTTTTGGTTAATATTTGAATTGTAAATTCTGTTCCTATAATACATAATGTTTTCTTCCTCTATTATTAAATTTACAGCCCTTTCTACACATTGTGAGTTTCTAAATCTAATTTTATTCCATAATCGCTCTGGTAACGCATTTATATACGTATCCAAAGCGATCTCGTCATACATTTTAGTTTTAATTAAACGTATGTTATGATCCACTTCTCCTATTTTAAGTTTGATCAGAATTAAACTTCTTACGTCTTGCAGTTTCATACCAAATTGATAAGACGATTGATTACTTTTCATTCGCAAATTAAACAAAAATTCCTAATTAAACATTTCATCGCCAAAATAAGCAATCAATATTTTCTTATAACCTTTTCAGTCATTTAAATCATCTCCGCTCACCATTAAAGTTAATGCTCTCTCTGTTCACTTACTTAAAATTAACCTTAGTAACCACATGTTCTTTCGTATTTCTGCTTGTTTATAAAAAGTTTTTAGAAATATTTCGCAATCTAAAAAAAAATACCTAGTCTGGTTTGTTTGCCGTCATACGTAGAAATCGAATTTAATATAACCTTAAATTATGTGCATTTCACCTTGTTTGAATTATTATTTTCTGTTCCTTTAGTCAAATTTTCACTAAATTTATTTAAAGAATCGTTTGTTTCAATCTTGGATAATGTTAACTTATTAAGTTCTGGTAAAATCTCATTAAATTCAAACATTCACTAAATAATTGTTGCAATAATAAAATGTACATAAAATCCTCTTAATTGTCAATTCTTATTACTAAAATCAATATTTAATTGAAAAATGGTAAAAGGAAATGTGCTATTGGTACTCACAATAATTTGATTGCTTGTTCCATAACCTAAGCTCTGTATTGGATTCGGCCGAGTTTGTATTTCATCCGATTTTCGTATTTTATTCCAGTAAAGAATTGAAATTTACGGGTAAAGTTTTTCAATTTTCGAAACCTCTAGTGCCGTTCTCGAATCCGTTCCGACTGCACCAGATAGATTTTGAGTTATTGGGAACTTCTTTCTAAAACGTTTATTTCCAAAAACAATGACTTGTTTAATGTACAACAGATTTGAACGCTTTATTCTTTAAACGCAAAGTAAAATGCAATTGAAAATATTACAAATTATATTTAAATTGATCAATAATTAATGGTTAATAATGAGTAGCTTGAACATCTAACAATGTCAAAATGATGAAGTTCGAAGACTAACCGAATGAATGAGCTACTTACATTTAACATGAGGCCTTCGGTCTTATATCGTTCTGTGGAAAACCGCAAATATTGCTTTTTTGTCGTTTCTTGATCAGAATCATACAATATTATAAATAAGTCTGCTTGGTAGCAGTTTATTGTTCCTTATTCCATTGTATCAACTTGCGTCTGTGTTACAAAGCCGTCGTCTCTTATTCTATTCCTTGTATGAACTCCTTTAACATTTATTATATTGCATTCCCTTTTACAATGTATTATTCTATATGCAAGACATAATTATAACATTTAATTTTAAATACATATTAATATAGGTGATATGCGACTCGCAGGTTCCTTGAACTGGATCGTTTTATTCATTGATTGAAAATAATTGGTTTTTAACGCATTTCTTAGTATTTCTTAACGAATTTGTCTATTCATAATGTGCCTGAAAATTCTATAGTATGGTTTTATTTAAAAACTCTTAAAATGAAGTTAAAATAGTATATCGACACACACGAAAGTCAATTTGATTATGAGGGGTTTGTCCTTAAGCTTTGTAAGTGCAACAAATTGATATTGCTTTTACGCGGATGTATTGAATGGCTTTGTATTCCTATCTCTTAGAATGAAAGCTCCATTTCAGTAATTATGTTTGCGGAAAAATTAATTGCAATTGTTTTCTTAATGTTTGATTTGTATTCTAACAAAGTATAGATTTCAAAATACGTTTTCAAGGTATCTTTAACAAGAATGAATTAACTAAAGCTTTCTATTGCGTTGCATCCTAATAAAGTAGGGATTTCAGTATAATTACATAATTAATTAAAGCTTTAATTGCTTTCTTTATACTTTGAAAATGCAATAAGATTGATATGGTTTTTACGCGCATGTATTAAATGGTTTTGTATTTAGTATGAAAACGCGTTTTCTTTTAAGTATAGAAGGCTTTATTTACACAAGGCTTAAAAGTTTCTACACAATTAAATAAGGGGCTTCTCTTATATTTTGTAATAACGCAAGTGCAATGAAATATGCTTTTCATGGTATCGTTCAACAATTTATTTATACGGGTAGAGCAACTAAGTATTCGGGAATTTCAATTTTTTCCCATTTCCTTTTCTTTGGGTGGATTTTATTGATAGAATTTGGGTTTCAATGACCCTTCGTGGCCCAAATAATCATGACAACATTAATATATATTATATATAGCTATAATAAGAGGGTAGTTTAAGGCTAGATTAAGTCATAGGTCGTAGGATAGAAATTAATAACTTTAACTTTACGAAACTCAAATAATTTCATCAATTATAGGAGTAAATTAACTATTCTACAAAAAGTCAATTACGAGGACAGTGTATATAAATGATATTTGATTAAATGCGTGAGAAAAGAGCTCATTCAGTAATAATCCGATACCATTTAATTAGGATAGTAATGTGTGCGTCATATAATATGTTTAAGTATAATTTACGAGTAAAGATAAGATTTTAGAAGCAACTAATTGCAGCAAATAAAATGATCGGGAAACATAGATAAATTGGCATTTCAAATATTTAATAATACGTCGAAAATATCAACACATCTATATGCAAACGCATCGTAATACGTCACTAAATACGTGACTAGAAAGAATACATTTGTACAGAAAACCAACATTCTGTAACAAACAAATAAACACCAGGCGGATCAATTATATGATAAGTCTTGGACCTTTAAACATTAAATACATGACTGAATAAAAGCAATAATCGGAAATCCTAATAAAATGCTGTAATATACAAAACACTTAAGTGATTGATGGAGCATTTCGTCAAAGAATTAAACCAAGGAATTTGAAAAAATACCGAGTTTTGCCAGAGATAAAGCAAAGTACAAGCCTTAATCGATAAACACGCCAATGGAAACGATTGGTGGGAAGGGCTTATAAATACAATAGGAAATGAATAAACATTTAGTTCATATTCAACCAAGCACGAACTATGCCCAAATGCAGTAGAAAGTTACGTAATTAATTAGTGAAACAAAATTCAGAATAAGTAAAATTTGAAAGTGAGAAATTGTGCGACAAAAATAAGCCGATCTACAAATAGACGTAAGTTAAACAATTAATTAAATTTATATCTAATATTTAACAAAACATGGCTTCTTTTATTGGGACAGCTTTTGCTGATGAAATTTTATTGGGACGGCATTTTTGTTGATACCACTTTTGTTGAGACGGCTTTTGTGTGGAGATCTAACAAATCTAAAAATACGTCTGAAAGTGAGATCAAAAAGGTACTCAAAGATAATTCAAGGAAAATACCAGAAATCAAAAGTGGATAATTCTGGCCAACGAGTAAAGCGGCCACAAGAAGGATGCAAACCATAGACACTATGAGGGAACTCCAGTGACCATTCCAGGTTAGCGATTTTTAAACATTATATTATTCAAAGACTGTTTCAAATTTAATATTTGCTATACATTATGTATTTGTAAGAGTCATCAAAAAGGTCATTTGAAAATATGAAAACAGGGAAAAGCATCTTAGAACGTTCAAAAATATTTGAGAGTAATTAAAAGATATTTTTGCTGGCTTTCAGGAAAGCATAAATTTGGTAAATGTAAATATTTTGTACAAGGGAAAATTTGGAATTTACACAACATTGTACATATTGTCAATTCTAATATTTTGTGTTTTTGAACTGCTTTATTTGAATACATTTAAAAGTTAAAATAAGATTTTTATTATTAGGAAGTCAAGCATTCAGTGAGCTAGTTGTGGTAAACAAACAAATAAAATATAACGTACAACATAGGAGCATAGAAAGGAATTACATATCAATTGAAAATAGCACCCATCGTAGGGGCTTGATAACCAAAAAGAGCATATCATAGCAATATAAATTTTATATATATATATATATATATATATATATATATATATGTATAGTTAATAAGATCAAATAATAACCCAGACTTTTATGCGGGCTTTGCATAAAAGTCTGATTATTTCAAATCGAGCTAGTAGTTAAAAGATGGAAAATGTAAGGTTCCGGACAGGATTTGAAGTTGTATCTTAGGGTTTTCATCTTTCACTTACTAGTATAATCACTGCCAAGGTCAACTCTTGTCTCTTCGAAATTATGCATTTCTCAACCTGTAGCTGTTATAGTAGCAACCAATGGTGTTTCTTCAAAGTTAAAGGATTTATTATTGAACAGGGTTTTTCTCAATATCTCTCGTTGTGAAAGAATGAAAACAAATTTTATAACTTGATCTGCTGTCGATAATACAGTCTGGGAAGCTAGCATTGAAAATGAGTCAAACGTCCTTTGATTCGTGTTGATTTTGTTATCACTTCCAGCTTAAGTTTACAGACTCAATGCAAGTTAGTATGTCGAGAAATTATTAGTAATTTAATGAACCCTTGTTTTTGATTTTGTTACAAATCATGCAATTCATTTTCAGTGCTTTGTTTGAAGATAGTTAGCTGCTGACCTTTCTAGGTACCAAACTAGTAGTAAGAGTTAAAGTTACCATTTAAGTGAACTGGCTGAATTTTATTTATTCACAAACAATTTAAAAATTCTTACTTTTGCCAACCATTTTGCATAAAGCAAATGAGGGTATGCTGTGTTTTAAAAAGTTCCAAGTTCAAAACCCCAAAATATCTGCACAATTTTCAAAATCGACCAGAATGTTAGGATACTATTTGATAGATTTGCACAGATTTCGGAACTTAAAGCATCTGCAGCAAACGTATGGAATGACTGAGGCCATGACAGTAACTGGGTTTACTGTTAATGATAGTGTATCAGGTTCTTGTGGTAAACTACTGCCCAATTTTTGTGGAAAAATTGTTGATAAAAATGGCAAGTCTTTAAAACCTGGTTGTGTTGGTGAACTTTGTTTTAAAGGCGATTCTATAATGAAAGGATATATTGGCAACCCAGAGAATACGGGTCTTGTGCTGGACGTTTACGGATGGCTAAAAACCGGTGATGCAGGCTACTACGACCAAAATGGATACATTTATATAGTCGATCGAATAAAAGAACTAATAAAGTACAAAGGACATCAGGTATACTTTTAGTTACATACAACGACGATAAAAGAACTTTATAGATTGCTCCTGCCGAATTAGAATCCGTATTGATGGCTCACCCCTTTATTGTTGATGCTGCAGTGATTGGATTGCCACATAAAACAAATGGTGAATTACCATGCGCATTTGTGGTTAAGGTTCCAGAATGTTCACTTTCAGAGGAAGATGTAAAAAAATTTGTGGCTCGTAAGTATACACAAAAATATCTAGGTAGGTACCTCCTTTAAAGAGAAATTGCTACTGGGTGTTGCTACTTTCTGACCTGCGTAATAACATGCTAGTCACTTAATATTTCAAAGTTGATCCAAACCAGAATGAGTATTTTTGATCCGTTTGCTTAGTTTACTGTTTTACTGATGTCTATGTTTTAGAAAAGGTGTCTCCCGGGAAATGGCTTAGGGGTGGAGTGAAGTTTGTTTCTGAAATACCAAAATCTTCCGGTGGAAAAACTTTAAGAAGACTTTTGAGAGAACAGTATATACCACTATCAAAGCTTTAGCGAGCCGAAGGTTTACGACTAGTATAAATAATGTGACAATGTATCATTGTGTACAGTATTTCAAGAGCTTGCTTTTCTATTATTTGTTTTACTGTCTAATACAGACTCTTTGTTGTGCCTAGTCATTATTTTTATAGAGTAAGAAAGTAACATCGAAAGTGGCCAGTGGTTTTGTGATTAATAGCCAAAAGTGGCATAGGAGTTAGCGATTCATCGCCCAATTTAATAACATTACAATCAGTTAGCTGAAGGATCCAGGGTTAAGAATTCCATCATAATAAAAAAAGCGGAATGTTATAAAAGATTTGGACACTTGTCTATCAAAAAAAGAATTTATTTGACAATCATGAGCCACTAATTTGGGTCACTGTATGAGGTTGAAAAAGGAAACAGTGAACCACTTCATTAAAGTACCTTAATGATACCTCACAAAGTTTAACTTGTTACGTACAAATTTGGCCCCCAGAGTATCTAGCCGGTAATTCACAGAAAATTAGGTAAAGTACTTCGCTAGAAATACAGTTTTGGTAAAATTTCGAAAACTTCGACTGTACTAACAAAATTGGTTGCCGACTAACTCAGTGGGACGGGTGGTGTAAGTGTTTGAAGAGGGTTCCAGATGCTATTGAGTATGCATTTGGTTTTGATGGGGAAATACTTTGGACGCCACCTAATCTCGAATTGCTATGGAAAAGCCCTGGAAAGAATTACAAGAGGGTACCAAAATCTTAGATCAGGAGAGTGATTCTGGCTTAAAAATATACCTGAAAATTCATTAGACAATATTACTTTAAACCTAAAATAAACATGAAACCTAAAACACATAACCCTATTTAAGACTGCCAATTTCAAAGAAGTTCCCAATAGTAAATGTTAACTGACCTGAAATACTCACTCACGCTTCTAATTAATCACAACACCTTATTATAGCAAAACTGTAACTATACTGTAACAATAATGGCAAAACGAAACCAATAATCTACATATATTTATGCAATTATATACGACTTGTACTTTTAATTATATAACACACTTACGTTTTCATTACAAATACATAATAAAGTCATAAGCAAGCATCATCATCGTTAGGTCCTCAGTGCCGGAACTGGTTAGACGCGTACCCCCATTGTTTCCCATTCTGAACTAACCTACCATTTCTCTGCAATTTGAACAGTCTGCATCTATCAGTATCTGATGTAGGTCTACATCTACTTCCTTTTTTCCTATCTCTGCTTGTAATATGTCCTATACTATTCCCCAAAACTGCTTTAGAACGTATTCTGCTCCTCTATTTCCCCTTGTTCCCCTACTATTTCTATAACCTATTGGTTATTAACTGTGTCTGTCCATGCTATCATCCTCATACATCTGAAGCACTGCATTCCAAAAGGCTGCTAACGTTTTTCTGTCTGCTTTTCCTACTGGCCGTATTTCATATGCATACTGTGCTGTGCTCCACACATATGCTTTCAACAATTTTATTCTTATTTCTATGTTTGTTGTCTTTCATCATAAGCGCTTTTCCAATATATCTTTGCGCACAGTCATCATTAGTTGCAGATATTTCACAACCAACACCTGTAGTTGTTTATAATAATCATCAGATTTATCTGCGCTAATTTTTTCGTCATTACGTTTTCTGTCTCAAAGCTGGTTGGGCATGTACCTGCACTTATTTATATTCTGAGCTAGCCTACACAGTTCCCTAAGAAAGCATTAAAAATTTAATATATCGCACAGCTACTTAAACCAAAATCTTAATCTAAACACAAGACGTACCATCTATACGTTCAGTCAGTTCATGAATTAAACTATAAATGTTTATTTAGAAACCTTCACTGGTATAGTTTCAGAGTTTTTCTATCATGTCTTCTTATGTGTAACAGACGGGTGATTGAGTATTGTTCCATAAAATGTTGCCATCGACTTTGTTCACCCAACATGGATACTTCAAACACGAGGGAACCAATGTTCCTCCTATAATTGAAACTGACCCACTTGACAAGGAATTATCCAAATATACTTAATACTATTCAACCTTGTTCAAAAACCTTTAGTCCAGGTAATTGACCTACCAAAGCGGCATGTTGATGGATTAGATATTACAAACGGTGTCCTATGAAAAAATTAATATACCTTTTCTGAATTCTTCGAGGTATCCTCGGCAAATTTTGGAGGTAAATTAAGTGCCAATCATGCACATACCTAGTGTCGTTTTATCCTATCAACCTATATATTTTCTTAAATTTACGTATGTGGACCTAGAATCAGAAAGTGGCGTTTTGGATTTTATTTGAGTCATAAAAAACTGTATATGACTGTCTTTACGCTCAGACGATGAGATCATCCGGCACTAACATTATTCCTTCATAATCAAAACAACTAATTCACGGTTGTACTAATTACAATGATGATATAATCTCCAACCTTTAAAAATTGATATATAAATTTGGCAGTCTTTGAATATGGATCATATATGATACAAAATAATTTTACTTTAGATCAAAACTATAATAACTTAAAAATTATATTACTTATAGGAAACAACGTAATCTTATTGGTAAAATTTACTATTACAGAAACTATTAAAATGAAATGTGATTACATGTTTTTCTAACGAAGCGTCACAAACTTAATAAATTGTGATGATGTCTTCTTCAGTAACGTCTTTCGTTCGGATTTTGGGATTACAACTATTAATAAGCAGGTTATCCAAAAAAATACAAATAAACCTTGGATCGTTTTACGAATCAAAGGATTGAGTGAAGAGTTGAAATAAAGTAAGGTTTAAAGATTTAAAATGAGATTAGCAAGGTTAAGGATAAATGTTGTGTGTATAAGCGAGGTTCAATGGAAAGAAGAAAAGGACTTTTGATCGTGGTATAATTTGATACATTCTAACACATCCAGTAACTCAAAAATTTGCTTGTTAGTTTAGTACTAAGCCTGGCGGCAATTACCTATCACCGCCATATTCTTGCTGCTTTCTCATTTGCAATTAAATAAGCGTCTATATGACGTCATCTGAGCCTGGTAAATTATGCCAAATTTTCCTGATTGAGTCTCCTCTTATTAGCAACTGGCTTTACTAATCTCTACTAAATATAGTTATATTGTAGTCATTTCTGTTTGCAGATACATTAAAATTATAAAATTTGTTGTGTACAAAAGAGTTCGCACAGAAGTTTGACCTGACTTGATGGGCACATTTAAAAAAGTATCTTATTAATTTCAATTAATTTCTCTTGATTTATTCGAACCCCTTCCCTGATCTAAGCAGAGTAACCAAAAGCTATTGCTTGTAATGGATAGATTTTTCAAATTTGTTTTCGTTCGTACTTTGGCAAAGGTTTCATATACTGCGTCTATAGAACTTTTAAAGCAACGACTTTTGTTATTTTCAGTGTTCTTCAAATTATTCTTTGCGACAATGGTATACAATTCACCTCAAAAGAATTTCAAAATTTCGTTAAAAATTGTAAAGTTCAGAAAATTTGGTTTAATACTAGATATCATTTTTAAGTAAATCCAACAGAGCATATTAATTGTGTTATTATTACGGTTATCTCGTCAAATATCGATTCTGACCGACCATATTCAATAGGATGAAAATATCTTCAGAATTGCTCAAGGTTTACGTATGGCTGAACATAAAGCCACTTAGTTTTCACCTTCATTCCTAATTTGAGACACTCCAAGACGTCGCCGTGAACAGACGTGCAAACGTTGTAGTCCGAAATTTATTAATTTTATTATTTAAATTTCATAAAGCAAATTTAGTTATAAAGTGCAAACCACAAACAAGTAACAAGGTCATCAAGAGACAACAACGTAAAACACGATCTCAAAATTTTTCCTTATTTTACCACGCGAAAAAAGACTTTTGTAAGTAATTACTAAACTGTTTACAACTGTGTTCTGGATGTTTTGATGCGCGTGCGATATATATGGTGTGTTTTGGGGGGCTTTTGTTGTGAATGTTATACTATCTTAAACTGTTTTGGGAGACTATTTTGGGAAGTGAGCCCGGGTTAAGTGGTTTAACTTCCGTACCAATGCAATTTCAAGTACGGGACATTATTAACAAGCTCTTCTCCGAATATTGGTGTTTTAATTGCTAAATTAATTTTCAAAGTTAAATCAGACAGTATTTGTAGGTGTTTTCCTGGGTACCATAGTTGTCCAAACTACACAAAGACGTTTCCGCATACAACAATATATTTTAAACAGAAAAAGTTTACATGTTCCACTCTAAACCCGCTAGTGTTTTCATTCTCTATCAATAGCATCTGTATTAGCTGCCACAACTTATTTATAAAAATAATTGCTACATACACAAGGAATTAACGTTAAACGCATTCCATTGAAGGTCGCGATGGTAACGCGGAAGTAAATAATACTTGAACTTGATACTAGTGTGACATCGTTTTCTTTCTTCATAAATTGAACAGAGACTAAGGACCGTCATGTTGAACATTCTGTTTTAGTAATACCAATTGATTATTGTTTATCTATTTAATTATAGATTATTTAATAAATATGTATAAAATTAATAATTAGGAAAGGTCTAAGATGCATACACCCCGTTCCTCCGCCGGGGGGAATTACATTAAATACGCAAAACATCAATCTCATCTTCAGCCAGACCTTTCAAAGCCAGGTTAATGTAAATTTGACACATCTCTGCGACCGTACCTGAAACCAATTTGTCCACAAGTAACAAACGTCTGAGGAAAACCCCAAATATTAACACAAGATTTGACCCAGGAAATATTTTAGACAAAATATGGTTCATGTACCAAGACTTAATGAAATACACAGATGAGGAGAACGACACATCCAATCGACTACGCGTAAGAGCAAAGAAAGAGCTTAAGAACAAAATACAAAAACTTTTATACATCCAGGCAGAACTTGCGGGTGAACATAAGTTCATTAAAAACCAAAACAGGACCAAATAAATGAGGCAAAACCCGAGTTACAAACAGCCAAATGAAATGTCAATGCTCCGAATTTTATAATACCAACACAGACATATGCCAGTTCTGTGGCACAAAAACCAAAAGTTTCAAAATAAGACGCAATAACAAAAAACATCTCAAACCAAAAAACAACGGTGTTCATAACGTCAAAAGATGGTGAAACACCCAAACAAATTCAGGAATTTTTTCAAAAACAGTAAACCCATTGAAAGACAAAATTAAAATTAAAAACATCCGAACAACCAACAAAGCAATAATTACAGATACTGATAACGAAATCGAGGTAAACAAAATTTTAAACCATGAAATCATAAAATAAACCTTAAATTGCGAAAAAACACGCAAAGAAAAACCCTTAATTACCATGTACGGTATACCAACATACCTGAAAGATCATGACGTAACAGATTTAATTTATAGTCAAACCTTGAAAACCTAATTAAAAGAGAGGACTTTAATAAGAACCTTCAACTTAGTTTCAAAACTGGACCGAAAAACAAACCGATTCAACATCATATTGCTACGGTAAGTGGCAAAGTGAGGGATATAGTAATAGGGAAACTCTATATCAATATTACTGTGTTACAGTGAAAGACCTTATAATGGTAGCCTAATGCCTACGATGTCTCGACTTAGGACACGTCACGAAACATTGCTCACGAACCACCGATACATGTGAGTATTGTGGGAAAGAAGACTCCAAAACACAAAAAGGCAGACTGCCATAAACACGGACAAACCTCAGTTTGCATATTATGCTTAAAACGTAACAAAAAGTGCATTTGTAACCCTAAAGATTACCCAACCCGCAAAATGCTAATTCACAGACTCATATAAAAGACCACCTATGGACAGTACCTAACCAAACGAAACACAAACCACCCTGACAAATTCAAAAGAACAAAGCAAGGGCAATCACGTATCGACGACAACTTCAACCAAACACTACAAGAGAACATGCACACAGACAAAATAGAAACCCACCCACAAACCGAATATGAACCTACATTCACACACAACATCCTCACACAAACACAAGCCACATCCAGATAACTTGAAAGCTGTTCTTATGCTATTTTGGAAAGTTGTCAAGATAATGGTTTGAAGGAATGTCGTTATTGAATAGACATTGAAAGTGAGACCAAATATAGAAAAGTGTTTTCGTTTTACATGCCTTTTGTTTTATGTTTTCTAATCTCAAAAGCTCTTAGACAACTGAAAATCCAGTTCAGCTAAGCTCCTAGTTATTATCAAAAAATTAAAAATATATAAAAAGCGAAAAAGGGTAAACGGCCAAATAAATTAGCCGAGTTTCCCAATACTGAACGTTTGTGAATGTTTGCTAATTCTATGTACTTCAAAAATGTTCTAACTAATTTTTACAGCGTAGTGTGTTATCTATTTCTAGTATTAATTTTATTTGTTTATTAGGACGCCTCTATTAAAAATTGGTTAAACAACGGCGCACCAGCGGAGAAGCTTATCCTTGGAATGGCTGCAACTGGACGCACTTTTACACTTTACAATAATAATAATCACAAACTTGGTGCACCTATAACAGGACCTGGTAAAGCAGGACCTTACACTCAAGAAGAAGGAATTCTAGGATATAATGAGGTAATTTGCTAGCTCCTTGTTTTCAAAATAAAATTGTATATTTAGATTGCCGAATAAATAAAAAACAACCCGTGGAATGTTGTATGGGATGATGAACAAAAAGTGCCCTATGGTTATAAAAACAATCAGTGGGTTGGATATGACGATGTAAAATCTTTTAAGCTAAAGGTATTTAATTGTTTTATGTATCCATACACACACGCGCGCGTACGCGCACGTACGCAAGCATGCACGCACGCACACATACAAACACACACACGCGCGTTTATATATATATATATATATATATATATATATATATATATATATTGCTATGATATCGTTGCAATAATCCGGTGCCCCCTTTTTTATCTAAAAAAAAATTAATTTTTTTATCAATTTTAATTGTAGTGCTTCGGCTAGCTGAGTTTTAACCACGCACGGAGCTTGCAACGATACGACAACAAAGAATTTTTAATCTTCCTTTTTATCTCTACTTCCTATGTATTTGAGCAAAACACAATTAACCACAATTTATACAATGTTCTCAATATATACAATTTACAAAGCGTTTATAATGTTGATAAATAAAACCCTTCTATAAAATTGAATTAATTTCTCCCAAAAATTATAACTCCCTTTAATTGATCAAAAATCCAGCAGAAATTACCATTTTTATTATTACTTGAAGCCCTATCAACGTTCATCAGTCTTCCTTAAATTTTTACGTAAATTATAACATATACTAAAACGATTTTTGTTGACTCTCACATAAATTCTCGTGAATGCAATATTTTTAAATATTCAGAAATAAATTATCAATGCAACAAAATATTTAAAATGGCTAACCTGCTGTCTCGTTCCCCCAATTCAGACCAGTTTCTGCTCCAGTTATTTCCAGATATATCTTCTCTTTCTTCACGTATATTCCTTATTCGCTGGTTCAGCTTCAGTTTATAGTTACTCCTTGAGTTACCCAAATGGGATTTAGAAAATCTGCGCCAGGTGGATTCTTCAGGTATTTATTTAAACACTCCAGGTCGAATCCAGAAATTATTTGGAGTGCTTTGTTCAACTTCTCCAGGTCGGATCCAGAAGTTGTTTGGATATTCTTATTGAACTTCTGCCGGTTGGATCCAGAAATTGTTTAGAGTGATTTGTTAATATAAATCATAAAACCTATTTAAAGCAACCTTTTATAACTTACGTTTTTGGAGATTAAACGACGAATCTTGTTTAATTATTCACTTATTTAACTATCACCACATTTAAGATATTAATTATAAAATCACTTGCAATTATATTACGTAAATATGTTATATCAGGTGATGTGGACCGTGCCTGATTTGTTTATCAAATTCTGTAGTATTTAAAGAAAACGCCTATCTGTTTGCAATTGGTGGGTCAAGCTCATAGTTCGCTGATTACCGCCTTGTACCTTGCTTTTCACATGCAGGCTTGGGTATTCCTATGAAATTTTCATGTATAACGAAGTGGAGACGCTCTTCAGTGCACGTAAGATTTTAGGTTATTTGTATAAATTAGTTGGAATTTAACATCTTTCATGTTCTTTTAAATCACGTACGCTTTGTTTGTACAGCAAATTTGTTGAACTTTACTTTATCCTCACGCTGTTATTATTTCCAAATTATCAAGGTGTTGGATTTTCATACTTTGTGATCACGCAGCTTTGTATTTATTAATCTATGAAATTATATGCGTTTATCTGTTTTACGTATTGACAAACCAGCTCGTTTAAATGGAATTCCTTGTATAATAATGATGCACTACTCACGCGTATTGTTTTATAGCTTCTATCCATATGGTTTTATGACTTGCAAAGTTGTTTATGTAATTGAATCTTTACCAATACTCTTTCTTTCTTTGAATATAATTATAATTATAGTTTATATACAGGGCGTTCGAATTTGCCTTTTTGCCTAATTGTCAAATTTCGCATTTTTTTGTGGTAAAATGTTTAGTTTTCTGGACTCTCATGATGTTTATATAAAGTGTACTATTTTAGTGACCCTACATACCTCTAAATGACTGTATTATCATAGCAATATATATATTTATTGTATTTTTTCTAGAATGAAGGTAGATATAATATTTAAATGTGTTGTTATTTGAGATGCACTCGTTCGTAAAGCAAAAACTAATCCGTCAATTATAGTTTAGTTTCCAACGTTTTGCCATGAAATTTATGCCTTAATCATAGATTAGAATTGGATAAAATTAATTAACAAGATACAAAACAGTACAGATATACAACTTAAATGCTATTAATAGAAACACTTATTCATGACATACAGTTTTGAGTGATTGAAAATATGATGACAACAGGAATGCAGTAGGTATCAAAAGTAAACTAGATGTAATAAATCATACGGGAAAATTTAAAAGTTAAAACGTAGCCTAAAGATAAACATATACTAAATTAACCTACAATTAGAATGGAAAAAAGTAATGGTAGATTAAACTGCGACAAGTAATTGTTATAAAAGTGTTGCGAAGGTGAGTATTGTTGTCACTTGAATCTGTAAAGAGTGGAATAAACCACATTAAGATTGTTAATGTCTTATTTGGTGTTGAGAGGATTAAGTTGCTGATGAATGTGGAAGGATTCTAGAAACTGTCGTTTGTTATAGTCGTTTTCAATATCTAGAACATTGCCATAAATTCAAAATTTAACACCTCAAATTACCAAAATATGAAAGCAACCAGATATTCTTATAACTTACACAACAACAACTATAAGAAATTTATTCACTCGACTTAAAGATAGTACTGACTAATAAACATCGTCTATAAAATTGAATGTAGTTGCAAAAAAACTTACGTAGGTCATTCCAAGCAGTGGTTAAAAAATCACTTACTCTAACATAAGAGCGATGCCAGGATAGGTAAATTATGTTGTGCACTCGCGTCTCACATACGTTCAACAAAACATATCGCAAAACTTGATGATACAAAATACTACTTACGCACAATATAGATTTCGGTACGATTGTAGAAAAAAATTATTTACATTAAACGTTTACAGGCGGAATACGCTCAAAAACTTGGATTGGGTGGTAGTATGATCTGGTCTCTTGAAACCGATGATTTTCAAGGCGTGAGTGGTACCAAAAATCCTCTTATAAGCACCGTTAGATCAACCTTAAATTTGGTATGTATATTTAAAAATTTTTTGTACTGTGCTTAAATGTGTCATTTTAGTAAAATCCTCTACGCCCACCAATAACAACAACTTAAAAACCGCTATCATCTATCAAGTCATAAAATGGTGTGAGGAGAGCCACTTCATGGTTGAGTGAGGATTCTAACTTTATGCTATTAGAATTAAGACATGTACATATGTTTGTTACAAATTAAAACCTTTCCTAATAAACACACAATCCAGTTCTTCATTATTTTGTAACGTTAGATAGGTTTTGGGCCGTTGAAAGCTTCTTTTTAAAGAGATTTTATTTTTAAACAAAACACTCCTATCAAGTGTATTTTAATTAATTAATTACAAAATGACTTTATTTCTTTTAAGACACTTGAACGTTTATATACATTAAACATTAAGTACTTGAAATTGAAAAATACTATAAGTTAATACTTTAACAAATCAATAATCAATAATTAATAATTACAAATGAGTAGCTTTGAACAACTAAAAATGCTAAAGTTATGGAGTTTTCAGACTGACTGGCCATCTTAGGCTCTTGAGGGTATTTATGCTATCCCTGATCTTACATCACTTGTGGGAAATGCAGATCTAATGTCTGCTATTTCTTGATACAATACAAAGTATTACATTTTAATAATTTTAATTTTAGCAATTGGTTTTTTATAGTCTATTGTGACCTACACCTGCATGTCATATTACGTCTGGAATACAAAGTAACTGTTTCCGCTCTAATGTCTGGTTTATGAACTTTCATTAACTTTTTATAATGTGTCCTCTAATTATACAATGCAACAATCTATTTCTTAAGACTTACTAGTTTCATTTGAATATACATATATATTAATTTGCGGAATATGTAACTCGTTCCTTACTTGATTACATGCAACTCATCGTTGCAGTAAAATACTCTTGTTGTGGGCGTCTTATTAGAAAATTAAAAGTTCCATCCACGTGAAACTATTTAATTATAAATTCAAATAAGTGGCAGTTCGATCCCTCAGTATAAAAACAGTGAAATTATTCTTATAAGACAGTAACTAAATGGGCCCAAGGCCAATACTCATAAACAGAATAAAAGAGTAACTCACCCAAAATACACAGACATAAACAACTTAATTTAATATTGCCATACTCGCAAAACCGTGCAGCTTCAAGTATGTACACCTTTCTTAATCCACACTCCATACGACACTACTTGTTATACACATTAGCCTAGCGCACTTTACTCCCTCTAGCCGCATCAGGTAACGCTTAGAATTTTGCACTCTTGAGACTAACACAACAAACCACTAAACATGGAGTCCAGACAACGGCCATCTGCACCGTCCCGTAATATATATGAATTGGGACAGTTCCCTTCGACCACCGTAGCTGATCCCGAATACAAAAGAAAAACTTCTTAATTTCCCGATCTTCGGCTGAAGACTGAGGATACGTACGAATTAACATCCTGTCTCCCGGTTTAAATTCTGTAATCCTTTTATTCCTGTCATGACGATCTTTGCGTTTTTCAGCCTTTGATTGTAACTTATTATGCGCTAAAACCCACATTTCTTGTGCACTTTTCTTAATGACTGAATTTTCCGAAAAAGGACAGACTTCCCAAAGGAATTTTCCATGAGCTTACCAAAATGTAACTCTCGGGGACTGAACCCGGTTGAACTATGAACGACCTGATTAAAATAATACCTGAGTTTATCTAAAACAATGGCGTTATTTAGTATGAACCGCGTGACATAACGATATCAGCAGTCTCCCCACTTCCCTGTTAACCCGTTCCGTTTGGTTTCCTTGAGGGTAATACACTGACGTATAGGATATTTTAATACCCAAAGCCTGCAACGCCACCCTCATTTCAAACGCGTAAACTGACTCCCATTGTTTGATAAGATCAGTTTCGATTTCCCCACATTTTTGAAATATTTGTTTTCTAAACAACGAAGTATACTTGTCGTATTACCCCGCCGCAAACAACACATACTTGCTAAAAGCATTTATCACCTCTAAAAGTTGAATAACTCCTGACTTCGACACCAGGAAGGGACCCATTAGGTCAAGGTAGATAATTTTATTTGGCACATCAGGCACAACATTCTGATACTCTCCCCAACAATGGGGCGAAAATTTGAACTTTTGACAAAGTTCGCACCCCGAAATAATTGTGAAAAAAAATGATTCCTTTATAAAACCATCAAATATTTTTCGGACCCAAAATGTCCTTGATCCTCGTGCTCTTAACGTACCACGGATCCTATAAGACTAGCAGGAACACATAATTTAACCTCAGGCAAATTTTGGGAACCCCTTCGGAATAATATTTCATTATAACACATATAATAATCGGAATATTTGGCCGAAACATGTGGTTTCGCTAACTCGTTCACGACTATACAGCAAAACGCATCTCTTTCCTGCTCCTCTTTAATATTCTTAAATCCTTTAAATACCTCCTTATAAAGATTTGATGTGCGTAGCACTCTAACCTCCACCCTTTCACCGATAGGTGAGTCGGGCCCCATCCTTTCCTGGATAGGATAGCAAGAGAATGCATCCACTAATATATTATCTCGCCTGTTACAATATTCAATTTTAAAATTGTACTCTTGGCAATAGAGAGCCCACCGAGTCAATCGAATTTACTAATTTGCAAGACATAAGAAACGTTAACGCCTGATGATCAGTAATGATGGTTAACTCTCTTCCTAATACAAATACCCTCCATTGTTGAAGACAATGTATCACCGCCAACGCCTTCTTTTCGGTCACACAATAGCGCAATTCCGGACATTGTAAGGTACGACTTGTAAACGTTATTATTCTATATTATTTCGATTCCTTTCCCCTTTGAAAGAGGCAACCCCCCAGCCCGCAGCCCGAAGAGTCTGCTTAGATGGAAAATGACTTTTCTGGATCCGGGTGTCTTAGCAATACCACTGATAAAAAAGCTGTTTTAACCTTTTCGAGTAAACTTTGTTGTTCAACGCTCCAATTCCATTTAATCCCCTTTTTAACAACTGTAACAACGGGGTGGTTAAAGAAGCTAAATCCCTACAAAACCGTCTACCGAAGGGACGGGACGGGACGGGAAATTCCTGAATCGCCGCTATCCGAGCAGAATCCATGGTAATTCCTTCATTCGATATAAAATGACCCAGAAATTTAATTGATTTCCGAACGAATTGCGATTTTTTAACTTGATTGTGATTCCCGCTGCCTGAGATTTTTTAAAAATAGTTTCCAGATGAACCAAGTGTTCATCCGGCTTTCGCGAGTATATCAACAAATCATCGACATACGGCATAACGTAGAAATCCGTATCCAAGCTCAATATTTGACTTAATCCCCGTATAAATGAGGTTACCGACGTAGATAATCCAAACCGAAGGACTTTGAACACGTATGCCCGCCCTTCATAACCAAACCCTGTAAATTTTTGATGCTCCGGCTTAATGCAAATCTGCCAATAGCTAGCCGTTAGGTTAATGGTACTCAAACATTAACCATTCATAAAATTATTAAATAGTTTAGATGGGTTAGGCGGCACTACAGGGTCTCTTACCATCCTCTGATTTAAGAAAAGAGCATCTAAACATACCCTGATACCCCCTGCTTTTTAACCACTACTAACGGACTGACATTCTGTTTATCTACATTCTATGACATTCCATTTCAGCATTTCTTTGTCTCCTAACTTCTTCTTTATGCACATAGGGATGGGATAAAAGGAGGAATAGTCATGCAATTCGATTTCATGTATATACACATTTATCCGCCCTGGTTGATTCGAGAATATATATTTAAATTTACTTAACAGCAAATAGAGTTTTTCCCTGTCACCTTCAGTAAAAACTTCAGCCTGCATAGCAGCTGCTCTAATTTCCTTGTCCTGATAGGGAGTAACTACTACCTCCTTTTAAATTTTTTCAACCCGATCTCTACCTTAGTCACAACTAGGTTCCCATCGGGGTTTGGTTCTATTCCAAAATTTAGTGCCCTAGTAACCCCTTCGAACCATTCCTTTAACCGGCGTTCACAAAATCGATAATTATCTGGTTTTCTGCCAGGAAATCACTACCTAAAATGATGTTACGGATCAGGTTTGGCAACACAATGGACGAATATGATATTACAAAATCCTCAATGCAAAATTTCAGAAATACTTGCTTTCTTATGACATAATTCTTATTACCGAGGGCCCCAACTAAGGTGATGGACTTACATGGTAAATGTGGGACCGTTTCCCCGAGCTTCCTTAATTTATCTACAAAAATTTTTGAACACACAAGCTATTTGACTGCCTGGGTCAACCAAAACCTCAACATTGATCGAATTTGCTCTTATGTTTAACATCGGAACAAAATTGACGGGTTTTTGTACTGATTCTACCTCTAAAGGCAGTTCTGAACCATCACTATAAAATAATGTCGCCACTTGTGACGGTGACTCACTGGAATAATTCTGATTTGAAATCGAAGCCGCTCTCGAACCTTGATTATTCCTGGCTTGTTGATACCCAGTATGATTTTTTTTAGTAGTAGGACGCGAAGTAGCCGTACTGTTACTGTTCGTCGTGAACCTACCGTTTCCGTTATGACCCGTATTGTTAGTTTCTGTATTTGCATTTCTATCCCTCCAATTTGTGGAGTTGTTTTCGTACGTACTGTCAATTTTTCTAAAATATTTATCGACTTCGTCAATAGTTTGAGCGCCGCAAATTAAAATTTTTGTTGAATTTCATTTGCAAAATGTTTGGTCAACCTTGACACAATATCCTCTTCTCGCAATGTTTCGCCTAAAAAACACGCATCCCTTACCATTTTTAGAAAGTAATCTGCTTTCGAACCGCGCTCGTAACACCCAAATTTAAGTTTATGACAAAGGTTTCGTTCTTCCTCTATACCCCAGTATCTTTCCAAAAATAACATCTTAAATTCAGCAAAATCTTCTACCCTACTTTGTTTTAGGACCCTCCAATCTTGGGCTGACCCACGCAAGCAATTCACCACAAAGGATATTTTCTAATCTTCAGGAACAGCCGCTTCCTGAAATATAGTTTCCAATCTTATCATAAAAGTTACAGGGCGGACAGAGCCCTCTGGCGTAAAGTGTAAATTCGTACCCCGCAAGCCCTTCCAGAGGGTTACGTAATTTCTGTTGATATTATTAGTACTAACATTACCCTGAATCGGGATTCCGTTGTTTGTACCACCTTCTATTAAACCATTAAATGGATCTAAGCCCATTTTAGGCACATTAATCACCTCTGCACCCATTTTAACATTTTGTAAAACCACGCCTAGATCATCACTTAATCTATGCATATTTGCTGACATTGAAAAGTTCATGTTTTCGATCGAATCCGTTAATCTTTGATTGTTCGTACTTAAATTATTCAACACAGCTGTTAATTATTTTAAAACATCGCCGATATTTTGACCTTCTTGCTTTATATTTTTCGAGTTAAGTATCCCCCAATTTATGTATGTATAACGAAATATAAATAATTAGGAATTATTAGAAATTGTTAAAGAAATTATAAAGTAAAATGCAACAATGTAATGCAAGGATAAACCAGACAAGTTTTTAACAGTTCATGAGCACGAATGCAATACAATGTATTTCAGACGATAGTGATACTACAGGTGGCAGGTTACAGACGGTTTAGATATCGCAATTACCTAGAAAATAAAATTATAACAATGTAACAAAGTATAGAATTAAGAATAAGCAGACATGAGCTCTACAAGTTCTCACAGAATTGTGAGAGGCAGGGACATTATAAATAGCCCGGGAGCCCCAAGACCCGGCAGTCAGTCAAAGTATTCAGCTTTAACAGTGCAGTTTGCTTAGGCGACTCACAATAATTTATTTAAATCAATTTATTTTGACTTAGAATAATTAATACCAGTTTGTCAAAATTCTACATTATTTCTGTTTAAGTTGAACCAATAAATAAATTTATTAAGAAGTTTTGGAAGTGTTTTTTAAAAACGAAGCTCCAAAGGCCCACACCTTAACTCGCGTTGTGCTCGGCATTAATTTTAAAATAGTTTTCAATAACCTTATTATGGAGTAATCGCTTTGCCCCTACCATAAATTATACTGTCTATACTTCCTTCCAATTAGTCAACCGCAGTTTATTTGTTTAACAACAGAGTAATTATTGTATTCGAATTTCACCACTTCATAAGTTCTAAATAATCGTAACTAAAATTTAATACTTCCTGTCCTTACTTAATTGTGCACACTGCAGAATGTTGCTTGCATGTTTTTATAGTTAAACAATTTTGAAGCGTGTTTGTCTTCATAACTCGGAGATAGTAAACGTAATGGTATACTATCATCCACGTTGGGCGCCATATGTAACTTTTCTTACCTGGAACCCATCGTTGCAACAAGAGGTTCTTGTTGTGGGCGCCGTATTAAAAAATTAAAAGTGTCATCCACGTGAGGCTGTTTCATTATAAATTCAAATAAGTAACGGGTTTGATCCCGCAGTATACAGTGAAATTATTCTTACAAAACTAAATGGGCCCAAGGTCAACACTCATAAACAGAATAAAAGGGCAACTCACCCAAAATACATCGACATAAACAATTTAATTTAATATCGCGATACTCGCAAAACCGTGCAGCTTCAAGTATGTACACCTCCAATCCACACTCCAGACGACACTGCTTGTTACACACATTCGCTTAGCGCACCCCAATCCCTCTAGCCGCATCAGGTAACGCTTAGAATCTTGCACTCTTAGGACTAACGTAACAATTCACCAAACATAAAATACTTATAATTAAATTAAGGGAGTCCTGTTACACTTTTTGTCGCAAACAGCGGCAATACAGAAATGCTGAAAGATAAGGAGTAAAATGATTTAGCGACTGCGGTGGTAAAAGATATAACATCATCTTTAAATGAATCCAAAGTTGTTGTATCAGCGCAACGCAGTAGCCTTATTGTCTTCCTTAATTTCTTTGAGGAGACGCTGTGCTGTTGTCATGTTGCAATACAAAGGAACCGTCGCCCAAAAACTTCAACTGATAACATCAGTTGTATTAGTAGATAAGGTGGCACTAAAACCGCTCAAGAACTAGAGGATTTGACCCTATTTACTAACCCTTACACTCACCATTACTCACCACCGCTCTATTCCCCTTCAACGTTATGTTCTGCTTTAGCAAATCACACAAATTTCTTTACTCCCGGGATACGGCGTACGAAGGTATTTGCTCTACTTTATAAAGCTTGTGTACCTTATATTGCTCGTTGCTTGTGCTTTTGACATGTATGAAATCTTTTTTTAGTATTAAACTTTTTGTATAAAACCATCATAATTTTATATTTAAATTAAGCGCCTTTTTAGAACATTTACCTGACATCTAGTATCTTCTGTTCGAGGTGTGCTATAGAATCTGCTGATAGATGTGAATCGTATTTTGAAATTATTTTTAAGGAGCTCCTGCTATTAAGAATCAACTGAAAATACTGTATTGTGCTTTATTGTAGTACTGTATGTACCGAGACTTGATATTTGGTAGAATATGAAGTTTTTCTTTTTATGGCTACGACTGGAGTTTGGTACCAATAATATCGCTTCCTACATGTCCTGATCAAAACTAATTTTAGAAATGGTTTTCTTTTGGAACAAATATGCTGTCATGTTTCTAAAGTAGTATTTTGAGAGTTGTGTAAATGGCCGACATTTACGCAGTGTTGGGCAACCATAAATTTGAATCGGGTAAAGTTCAACAAAGAATAAAAATCATATGATAATAGAATTAATACACACTATAAACTGCACGATAAAAAGCGTACAGTAAATACTTACAGTTATAGTCAGTGCTCCTATAGGATAACCTCAAAGTAGCGACGGCTCGACCTATCTTCAATTGTGCTGCAACGCCGAAAAAAGATAATAACACGGGAATGTGGAAAGTATGAAAATATAGATCCCCCTCGCAGCTCCATTCACAGCAGCTAACCGCTTCGATACACCAATTATGTTGTAACATAATCAGTATCTGTTACGAATTAATTAAGTATAGGCAACTTTAAATACATGATTTGATCGTGAGCATGGAGGACGTTTCCAGCATCGCGCCAGGTCATGTAGTAGGGGTTTAAGTAGAGTGGTCGGGCCGGACACATTTCCGTCTTTCTTTTTTAATTTAAGAAATCGAACAATCAAAATATCGAGCTGCCAAGTTATTCTTTTTGCAACTAAACTCGTAGTAAGACGAGCTCAGCTAAAAATCTTAGTGATTTTAAGTGCTTCGTTCATATTCCTGTACAGGGTAAGATTAATAAAGGATGTTTTTTTTTAAATTTTAATCCATTGTAACAATTTTATTTTTGATAATAAATCCCTCCATAAAATTGCGAGAATAATTTAACAATTTTATTAAAACAATAGTAAATTACATTCAACAACTAAAGTAATACGCTAAAGCCGCATCGTCCTTTGGTATTCTATTTGTGGTTAAATATCTGTGTCATCTACAGCTATTTACAATCTGTTTGACGTCCCCCCCGGACGCTCGAGCTAGTTTTGTAATCAGTCGGCCATACGTGGAAGAAGCAACAACATGTATGCTAGATTGCAGGCCGGCAATTTGCGAATCCACTTCGATGAGTTAAATATATAGGCAACTTATTAGTGTTCCCATTCTTTACCCCCACGTAGCAGACTTCTGTCATTTTTTGGTCATACAAAGTTCACATGTAAAGTCAAATAGATGTGATAATGACATTTTCTCAAATTGTGCTGCCGTCAAAAAATGATTATAATAAACAATAAACTTCAAAACTCCCACTAATTATGAAATATATTTTAGGCTAAATTAAAAATAAAAGTGTAAAAGTTTATTTAGAATTAAACAATTTACGAAACTAGACCTAAGTTTAGACATTAAAATAAACCATAAAAGAATTCCTTTTTGGTTTATTCTGTCAAAAAATAGCTATTTTGTTACATTAAACTTGACTCTGTCAAAAACGACTAAACGTTTATTTCAATAAATATTTCAAACTAATAGAATATTTGGCGTCTTCGGTTTAATATTTTTCATCAAATGCTAATATCGAAAAAGGTATTTCCAATACAAAAAAACTTTAAGTTGTTACCTGTAAAGTGTGCTTTATTAAAACAAAACTATTACTAATGTTTTATTTTTAATGAATAACTAAGAAAATAAAAACAGGTTCAATTGTGGTAACATTTACAATAATGTGTATATAGGTATTTTTGAACAGTAAGTCATTAGCAACCAAAAACTTAAAAGAAACACTGTTTTACACAATACGTATAGTAATGTAAATGATATAAAACTATTGGTGAAAAGAAGGGAATAACAGGCATTTGTAAATAACATTTTTTAAACCCCACATTTTAAGGTCAATAGATAAATGTTTAGTGATAAATGTTTAGTAATAAATGTTTAGTAATAAATGTTTAGTAATAAATATACGAACAACTTTCGAATTGAAATTGACTTTATTGTTGTTAACATTACATTAAATATTAGTATATAAGGCATATTTGTAGGTCCATACAGGCAAAGTTTAGTCATAGAATACTCTTACACTTAACCTGCATAAACCACTACATATCTCTACAAGAAAATTAGTGAAGCAAATGAATAATTACACAATAATTGAAAAATATACAATTAGGCTATGTTACTACTTATTCAAAATATGCGTCCTGATTTGAACCTTAAATGCAGTAAAAGTAAAAAAGATTTTTATATCCATCTGGTATTGCATTATAAGTAGAAACAACGTTATAGATGAATCTTCTCTGAAACATAGCAGTCAGTTGCTTGGGAATTGTTAAAGTTTTAGTGTGTTTAATATTGATGCAATGCACTTTGGAGCGTGTCATTAATTATTAGCAATATCCTCTGAAGTCATTTATAATTATTTTATGAACAAAACATAACAAATGATGTTTCCTGCAGTTATCCATATTTAACCAGTGCAACTCTTTTATCTTATGCGATACATGATCAAATTTTTTTAGTCCAAAAACTAAACGATAACAAGTATTTTGAATCCTTTGTATTTGTGTCATAGAAGTGCTATCAAGGTTTGGACCATATATAAAATCACAATAGTTAAATATGACAAAACCAGCTTCCGACAACAGCTTTTTCAATTGTAAGGTTAGTATAGACCGACAAGCATATAGTTGTTTAAGTGCTATACACGACCTTTTTATTAACCTTGCAACATGTGACTTAAAGCGTAGATCATCGTCAAGTATTAAACAGAAATTTCTTGAAGAACTAACTAATGAAATAGAGGTATTGTTAATTATGAGTTTTATCTTATCCTTAACACAATCTCTAATTTTGTCTGTGATCCGAAACAATATCAGCATCAATAGTACCTGCACGAACAAATAATTCATCACTTGATAAATATATGGAATCAATTAAAGTGTACTGCTGTTATTTGCTATGCGCGTAGGTTCGTTTATTACTTGGATGAATCCATAAGAATCAATGCAGCGTGTGATAATATTACTTAAATTGAAAAGATTCACATTGACATCACCTAAACATATTATATTATCCATCATTGGTTCTAAATAAGATAATATATTATCTAGTTCATCAACACAACTAAGCAGATTAGAGTTTGGGGACCTGTATACTGTGCCTACAGTAAAAGTTTTGCGATTTAATTTAAACATTATCCAAAATATGTTCAAGTATACGAGTCAATTGCAAACCAAACAAAATAACCTGACATTTAAGTTCCTTCTTTACGTACACACCAACCCCACCTCCTGGACCCACTCTATCATTATGAAAAAAATTATACCCATTTATATTGACAGAGGTATTGGTGACGAATGAAGTAAGCCATGTTTCAGAGACAGCAACTAAATCACGGTTTTCATCTATTAAATTGATGAAATCATTGAACCTAGGCAACAAAGAATGCACATTTAAATGAGCAATTTTCATTTATAAACAATTACACTAGCCTAATAGAACTATTTAATTTACTTTAATTTAATTTAAACAAAACAAATACAAAAAGTTAAAGCACTCGTAGCTAAATAAAAATGGAGCAAAAAAGAAAAAATGCAAAAGAGGCTATCTCCAACGTAACAAATTATTGTATTCTAACAATCACCAACTTAAGTATAATGTGCTGCATGCTTAGTAAACTATAACTACTATATACCTGTTACTTATTACCAACTATGCTACAGGAATTTAAATTACTAAAGGTTACAATGCTGTACGAATGTAAATTAAAAAATGTTCAGTAAATAAAGACAGTGTGGCATTTACATTTGCACTAACTGTATGGTATCGTTGTTGATGATGTTCTACAAGTTGTATTAATATTCAGCATCTGTCTCGTACATACATCGTTTCACAGGATGTAGTATCCAAGTGGATTCATTATATTCCTTATCGTTTTTCAACGTTTGATCATTTTTGGTTCATCCACTGACCAACGGTTTCGGCTTGTTAGCCTCCCCTGTGATGTAATAAAGCTAATGTTTTGTTAATGACTATATAACTACCAGCCCGATTTGTATTTGTCAATGGCTTTTATTATTTTCATGAGTTTGTTTACAGATACATCTTACTTTATATACAATTTTCTTATTGCGGACTGCAAATAACTTGTCTTTATTTATTTGAATTGCCTTTGGGGCATGAACCCGGGTGTCGCCACGAGAAGGTTTGTTACGTTTGCAAATAAATTTTGCTGTAACATTCCGCAAATCTCAAAGGCCAGACGTACTTTTATAGTCATCTATAAAATTTATTATGTAGTTTCGGTTCAATTCTGTACTTCCACACTTTAGTAGTGTTGGTGTTTTATCACCTGATGGCGGTTTTATTTACTTTTGCCATAGTACAGTGATTGTTTCGAAATTATATCATTATAATAGCTTCGATTACTTTATAGGGTTCTTGGGAACTATTCCACTCTGATGAGGCTAACAAGCCGAAACCATTGGTTAGTGGATGTTTCCTCCCCTGTGAAGTAATAAAGCTAATGTTTTGTTAATGGCTATATAACTACCAGCCCGATTAGTATTTGTCAATTACTCTTATTATTTTCATAAGAGTTTGTTTACAGATACATCTTACTTTATATACAATTTTCTTATTGCGGACTGCAAATAACTTGTCTTTATATATATATATATATATATATATAGAACTATTTTTGACATACTAAATGTATCACCCTGTACATAAATTTCCTACCTATACATAGTTTCCGACATGGATATGAAATACAAATAACAATGTATTACCTATTATAGTCTGCTTCTGATATAAATGATCAATTATCTGGAAGTGTATGTGACCTTTCCTCGGTTGATTTTTCACAGTTCTCTAAATATGAAATACAATGATATAATAATTTATATTATTTATACAAATTAGCATACTCTGTCTCAGTCTGCGACTTCATTGTTTCTGGCTCGAAAGTTTCTTCATATAAAGTTCTTGGATTACTAACTACCTTAGGTAATCTTTGCAAACCTGATGGGCCAAGCTTGTTTAAATTATCTGATGTGGATTTCAAACTGTAAAAGTTTGGGTTTTATTATGACATCTAATTAATATGTGTATTTGTGAAATTATTATGTAACAGGGGCATAACCAGTGTAGTTAGAAGGCTTGAATCATTGTTTGCAGGTGAGACAAAATTACTCATTTTTAGTGTTAGTACTTAATAATTATATAAAAATCATATGACACATCCGAGAGCTTACTTCGTTCAAAATAGCACAAAAATTCTTCGCATTGTTGTCAAAAACAATCTAAAGCTTATGAAATCCTATAGAATTTTAGAAAAAAATTAATAATATTTTGGTACCCCAAATAATCACAACATGATAGAACATTTTTAGGGGACTGCTTAAATTATAAATAGGGGTTATGTCGTTTTTAAACTGATTTATGTAGGACAAAAAAAGTGAGTTTACTCAGTTTCTGTCATTTTTACCATTCGGTGTCATAAATTAAATAATGAATATTTTTGATAAAATAATGTATGCAAAACAAATAATTTATTTATTCAAGAAGACAGTAGTTTCTCGAATAAATCAAATCTACAAAAATTAATGTCAATATTTGAACACACATTTTCAAAATCGAATGAAATATATAATTAATTTTATCCATTACTTATCTGTCTATCCACAAAGTATAAGAATTTTAGAATATACTTACCCTCAAGCGCAAATACACCCACACTAAATAAAGAATTAAATGTTTGTTTATAATAATAACGAAATGTCACTCTATGAACAATAAACTACACATTCAAAAATAAAAATTAGCGAATACCATATGCACATAAATGAAATAATACAATACAATACAAATTTGTTTCGGCAATCGACCTTGGCTATTATTAGAATGCACTATGTACCTAACGCTTTGCTTGCTGATCAACAACTTCGAATTCGCTGAAGGTCATTTACGACAAATAGTTACAGGAATGGAAAAAATAAACCAGCATCGTGTCGTATCATAGCAACCGTTATTTCCCTAACTTAGAAACGAACCACTAAACTACTAAAGTTAAAATAAAGTAGTTCCCTCTATCATGCGAAAGCTATACCACAAAGGCGCCTATTTTAAAATTAGTTCGTGTTATGAAAATAGAGGGATTCTATCGCGCCCTTAAACCAGCGGCATCGGTATAAAGCATGCTGGGCTAAATCGTAAAATTTTTATGTTTTGTATCTCTACTTTAGAAATTGTCCATTCTTAATGAATTACCCTGTATAAACATATTAAATAATCTATATAGACGTTCTGAAATTCAAATGATTCAATAGTTTTAATCACAAAAATAAAAATATCGCCAACTTGTGCTAAGAAGAACAGATTTTGATGCAAAAAATACTGACCTAGAAATGCTCAAGTGACAAGGCTAGGAATAAAGTTTGCAATGAAGCAAAATTAACCTACTGAATTGGAAACTTTCTAAAGACAGGACGAGATAAGATATAACTTTCGCTGACGTACATGATAATATTTATGATAAAGGTTGAGTTAGCAATTGCAAACTAATTATTCCAAGTACCTACTTGCAAATATATCATTAAAAATGATTTAATACTTTCAACATAGATGTTTCGTCATCCGTTCAGCAATTACAGCAATTACGCTCTTTCTTATCACTATTATCAGGGTATTAACCGTCGGCGTTTTCGATAATACGATATGAAGCTAAACTAGAAAGCCGTTAATATTTTAAATATTAATTCCAAATAAATCCCATACAAATAATTTAGACAAGATTAGATTAATGTAGTAAGACTTTGCAACATAAATCATTTTCTAGGAATATACCAATATTAAATAATAACTATGAAACAGGATGGGTATTAAGCTTGTACCTTTTCATTAAGTATTAAATGTACAAGTGGCAAAAAGTTAAATACCTATAATAAATAATACCGTTTAGCGTATACAAATAATCCTTTAATTTAAATTGAGTAAAATAATGCATTCTAAAGTAAATGAATGACATCGAATTTAACCCAAAATTTAAGATGGTGGATAACTAATCAATTACCACATACCCCACACATAATTTGCGGTAAAAGAAGGGTAATGATTTATCTTAATAAACAGTATAGTTGTTAATGCAACAACTTCCGCAGTACGTTGATCTTCACCTCACTCCCATCCATCCTCGAACCTATTTACAAGATCTCACTACACCACGTAGGTTTTTAGAAGGTATACCTTATAAACCGTTTAAATAATCGTATTTTCTGCAGTTATACCTCTTATATTTCTTGCAATTTATAAATCGGCTTTCATCATGAATATTCGTGATGTCATATATTGACGCCGTTGCCACTATCAAAATAGCTATTCCTCGTAACTACAATGACGCTATTAGTACAATAAAGAGATTGCAGGTATTTAGTAATTGGTGGCGCAATGTTCTGTTTGTTACTTTTTAAAATGTAATTTTCATATTTAATTTACAGGATCGCCGCGCATATCTTGGCTGCCTGTGTGTAAATTTAAAAACGTCGCCCTATTACTAATACCTTACTAATACCTTACATGTGATTTTCCAATGCTCCACCCGAAGGTACTACATTGGCCAGGAAGCGAGTTTTTTTTACCTGAAAAATTTGGAATTTTGCCGAACCCTTGCTGACCCAAGCAAGGTAGGGATCTTTAAGGTGCGTGACAACACTCACACACGAGCCTTCCATTTTACACCTGTGCGAAGTTGGCAGCCAAAACTTAGCCATTTTACTGCAACCACCCGAATGTTCATGGGCGTAGGTGTTGTATGAAAAACTTAATACCATAATCAATTATTAAACCCATTTTAATATAAATTTAAAATAATAATGCAAAACTTTAACTTTTAAGGAAAAGATACAATAGTTCATAACTCTATCCGTTCAAATTATATTTTGGGCGCTTTCATGGACTACAGTAAATCACACAAATCTACATCCGATCCTAAGTATAAATGTTAAATGAACAAAGATAGCAGTTCACACAATAGCTTTGGTATTTTTTAATGCTGAATTGCAAGGTTACTATTATAAAACGCGTAATACTTACCGCCTTGTCCAAGGGATCACTATGATGTCTCGATTCTCAGATCAATCTATTATTATTTATTTCGCAACGAAAAAAATGGAGTGCCAACTTGAAATTTTGCAAGGGGTTGAGGAATAAAAGCAGCTACTTACTGTAAAACGCGCAATCTCTTCGCCCCGTTCAAGGGTACTTTTTGGTACCTTGATTGTTCAGACTTACTATACCTTATTTCATACCGAAAAAAATGGAGTGCCAACTTGAAATTTTGCAAGGGGTTGAGGATTAAAAGCACCTACTTACTGTAAAACGCGCAATCTTTTCGGCCCCGTCCAAGAGTACTTTCAGGTTCCTTGATTGTTCAGACTTACTATACCATATTTCATACCGAAAAAATGGAGTGTCAACTTGAAATTTTGCAAGGGGTTGAGGATTAAAAGCACCTACTTACTGTAAACCGTGCAATCTTTTGGCCCCGTTCAAGGGTACTTTCTGGTACCTTGATGATTGTTCAGACATACTATACCTTATTTTATACCAAAAAAAATGGAATGCCAACCTGAAATTTTAAAAGGGGTTGAAGAATAAAAGCAGCCACTTACTGTAAAACGCGCAATCTTTTCGGCCCCGGCCAAGAGTACTTTCAGGTTCCTTGATTGTTCAGACTTACTATACCATATTTCATACCGAAAAAAATGGAGTGCCAACCTGAAATTTTGCAACGGGCTGAGGAATAAAAGCAGCTTCTTACTGTAAATCGCGCAATTTTTTTAGGCCCAGTCCAAGGGTACTTTCTGGTACCTTGGTTGTTTAGACCTACTAAACATTATTTCATACCGAAAAAAAATGGAGTGCCAACTTGAAATTTTGCAAGGGGTTCAGGAATAAAAGCAAGTACTTACTGTAAAACGCGCAATGTCTTCGGCCCCGTCCAAGGGTACTTTCTGGTACCTTGATTGTTCAGACCTACTATACCTTATTTCATACCGAAAAAATGGAGTGTCAACTTGAAATTTTGCAAGGGGTTGAGGATTAAAAGCACCTACTTACTGTAAACCGTGCAATCTTTTTGCCCCGTTCAAGGGTACTTTCTGGTACCTTGATGATTGTTCAGACATACTATACCTTATTTTATACCAAAAAAAATGGAATGCCAACCTGAAATTTTAAAAGGGGTTGAAGAATAAAAGCAGCCACTTACTGTAAAACGCGCAATCTTTTCGGCCCCGGCCAAGAGTACTTTCAGGTTCCTTGATTGTTCAGACTTACTATACCATATTTCATACCGAAAAAAATGGAGTGCCAACCTGAAATTTTGCAACGGGCTGAGGAATAAAAGCAGCTTCTTACTGTAAATCGCGCAATTTTTTTAGGCCCAGTCCAAGGGTACTTTCTGGTACCTTGGTTGTTTAGACCTACTAAACATTATTTCATACCGAAAAAAAATGGAGTGCCAACTTGAAATTTTGCAAGGGGTTCAGGAATAAAAGCAAGTACTTACTGTAAAACGCGCAATGTCTTCGGCCCCGTCCAAGGGTACTTTCTGGTACCTTGATTGTTCAGACCTACTATACCTTATTTCATACCGAAAAATGGAGTGTCAACTTGAAATTTTGCAAGGGTTGAGGATTAAAAGCACCTACTTACTGTAAACCGTGCAATCTTTTGCCCCGTTCAAGGGTACTTTCTGGTACCTTGATGATTGTTCAGACATACTATACCTTATTTTATACCAAAAAAAATGGAATGCCAACCTGAAATTTTAAAAGGGGTTGAAGAATAAAAGCAGCCACTTACTGTAAAACGCGCAATCTTTTTGGCCCCGGCCAAGAGTACTTTCAGGTTCCTTGATTGTTCAGACTTACTATACCCTATTTCATACCGAAAAAAATGGAGTGCCAACCTGAAATTTTGCAACGGGCTGAGGAATAAAAGCAGCTTCTTACTGTAAATCGCGCAATTTTTTTAGGCCCAGTCCAAGGGTACTTTCTGGTACCTTGGTTGTTTAGACCTACTAAACATTATTTCATACCGAAAAAAAATGGAGTGCCAACTTGAAATTTTGCAAGGGGTTCAGGAATAAAAGCAAGTACTTACTGTAAAACGCGCAATGTCTTCGGCCCCGTCCAAGGGTACTTTCTGGTACCTTGATTGTTCAGACCTACTATACCTTATTTCATACCGAAAAAATGGAGTGTCAACTTGAAATTTTGCAAGGGGGTTGAGGATTAAAAGCACCTACTTACTGTAAACCGTGCAATCTTTTTGCCCCGTCCAAGGGTACTTTCTGGTACCTTGATGATTGTTCAGACATACTATACCTTATTTTATACCAAAAAAAATTGAATGCCAACCTGAAATTTTAAAAGGGGTTGAAGAATAAAAGCAGCCACTTACTGTAAAACGCGCAATCTCTTCGGCCCCGTCCAAGGGTACCTTCTGGTACATTGGTTGTTCAGAGCTACTACACTTTATTTCATGCCGAAAAAATGGAGTGCCAACCTGAAACTTTGCAAGGTGTTGAGGAATAATAGCAGCTACTTACTGTAAAACGCGCAATCTTTTCGGCCCCGTCCAAGAGTACTTTCAGGTTCCTTGATTGTTCAGACTTACTATACCCTATTTCATACCGAAAAAAATGGAGTGCCAACCTGAAATTTTGCAACGGGCTGAGGAATAAAAGCAGCTTCTTACTGTAAATCGCGCAATTTTTTTAGGCCCAGTCCAAGGGTACTCTCTGGTACCTTGGTTGTTTAGACCTACTAAACATTATTTCATACCGAAAAAAAATGGAGTGCCAACTTGAAACTTTGCAAGGGGTTCAGGAATAAAAGCAAGTACTTACTGTAAAACGCGCAATGTCTTCGGCCCCGTCCAAGGGTACTTTCTGGTACCTTGATTGTTCAGACCTATTGTTACATTTTTTTTGTGGCAGCCACGTTGGGCGCCAAATTTATGCTACGTAACACAAAGAAAGCCAAAGAAATGACCCGGCTCAATCGGAGAGTAGGGGGTTGTAGAAAGCAGACTGATCTATGATGTATGCGGCGGTAAGGAGTTAGTAACAGTACCTGCAATAGAAAAATTAGAATAGTAAACCTGAAAGAAAAACAAATTAGTCCTGCAAACCTGAAACAAAGAAAAAGCATAGCATACGGATCAAGTATAAATTGTTCAGTACTTTGTAGAATAAAAAAAAACTGTTGGGATAATCTATATAATATAACAACGTTAAAAGCAATATAACAAATCTTTAGTACAAAGTGAGGTAATATTGGGGAGTAGCAGAAACGTTTCTTCACACACCAATTAGACATAAAGCAGATAAAATTTTAACAAAATATAAATAGGTAAGTCACAATTGATATGAGTAATTCAGTAGTATTGATTGTTTTTTTTCTTTCTTTTTTCTTCTTCCTAATAGCAGGCAAGTCTATTGTAAAAGGTATCAGAACGACGAAGATTATTTCAAAACAAACGGATAGATATTTACAGTAATAACAAGTATGAAATAGTTCAACTTACAAAAATCCTTCAGCAACGCCTCCTTGCAACTGAAGTGTGGGATTCAACAATGTCATGCACTAACGAAGCACTTCACCCTTGACTGTGAGGGTGTTGATGGAACTTATCACACGTTACACTAATCACACCTACGTATTTCACTGGTTTTAGCAGCAGACATTATCATGCTGATGGAACTATGTAGCATTGATAAATTTCTTGTTAATTCTATTTCCTGAGACAATAATTTCGAAATACTTTGTAACACAAATAAAAAAAATGGTAATAAAAATTTAGAATCACGGGCCTTCAACACACGATGTAATGCATTAAACTAAAAGTACCGTGAGGGGTATTATTTGCTACCTATGGTAACAAAGAAAATCTAATGCTTTTGAATAACGAAGTTTGCACAAACAGTTCCATTATAAAAAGATAAATCAACAAAAAACACCATTAGTAAAGCACGCGCAAACACTAAGCAAGTCCGTCAAATGTTCTTCGTCCAACATTATACAAGAATTAAACACCTAGGAATATAATTGAATAGGTTATGACTACCAATTCAAACTCCGCGCCAACCACATAGACATTTAGAACGACCTCGTAAAAATGAAGATAGGTTCACAATAAAAAGAACGATTTTGCAGATTTCACATTGGGTACCCCGAACGAGTAAATATTACTAATACGCAAAACCACTTTAAATACACCTTATAAGCACTTTATAACAAATTATAAACTGTTTTTGTATTTTATCACAGTTTATTTAGTGAAAAACGAGCTTGGGTTCAACAAACAACATCGCATTAATTCTCACTAGCTTCAAAGTAACAAGGAAACAACATTTTTAATGTAATTCATATATAGAAACCAAGCACGAAACTAACAACCGCTCATGTGTAGATATAAAAATCGTTGTTACTTCAAAACCGCGTGTCGACTATCTATCTAGACTCGTATAACCACATTTGGAACAGAATTTTTATCAGCGGTTAGACAAGAACGATCCAATTTATAATTATAATACGACGCATTCACCTAAGGATGTCTTTCAAACTCGATCACCTAACCACACTATCAAATTGTAGAGAGTGAACGTCGATAATCGCGTAATATAATATAAAGGGATTATTCGCAAACGAGTTAATAATTATAAAATATAGAAATAGTAGGGTAAAATGTTAAGCCTAATAAAAATGCCCGTTACACTATTATACCTTATTTCATACCGAAAAAAATGGAGTGCTAACTTAAAATTTTTGCAAAGGTTGAGGAATAATAGTAGCTACTTACTGTAAAATGCGCAATCTCTTCGGCCTTGTCCAAGGGTACTTTCTGGTACCTTGATTGTTCAGACCTACTATACCCTATTTCATACAGAAAAAAATGGAGTGCCCACCTGAAATTTTGCAAAGGGTTGAGGAATAAAAGCAGCTACTTACTGCAAAACGCGCAATTTCTTCGTCCCCGTCCAAGGGTACTTTCTGGTACCTTGATTGTTCAGACCTACTATACCTTATTTCATACCGAAAAAAATAAAGTGCCGACCTGAAATTTTGCAAGGGGTTGAGGAATAAAAGCAGCTACTTACTATGAAACAATCTTGTCAGTCTTGTCAGCCCCGCCCAAGGGTACTTTCTGGTACCTTGATTGTTCAGACCTACTAAACATCTTTTCCTAAAAGTTAAAGTTTTGCATTATTAGTTTAAATTTATATTAAAATAGGTTTAATAATTGATTGTGGTATTAAGTTTTCCATACAACACCTACGCTCATGAACATTTGGGTGGTTTCGGTAAAATAGCTGCTAAGTTTTGGCTGCCAATTTCACACAGGTCATTTTACCTCTCATCCGAACGAGGGTGTATTTTTGTGAAAAATGCTCGCCTAACATTTTTCAAACGGACCGTGTCGGGACTCGAACCCGGGACCTTAGGCGTAGTAGTCACACACATACCAACTACGCCACGGAGCCGCCCTTATAAATAGACCCTCGTAAATTTTTTTCCATAATAATAAATGAGCAGAAACCTAAAAAAAAGTTTTAAAAAATTGCACTTACGTATTTCTATGTATGGAGAAATTTTGTATTGGCTGTGTGCCCTGCGAGCCTTGGCATCCGCAAATTGCGTTATTAAAGATAAGTCATTCTGTCACTAATGTCACGTTCAATTGAAAGTGTCCCTATGTTGATAGTCTTTCCTGGGTCATAAAGGATCTCAGATAGTTTTTAATAATTTTTAATTTGGAAAACAAACGTTTCCGGAGGCCACAGTCACAGGTATTGTCGAAAAAATAGGTACAAGCACTACTACGTTCGAAAAAAAGACGATAAGCAGTTTTCATAAATATAGTGTAGAGCTACATTAACTGTCATGTTCGAAGATATATGCGGTTACAACGCTTTGATTTTCTCAAACAATTCCATTCCTCTAATATCCGAGTAATTCTGGAGCTCGTCCGAAAGAGCTTTTTCAATCGTTGCACAATTTTCATTCAACTCACTATCATTGAAGGTGATGACCTTTAATTTTGAAAAGTTATGAAGTATTTTGAAAACAGAAATGTGATTTTCGAATAATATAAATCTGTCTTCTAATACAGTTAATGTGCAATCTAGAATTATAGAATAGTAATTCACCTTAAAATTTTCTTTTGGATCTTGAATTGATTCGTCTTCATGCTCGTAGTCAAATTGTAGAATACGCCTTCTTATGGGTCTCGCTCCAACCGTTGGAAACGTTTCTCCTGCACCAAATTTGACTGCTACTTTGCTTGCCCCATCCACTGTTACTTCAAATCTGGAATATGTTCTCAATCCCGCCAAATACTTTTTTAAATTGTCTAATGCATCCACGCAATTTCCAACATTAATCTTAGGATTTTGCATAATTTTGCTGACTACATTAACTTTGTTCAAAATATCATGCCAGATGAAACAGAACAAATCAATTTGAAAGATTTTATTTTTTGGCCTAGATTATTTGTCATACTTCTAGTACTAATGTCCGAGTGCAGTCGTTAGTTAGTTTAACCGAAGCGTCATAGATTTCTGCCAACTGATTCTTCAGAGGTGTAATTGAATCTGTTTAATTTTTGCATCTGGTTTCTGATAATGGTTTCATTGTAAGATTAGATGCATGCCTTAAAAGTGCATTCAATCTATGTGTAAACAAAGAAAAATACACATACAACTCGTACCAAATCGAAGAATTCAACTAATTCAAAACTAATTTTTACAGTATCGCTAATAACTAAATTTAAAGAATGTGCGGAACATGGAACGAAATGCTTTTGGATCTAAATCTAAAATCCGTTTCTAAAGAACGATATCTTTCAGCGCATATTTGAATCATTGTCATACCTTTTACCGCGTAAATTATGTATATCTAACTTGAGTTCTTTTAATTTGTTACATTTGTTACATGTAGTATCTGTTACAGGACAGAAACAAATAAAATGTTCAACAATTTCAACTGGTGCATTCGTTGATATTTATCGGATAATCACACTACTTTGCTCCGTCTGTGTCACATCCGGAATGCAGTCAGGAATAATTGAAAAATATTTTGAGCAACGGGCATTTTCAAGAATTTTAGTCCAGTTGGCATCTGCTAGTAACTCAATTAACTTGTGTTGAATTTGTATACCGAGATAATGTGGCATATTCTTGTGATGCGACTATACAACGAATGTGTTCCGGCAAAACAGCTTCAAATTGGGCAATTAATCGGGTTAACTGAAGAAAATTCTCGTTCTTGGGCGTGAATAGCTTTTGAGAAGATCCCCTGAATATTAAACATCGATTTGACAAAATTTTGACAATCGATAGCAGCCTTTCAATCACTCCATGCCATTAACATTTTTCCTAATTATAAACTCGAAGCTCAGCATTTATAGTGGTACCTTTCTTTAAATCAAGATCAGTCAGCCATTTTTTAAATATTTTTGATATGATTTAAATTTGACATATCTTTTGAGAATAAGAGATAAATGTTGCCAATCACGTAGTCTACGTACTTTTGCTAGATGCTACAATTTGTTTTGAGCACCTTCACTCTCAAAAAGCTTACGTGCAAAACAGAAACCACTGTTTAATGAAAGAATATAGCAGCCACTGTCGATAAATTTTTTTTCATTGTCTAATTTTCGATAATAGTAATTCTTTGTAAACCTCCTTTGCTGATCATCTTTTGGAAAATTTATATTTTCTACTTGAGGGGAAAATTTTTAATCACAAATTCAATATCTTTTGTGGTAATTATATCTGGCCACTATCTTGGATCATTTGAATATATACTGCTTGTTGCTATTTCTTCGGGTAGTTTTGATTTTTTTTATTATTATCATCAGAGCGGCTCTTATTCTCTTTTTCACTCAACGTAGTAGGATATTCTAAAATTTCTTCGCCTATTATTATACTCACACTAGCACAAGCACTAGTAGTACTCCTACTCGCAATAGCACTATCCGATTAACTTGCACTTGCACTCACATCTGCAGCCAAATATATTTCCAAAGCGCCGGATTGTTGCTACTGCTGCTCTATTTTTTGTTTCTTTTTCTGCCTATATTGAAAACCCGACAAACGTTTAGTTTTCCTATCGGAAATATTTAAATGTCGAAACAAGAGTGATTACACGTGAACATTCAAATCCCAACGGAACGTTATAGTTTTAAACTAAAAAGTGGTAAAGAGCATTTCACTATATAGTTTATTATGACTTTCACTTACTATACCTGCGTTTAGAAATGGATTATCAGTAAAGATTGTGTTGCAGTTATAAATTCCCCTATATTGAATAACAGGATTAGGTGTTTCCTGTTTACATCACAAGGATTGGAAAATCGTCGTACCTTCTAAACTATATAAACATCTGAAATCCCTCTTTCACGATCCTCCTACCTCCAGTCATTGTCGCGAGGACAAAGCTCCTGCGCGTCTTTTCCAAAAATATTACTGGTCCTGTCTCAAAGCTGACGTCGCTCGTTACATCCGACGTTGTCCGGTTTGACAGCCCCCCCCCCGTTCCTCCGTTCCAAGGGCCACTCCATCCTATCCCTGGCAAGTCATTTCGTGTAAGCTAGTAGCACCTCTTCCTCGTTCTACTCCTATATCCATGTAGTCGCTGACTACTTTGCTAAATTTTCTATGTTCTTTCCTATGCGTAGCGTCATTGCAGTGTGAACTAGATTCAGGGGTATGGACTCTTAACTACGGGTTCTTTTCGTGAGTTACTTAAAAACATGAAATGAAAAATTACTGGATTCCAGTTACGTAGTTTTATTCTCCACAATAATAAAAAAATGAATATCCTAGTTAACGTTTAGACTCACTACTAGAAACAAAAACCTAGAGGAGTACAAAACAGCATTACTGTACCTTTCCTATTCTATCTAAAATATTCTTACCTATTCAGGCTCAAAGAACCACCGGACAAACGTAGAGTAAACTTAAGTATTGATAACAATGCTAGCAACCACTTATCATAAATTATGCTAATATTAGTAACTCGAATTTTCCGCGCCGATGCTATTTCACTTTCATACGCCTCTGAAGTCTATTAATATAATTCTTTCCCCAAGTTCTACGGTTTGATAACGTCAGCGAAGTAAAATATAACACCAAACGTAGATAAAATAATGTTAGGTAGGGGCCCCTTTTTGTACGAGGTTGCTCGCATACAAGCGAATCATCATCATACAAGGCAAAGAACTACCTTTTCACAAAACACGTGATGGTTGAAAGTAGTGCAGGATAATATTTGTAACCAGATCACCACTATCTACACACCGTAAATTATTTCTTCATAACAAAAAGTTGGAGCATGCTTAATACTGTAAATCAATACGATACCTACAGATTGTTTTCGGTTCTGAATTCCAACTTAGCACTGCGTCACTTTTTTAAATTTTCAGCTTTGTTTACCAATGTGAAGAACGGGAAAGATAGTATTCTTGTTAGTAAAATAGAAAATCTTAATTAAATCTGAATTTGAATAAGTCACCGATCTGTTATTAGTTCACCCACGCTATTCAGTGACGCTGTTTCAAAATACGGGTTAGCATTTACAAAGTGTTTTTTTTTTTGGGATTGAACTCCAGAGGGATTTTAGCCTCCTTAGCCACCCCGTAGTTGCGACACTGACAACGATGCTCTTCACTGTTGTTCTCGTTGCTCATAATATCTGTGGTCGAAGTGGGTGTTGTGTCTCTAGTCAAGAAGTGAGCGAAGTGGTTCTGTTGTCGTTCTGTCCTTAATCAAACGTTAGGCAAACTGGGTCTCCAGGTGGACAATGTGGTACAAAAATATAGGTGGGCGAAGTGATATGAACTCTTTAAAGTACATAGGTGTTAAAGAATGATAACACTTCACACATTTGCTTCTGCTTAGTCCGAGATTACTTTTAAAATGGGGTAAACAATAATACCTTTTTTAACTTTTCACTTCGAAGAAGATACAGCAGCTGTGATTTAAATATTTACCTGCCGGGTGAGGGTATCCAATTAACAATAAATAATAAATGGGAAGGACCTCTAACACTATAGTACCCTCACGTTTCGGGACATTGCCTCGCAAGCTGCTGCAGTCGGTGAGAAGGGGAGGTTCATTAAACAACAACACACTAAGACAAAATTCCAATTGTTTTATTAAACGGGCTACTAACTAACTTAACCTAATTACATATGCATACAAAATTATACAGTAATTAACATTATTTACAATAGGGCGCCACCATGGGAATTAAACGGCCCATGGACCGATCGCGGTAATAGCTCTCATCGCACTTTGTTCGTGGCGATGAACCAAGATTGCAGGACAGAAAATACTTCACTTCACAGGGGCAAATCTTATAAAGTCTCCGGCTAGCACAAACACAACTTATCTAAACAATTCTAAAATCCTTATTTTATGAATATTAACAACAGTTCTGGGTGCAAACACCCCAATACATATAATTAATTAACGCTACCGCAGTCTACTTAACTTGCATACTGAAACGACCTTCCTTTAATCACGGGGTCATCCGTGACAGGAAAAACATGACCTTCACACGGGTCAAATAGTACAGTAACGGAATTCGTGGCTTAGTTATTACAAGCCTCGGACAACATCGAAATAAAATAAGAAACCCTTCAAAAGATGCGGTCTTTAACAATAACCTAACGGGATTAAATTACTGGAACGGGGCTTTAACCCGAAGTTGTATGCTGTGAAAGTCGACAGATATTGTATTTAAACAAATAAATGACTTATGATGCATAACACAGCCTTGAGTTCATAGTAATACCATATATAATAATTACTTACTCAGAGAAATAAACTAACTTTGAACATAACGGCACGCACTTGAATTCAGAGAAATAAAACACTTACTCAATCTTGCAAGTCCGCGAGCTTTCGACTACAACGCGTCTGAAATAAACAACCCGATTACCACCGGCTGGCATCTTTATATACATTTAAGTTAATTGAAAATAACCCTTTCTTGGCTCTCATACTCGGCTTAGGATACGCCGGTTGTAAATCTTTAAGAATAATTAAACTGCCAATTGCCCTAAGATAGCCACACAAGTAGATCTCGGAACTAATTTTAGTTGAGTACTCCGCTTATTGAAAAATTGCTTCCGACCACCCTGACATAAATAGGATCCTAAAACATGATTGACATTTAATCATAGATAGCAACTAATCTGACATGTGTAGTGCCTTTGAAGTAAAGTGCCTTTAGAAAAATTGATTAACTCTTGGATTAGACCTTCCTGGAAACTTCGCTAGGACGCTACTTGGGTAGTCTTGCAACCGTTACAATTACAGACATATTTATGTTACCAGACCTTCATTCTAATAATTAGAATGCTAAAATTAAACTAGAAAATAACTATTTTTAGAAATCATAGAACTAATTAGAGCGTATTAAAACAGTATGTTACACAGCAACTTAAATTTTTGTCACTGGTCAAGGAATTAAACAGTTACAAACTATAAATGCTTTTTGCTTAGCCCGGTTCAAGGGAATTTTCCAAAACCGTTTTTGAAATTTAATCAAAACGAAATAAAAGGTTTAAATACGCTTTGCTATTGTCGACAGATGCTTTTGACACCTTCGCTATTAATATCTATTTTCATCTATTTCACATCGGTGCAACGAAAGTGCAGAATAGTTAAATTTCATTTTCTTATTAGTCACTTAAAAATGTCGTACATTGCTAGATTGCAAAACATGTTGGTTGGTATTAATTAGATAAATTTAATAATAAATTTTTCAAGTAGTATTACGTCTATAAAGTTGTTTACACAGTAGCAAAATAATAGATAAAATGTTCAAAATAATATATCTCAATCATCTAGCGACGTACTTTGATCTATTGTTTAAAAATTTTGTACTTTTAACTAATACATGAATATGACTAGCTTGAACCTGTCAATTTTTGATTTATGATACGATCCGAACCGTTTATTCTTTAAAATGAAGTATGTATTTTTAGACAATGAGACTATATTAATGCATCAGACCAATGCCTACTACGATGGTTTTTCAGGGTCAAAAATTTAGAAAAAGTGTTAGGGATTTCTTTTATTACTTTTCCTTCTACTCCATTGTTTTGAGCATCCTTCAAAACGGGTATACACAAAGTTTCACTTAATAAATACTATTAGAAAAAGGTTTATTAAACAACAAAGAAAAAACAAATCAAACGAAAAAAATTACGACAACCTAAATTTTTGTAACTTCAACTAGCCCACCATTCATTTTAATGTATTTTTCATGACGCCCGAAAGTGTTTCTTGGTATCTTCCTCTGTTGTTCTGGGGTTATTTCAGCGCAAACATTTATAATTTGGACGCGCAGATCGTCGATTGTTTGAGGGCGTGTTTTATGCATAGTATATTTAATCGTACCCCAGAGGAAAAAATCCAGTAAGGTTAAGTCTCGAGATTTAGGTGGTCATTCTGCTAATGGGCTGTTACGGTTAATCAATAAATTTCCTCACTGTTGAGGCAATATAAACAAGACTACCATCCAATTAAAAATGCAGATTTATTGAACCTTACAGGCAACTAATATTCAAAACATCCGTAAAGTCGTTTTCCAAAAATTCCAGAAAACACTGCCCATTTAAGGTTCTTTCGAAACAGAAATGTCCAATAACGATTCTCGGTTTCATACCTTCTTAGTATTTGTATAAACGAACGTTGGCTTTTAAAATGAAACATTTGGGTTTGAAATTATTGATTTTCTTATGCATGCAAGCTCCCTTTTTGCTTCCATGCGTTTGATTAAATTATTATAATTTCTTATGCGTATCTTTGAGCTTTTATGTACTCTAAAGCTTTCTCTTAAGTAATTTTAACACTTCAATTTAAATATAGAAAAATACCTTAATTATCGTCCGTTTTCACTATATAAATTAATTCATTTGGCGCGTGAATAATTTGCTCCTATTTCTATATACACGGTTGCTAAAATTTTATTGTCTACACCTATTTACCCTTTAAATCCACAACAATATATATATATATATATATATATATATATATTACTGTGATATTTGAGGGTTAAAAAGGCATCATTAGCATTCATTTGTAATTTATTTCATTATTGAGCATGTGAAAGAACAACATGCAATTATGAAACGGTTTCCAAAAACATTATTTGAAAAATTAATAATTGTACTGAAAAATTTCAAATAGCTCAAATTTAATTTTCAGTATCTTGCAGATGTAAATACTTATGAAGGATAGTGTGTGTCAAGTTAGAAACGTTCCGTGTATAAGATAGCATTTAAAAGGTCATATCATAAACATATTTTAACCCTCGTATTTAATAAGTTTAGTTTCTGAAAAGCTATTAGTTTCATTTTTAAGTTTTAAAAACCGTTTAATTTACAGAAAAGTTTGTTGTACATGTGTTGAAAACTTTTTTTAAGATTTAAAACTGTTCAGTTTACCGGGTAGTGTTAACTAAAAGCCAAGTTGACCGTTACAATTGTTAAAAACGTTTGAAAGTGTTTTGAAGAAGGTTACCTAGTATAATTAAGTTATAAACGAACGTAACTGTTAGATTTTCCTCGCAGGGTAGATAACATTGAACAAATAACAAGCAAATTCCAAAAGTTGTTGGTTACCACTGTCAATTATAATAAAATTTATAGCTAGAATGGGTAAAAGCCGTTGAGTGTTACAATAAAACTTGCCAACCAAGAAACAAAGAAGGGTTATTAGATAGCATGGATTCAAGTAGGATAAATATAACACGTGTTAACAAAGACATAGTTTGAACGTTGGAGTTCGTTGAGCGAGAATGGGTAAACGGTTGATTGTTACTAATTTCCAACAAAAAAACAAAGAGAGGTTATTTGATGGCAAGTGTAGATGTGAGATTGATTATGAATACAAAGTTTAGTGGAGCTAGAACAAAATAAGGAAAAAGTGATTTTAGTGTGTATGCTAGTGCAAGATGGGGGGACGTAACACGGACCAACATCAGACACAACACACATACACACAACCATCCCCCCCCACACACTCACATACTCACATAACACATGAAGGTTACTTTCTGTGGGGAAGCCAGGTCTGCTTAAATTTCAGGTAGCAGACTACTGAAACGTTGGAACAAATAAATAAAATATAAAGTGCAAGATGGGGATAACATGTGTTGCATTACGGGCCTAGAAACGTTAACTATCGTCAGCTGGGATGATAGACAACGTGATTGGAGCAAAAGGTTGAAATTCAAAGAAATCCCTTCAGTAAGGCGTGCGTGTTTGTTACCGGCAAGTGATCTTCCAAGAAATGTTTTCGTTTAGAGAAAAAAGTTCTGGAATTATTGTGTGCGTTAGTGGGTTTGGGAAAATCGTGACCGTTGGAGTTCTTTGTGTGGTGCAGTGTTTGTATCGTAGAAACTGCTGGAATTTAACGGGCTTTTGTGGAGTGAGAAACAGAATATAAACTGGAGAAGATAGGTTGAGGGCCTCTTAGTCTGGGTAGTCTTCAACAAGTCCTTAGTGCTCTGAGTCTTCCAGAAGCTGGCAGCTTCACACAAAATGCTTTTACGTTTTGCATGAAAGTGTAAATTAAGTGAGTAGAAACAATATTGTTTTTAAGTTGCAATAAGTATGCAAAGTATGCGACTGGAGAAATGGAATAAATGTCAGTGTTTAGTCGATGTAGTAATTACCAACAATTAATGGTATCAGTAAAAGGGTCAATTTGGTAGACGAGGTGAATTCGTGGTAATATGGTTACAGCTTGCATTCGAGGTTATTGCAGTCCAGATTAGGGTGTTCCTGAATGCACCAGTCTTTGATGGTATGATAGCAGATCTGTGTGCAGTTATAGTATCTAGGTAACTGATGTTTTTCCAATTGTATATGTGTATAACTGGTGCTTAATGACTTAGTGCATTGAGGTGTATAAATTTTATGTATAAAAAGAGCAAAAGTTTCTAATTGAACAATTTAAGCTGAATTAAGTTCATTGTATTTTATGTGGGAATTTATGAGTGATGCATGGCATCTGTAATATTTAGTGTATGTACAAGGTGAGAGGGTCGTTTTTGATTATTGACGTGCAGAAATTACCACAAAAGGTAAGGTTTTACTATGAGTTCGTATTAAACCAGAGTTGAAGTCAGAAACGTGGTAAAGACCTATTGCTTTTTCTTTTATTTTACTAACTGGAAATATTTATTTAAGGTAATGATAGATATTGAAACGTATTGTTAAGGGAATAATTTGAGGGATGTATGTAGCTTTTATCAGAAATTTGAAAGAGTAAATTAATTAAGGCTTGTTTTGAATATATTATCTGGTATAAATGTCGACCTTGAAATGTGTATGTATGTAAATAATGTGTAAACAATTTTTATATTGGCGTATATCTTATGTCTGGTATGTTAATAAAGGTAGGTGATGTACTGTTGCAGCGATTTTGTTTTTGAGTAGTTAGTTTTATCTTCAGGAAGCAGCTGAACAGCCGTGGCAAAGTTTTGTTGTGAGATCCTGAGCTTGTAGCAATTTAATGGCACCCAGAGTGGGACTCTATTAAGTAACGCTCAGCCGCAACGGAGATCAGAGTACGCAGCAATAATATAATAGGCGCCCAAATCGTGGGGATCAAAATACGCAACAAATAATGAAGCCCAAATCGTGGGGCTTTTTAAGTTTATAAGCAGGCGAGTTATGTATCCCCCAATTACCTATATATATAGATATATTGAATCTAATAGGAAATTATTAGAAATTGTTAAATAAAAGTATAAGTTCAATGCAACATTGTAACACAAGGATAACCCAGAGAGGTTATCGACAGTTCATGAGAACGGACATGCATCTTTGCATCCGTGAGGGCAGTGATACTGCAGGTGGCAGGTCACAGGCGGTCAACAGACCGCAATTACTTAGAATTAAGTTGTTACATTGTAATAAAGTGTACAATTAAGAAAGATGCAGACATGAGATCTGCAAGTTCCCACAGCCGTGTGAGGGGCAGGTTATTATAAAAAGCCCGGGAGCTCAATGCCCGGCAGTCAGTCTTCGAACTCCATACTTCGTTGTTCAAGCTACTCACCAGTACAATTAAGTATTATTTTTATTAAAGTTATTATGTACAAGTTATTCCAAATTTCACCATAATTTCTGTTTTAAATTAAATAAATTTTGTTAAGAGTCGAAGTTGTTTTTTAAAAACACAGCTCCAAAGGCCCGAACCTTAACTGGTGCAGTCGTAACGGATGTCAAAAGGGCACTGAAAATCCAAAAATCGGAAGATTGGTGACCAAGAATTTTAATTCGAAATTTTGGCAGAACCCAAACCAAGTTGGACGCAGAACAAGAATCGTCTAAATCCAACAAACAAACCAAGGTGGACAAGATACAGCATCGATCGAGCCCACCAAAAAAACAGATGAAATTAATGTAAGTTCATTTCCATACCTTTTTTTAAAAACCAGAAACCATAATTGATATATGCTAGTATTATTATTATTGATTACCATTTATTATTATTGTTTTATGAATTTTATTTTTATGAATATTGTTTTGAAAATAATTACAAAGTGAATTATTTCCAAAAAAACGAGACCTTATTTTGAGAAAGTATTAATCTATGAAACGAATGTTAAAGAGATTTTTTTTTCTTTAAAAAGCAAATGAGACTTGAATTTAAAAGAGATTCTTACCACAATTATTAAAAACAAACTCATAATAATCCAAAAATAAACAGGCGCACATTCACTAACACCAAATAACTACCGCGATTCAAACCACGTTATAAACCGGTAAACTAACGTAAAAGCTAAAGCTAATTTTTCAAAGCAGTCACGGAACGATTATTAAAACCATTGACCTTATAAATTATAGCAAAACACTCTGCTACGGTAACCTAAAACCACCTAAGATAAGCAAAATACGCGAAGAAAGCATCCTTATTATACACTTAAAAACCTCAGAGAAATCGCTTTCAGTATAACTTCAACAACGCAATTTGCATCATAAGTAAATAATCCATCACGGGATAATAGAAGCAACGCAGTTTTGCATTTAATTAACCCATAAAAGCAGCATTATAAGTAATTAAATCCATCACGGAATAATAAACGCGTAAAATTGCAACCAACATTTAATGAGAAATTACACCACAACGATCTATAAATAAAATTGCAGTACAAACACACAATAAAAAGCTAAACGTTTTTTAAAAATTACTCATCACTTATTAAAGTGCAGTTAAACGGTCATCATAAGAAGCTTTAATTAAAACCTACATTACGAAAGATTCAATTTCCAACAAGCATTATAATTAAAAACCGAGATATCTAAAAATAAATAGACGTAACATTATGCAAGTAAATAGCAAGTAAAAGAAGCAAATTACTAATTCCTATAAATTGAAAATTAACACCTGTAAGTGTTAACTACCTCAACAAGTATAGTCATATGTTATTAAGCGCGTACGCAATTATTACTAACACTACATCTTTTAGTAGTTCATGCAAACAATAAAGTACAGAAGTAATTAACCTCAAGTTATAATTAGAATACAAGACAGACGAACTGTACATTTATGCAACTCAAAACCCACGGAAAGAGTATTAATTACGAATTAACAGAACTGAACTAACGCAAAACAAAGTAAATACCGAGAGAAACTATTCTTCAGAAAGATAAAAACCGGCAAATCCAAGACTACGGTAATTAATTCAACATTACTGAATATAAATCTCACGAGTACATCACCGCACTGTGTAAATTTTTATTTACCCAATCCAAACTTAAAATTAACAAATTCAAACCAAAAATAACGCTGAAAAATAGCAAAATAAATCTCAATCTTACCAAATTTTTATTTCCACAATCTATACTTAAAATTAACAAATTCAAACCAAAAATAACGCTGGAAAATAGCAAAATAAATCTCAACCCTTACAAAAATTTTATTTACCCAGTCTAAACTGAAAATTAACAAATACAAACCGAAATTAACGTTTCAAATAGGAAAATCATCCCCAATTTTTACAGAATTCAAAATTACCCGATCTAAATGAAAAATTAACAAACCAAAACCAAAATTAACGTTTCAAATAGGAAAATCATCCCCAATTTTTACAGAATTCAAAATTACCCAATCTAAATGAAAAATTAACAAACCAAAACCAAAATTAACGTTTCAAATAGCTAAATCAACATCAATTTTTACAAAATTCAAAGTTATTCAATCCAAAAGGAAAATTAATGAAACCAAAGCAAAATTAACGTCACAAAAAGCAAAACCAACCCCAATTTTTACAAAATTTGAAATTATTCAATCCAAAAGAAAAATTAATACATCCCAAGCATAATTAACGTTACAAATAGAAAATCAACCCCAATTTTTACAAAATTTGAAATTTTGCAACCCAAACAGAAAATTAGTAAATCCGAAGCAAAAATAACAATACACATAGTAAAATAAACCACAATTAAAAAAAAAAATTTTTTTAAATTTCCCAAAATCGAAAACAACCCTTAACCAACATGAGTAGCACAGACATGCGTCTCTATTTGGAGACAATACAGATATATGATGGCACGGAAGTTCATCTCGCAAATTTCATTGGAGCAGCTGAAATGTTCCTAAAAACCTTCTACAAACCCGGAGATAACGAAAGAAATTCATTGCTTATTCGCTTGATAATTAGTAAACTAACCGGAAAGGCACTAACCTTAATCGCCAGTAGAGACGATTTACAAGAATGGCAGGAGTTTAAACAGCTACTAATTGCATATTTTGGAGACCAACGTAACATAAAATGCCTGGTACGAGACCTAATAAACCTTAGAATGGAACACAATCAATCCCCCTACCAATTCGGAATGAAATGCCAAGACGTGAGAAGTTTAATACTAACAAAATTAAAAATCGAAGAACCCGATCAAAACGTTAGACATTTAAAAACAAAAATGCATGACGAAATGGCACTAGACACATACATAAACGCTTTACCAGAACGACTATCGGATAAAATCAGATTCCAACGACCCCAAAATCTAGAGGAAGCTATGAACCTAGTCATAGAAGAAGAAAATGTAATGTATTACCGCAACAGACTATACAACCCCAACGCGAATAAAAGTTATTCACCAATAAAAACCATACAAGCCACAAGACAAACAATCCCTCAACAAAAATTCACACCCTTTAACGCACAAACAAATCAACCGCGAATTAATAACCCCAGCTTCAACAATACAAATTTTAATAATCAATATAAACATTTTTCAAAACCAACATTTAACCCAACTTTTACGAAACCAGCATTCCAACCAGGATTTAATCAAAACCTAAACCAACAAAGACCAGCATTCAACGCAAACCCCAATAGAAATACACCAATGACTAATAATAATAACAACCCTAATAATTATTACAAACCAACACCAATGGATACCTCATCTGGTAACACCAGACAAAATACAAAAATAACACATATCCGACCAAACCCTCATCAGAAACGCAATTTTACATCGGAAGAACTATTCCATCAGGAAATAGAAAAATTTGACACTGACCAGAATAATTACATTGAGACACCTACGAACAATGAATCAAACCATGCAGAAACTTACGAACGTGACAAACAATACGAAACTTACGAGGAGTACGACGACGAAAACTCGAACTCAAATTTTCAAATGGACCCATTCATAGACAACCAAACTTAATAAACTTAAATAACATAAATCACTTAGTATTATCATACATAGAAATACCCCACGCCAAATTCAAACTATTAATCGACACCGGATCATCAAAAACATTAATTAGCCCCAGAACCGTACAAAAACATTATTTAGATTATGTAGAAAGAGAACCATTTAAAATTAAAACAGCCCATCAAACAACACTACACCAATTCGTTGCTAATATACCCTTACCAAGAACATTTAATGTTAAAATGAAACATAAATTTTGTGTATTCGAATTTAACGACAAATATGACGGATTAATCGGAATGGACCTTCTAAGAATTAGGAGCCAACATTGACATTAAAATCGCTTATTAAGGACAAAATACGTAAAAATCCCAATTAAATTTCAAAACACAAATTGAACAAAATACACTATAGAACCCCGAACGGAAAGAAAATAAAAATCCCAGTAAAATCTAACAAAAATTTAGGAATAATAAATCATATAACTTTTCAACAAGGAGTAGAAACCCCAACTGCCTTAGTTCAAATAGAAGATAATTTTGCAACCACAACAATATTAAATTCAAACGACTATCCCGTAGAATTATCATTGACAGACCCAATTAACGTAGAAGAACTAAATTTTAACGAAATGGAAATAGACGAAAATTTAGAAAACGACTACAACCCAATAGAACATGACGAAATGTTAAGAGAAAATTTAACTAACATCCGCTTCAATACCGACATCAATCAAGAAGAAGAAAGAGCAATTAAAAACTTATGTTTTGAATACCGCGACATATTCCATTGTGAAGGAATACCATTAACATTCACCAACACAGTAAAACATAATATCGAGTTAACAGACGACAAACCTATTTTTACAAAAGCATATAGACTACCTCATGCAAGCCAAGAAGAAGCTGACAGACAAGTAACAGACTTATTAGACCTAGACATGATCCAGCACTCCAACTCACCATGGAGCAGCCCCGTGTTAATAGTACCTAAGAAATTAGACGCAACCGGAAAGAGAAAGTACAGAATGGTAATAGATTATAGAAAGTTAAATGAAAAAACGGTAGATGACAAATATCCACTACCAAATATAACCGAAATTTTAGACAAATTAGGCAAATGCCAATATTTTTCAACATTAGACCTAGCATCAGGATACCATCAGGTAGAGATGGAAGAAAAGGATATATCAAAAACAGCCTTCAGCACACCTAGAGGACATTACGAGTACAAACGAATGCCATTTGGATTAAAGAACGCACCGCTACTTTCCAGAGAGTCATGGACAATATACTACGAGGAATACACAATGAAAAATGCCTTGTATACCTTGACGACATCATAGTTTATTCTACATCATTGGTAGAACACATAGAAAGATTGAAAGAAGTATTCGAAAGACTTAGACAAGCACATTTTAAAGTACAATTAGACAAAAGTGAATTCTTACAAAAGAAGTATCATTTTAGGACATGTAATAACACCCCAAGGAGTAATGCCAAATCCAGACAAAACAAATGCAGTTCTAAATTACCCATTACCAAAGACAACCAAAGAAATTAAAGGATTTCTAGGACTTAGTGGTTACTACCGCAAATTCATTAAAGGTTACGCTCAGATAACCAAACCCCTGACAAACTGTTTAAAAAAGGGAAACAAAATTGAACACACCCCGGAATTAATTAAAGCCGTAGACAAAATTAAAAACATATTAACGAATCACCCTGTATTAGAATACCCAGACTTTACAAAACCATTTATACTGACGACAGACGCATCGAATGTAGCATTAGGCGCAGTATTGAGCCAAGGAAAAGTAGGTAGCGATAAACCTATCAGCTACGCATCCAGAATCCTGAATGAAACCGAACAAAATATAGTACCATAGAAAAGAATTATTAGCCATAATTTGGGCAACAAAATATTTTAGACCTTATTTATACGGAAGAAAATTTTACATATACACCGATCATAGACCACTAGTATGGCTATGCAAACTGAAAGAACCGAATTCAAAATTACAAAGATGGAGAATCAGACTCGAAGAGTATGATTACGAAATTATATATAAAAAAGGAATTTATAACAACAACGCAGACGCTTTAAGCAGAATCCAACTCAATGCATTAGAAACGGAATCCATTATAGGAAACGTAGACGAAGCAGAAATAAGGGAAGATCCAGACGAGATCAACACGATACATTCGACACAAAATAAAGAACCAAAAAACGCGATTAAAATTTTAAACGAAGCAATCGATATGAAACCCAACCAATTTATAATAACCGAAGTTTTAAATAACCCCAATCCAGTAAAATATACAAAAGTAGATAACAAAAAGATATACCAAATTCAAATAACTAAAGATGACAACGAGGAACAAATAATTAAAATTCTAAAAGAATACACCCCCGAGAAAAAACGATTTTATTTTTATTTCAACACCGAACATTTATACCAAAGATTTTCAGAATTGTACATTAAACTATTTAATAACTCTGGCCGTGAACTCATCAGATGTACTAGAAAATTAATAACACTAGACGACCCTGACGAAATAAACGATGTAATTAGGAATCAACACGAAGGAAAAACCAACCATCGTGGAATTAACGAAACTATAAAGCAACTTGTAAGACGTTATTATTTTAAAGACATGAAGGAATTGACCGCAGATTTTATTAACCAATGCGAACTATGTGACAGCGAAATACGATAGGAAACCCCCAAAGATACCTTTAATGTTAACCAAAACACCCGACAAACCATTTCAAAAACTACATGCCGATACTCTAGTAGTAGAAGCGCAAAACTATCTAACAATTGTAGACGCATTCACAAAAATTATAAAGAACAATTAATTGAACTCAAAACGCCAAAGTTACATTATAATAATATAAGTGTTTGGACAATTGTATTAATCATTTTAATAATTTTTGTAATTATATATGTATTTTACAAAATGTACCTTAGATATAAGAATGAAAGATACAGTTCTAGATTTAAGGAAACAAATAGAAAAAAGGAAACAATAAGTATACCCTTAGAAACAATGAATTTTAAATGAATAATGAATTTTATGTATTTAAAAATTAAGAAAAACCTTAATTTTTCATTTACGGTGGGAGGAGTTATGTATCCCCCAATTACCTATATATATTGATATGTTGATACTAATAGGAATTATTAGAAATTGTTAAATAAAAGTATAAGTTCAATGCAACATTGTAACACAAGGATAACCCAGAGAGGTTATCGACAGTTCATGAGAACGGGCATGCAGCTTTGCATCCGTGAGGGCAGTGATACTGCAGGTGGCAGGTCACAGGCGGTCAACAGACCGCAATTACTTAGAATTAAGTTGTTACATTGTAATAAAGTGTACAATTAAGAAAAACGCAGACATGAGATCTGCAAGTTCCCACAGCCGTGTGAGGGGCAGGTTATTATAAAAAGCCCGGGAGCTCAATGCCCGGCAGTCAGTCTTCGAACTCCATACTTCGTTGTTCAAGCTACTCACCAGTACAATTGAGTATTATTTTTATTAAAGTTATTATGTACAAGTTATTCCAAATTTCACCATAATTTCTGTTTCAAATTAAATAAATTTTGTTAAGAGTCGAAGTTGTTTTTAAAAACACAGCTCCAAAGGCCCGAACCTTAACTGGCGTTGCAGCCCAGAAATTGTAGCCCTATGTATTGGGGAATATATAGATCTTGGCGACTTATCAAGGAAAGTTAGATAACAGTTTACTGTAAACTCTCTCGTTTTCATTGTACAGGGCGATAAAGTGATATTGAATAATATATGTTTTTTAGAATATTTTCATTTAGGGTAGAGACTTTCACTTGAAAATTGGTACACGTTGGTTGTTTACTAAAACAAATTACTACACTTTATTTCATTGACGTAGAATAAGGAGGTTATCAAACAATTTTGACCTATACCTTTTGCACACCTTGTATTTCATAAAAATTAAAACTCATAATTATTCCTCATACAGTTTGCCCCAAAAAAGGTGACCTTGGTGAATCTCTGTACAGTCTATTTTCGAAATATTTTAAATTAAGCCATACTCAACTTATGCATGAAAACAAAGTATTATTAATTTTTCAAAAATGCAAAGGTTTATTTTATGAGTTCGAAACTGGCGTCTGATTTAAATCAAATACATTTAGTAAAAAAACTCATTTAATAAACTTGTCAGTTTTTACAAACTGAAGAATATTTGAATCTACACGATAAAATTTACTAGTGAGCCGCTACAAATTACAAAATATAAATTAGTTCATATCGCTCATTACCTAAGTAAATGTTCAAAGTGACATTCTCCAACTTGAATACATTTTCGGGCTCGTTTCTTAATCTGGTGAGTAGTTTTTCGTAGAATAAACCTAGAATTGGGTAAGTTCCTAAAAGCATTTTCCATCCTCTCCTTTATCTCCTGAACAGTGTTCGTAGGTTTACAATAAACCTTTTGCTTTAAAATACCCCAAATTCCATAGTCCATAGGATTTAACTCAGGTTACCAAGGTGGCCAATTAACAAGAGCATTTACTCCACGTCCAATCCACCTGCTAGCAAAATTGTTATTTAACCATTCCCTTGCAGTTTATGCAAAATGAGGTGTTGCTTGGTCATGCATGAACCACATGTTAAGTCTTCGATAACATTATAATTTAATTAAGAGGCCGCTATATTTGCGGCCACGTCCGCAATGCTCCACCCGAAGGTACTACACTGGGAGTCTTCGATAACAACGAACATCTTCAAATAAATCTATTAGATGTTCTCTTAAGAAAGCTGTATATCGCTCTCCTTAAATTTTCTTTCAAAATAAATGGTCCTATCAGCTGATTGTGTATTATACCAACCCAAACATTTATTTTAAGTTTTGGTTGAAAACTGCTGGTTTTCGTGAAATGTGGGTATTCATCTGACCACACATGTTTCATAGTAAAAAGAATATTGTTAACAAATTTATCATCTATTATAATTTGTCTTAGCGGCCAATCGCAAAACTCGACTCTAGGTTGCTAGTCGGTTTCTAAAAGCCCCTGAACTTGTTGCAGGTGATAGTGATACAGCTGTTGATCTTTAAGAATTCTCCAACATGTTACCTGAGAAACCCCCGTTTGTAGCGAAAGTCTTCTGGTAACTTATTCCTGGGTTCTCCTCTACTAAATTTAAAACATTTTCTTCATTTCTCAATGTGCGTTTTACTCTTTGACTTCCACGATGTTGAGCAGCAGGTGAAACAGTTCCAGTTTCCCTTATCCGTATACCTACTGCCACAAAAGTTTTTCTATTGGGAACAATGCGTCCTGGATATTTCTCTGCATATCTTCTTACAGCTTTCTCAGAATAGCCTTGCATTCTCCTAGTACCAAATACATATTTAGAGAATATGTATGTCTTTATTTTTGTTTGATTATTAACAAAATAATAAGAAATAAGCTAGTTTTTAGTCTGTTGTGTTTATAAGAATGAAAAGTGGTATGTTGTTCATGATTTTTAGGGTTCACAAATTATTAGTCGATATTAAATTCTGGTATTGCTTTCACAATGGAGAAATGTTCGTAAAACTTAATAGTGAATGTCTAGATTTTATATTTGCAGTAGTACACATATTCAGCGTAGAAAAGAAAATATTAAAAAGCATTACTGCCCTAAAAATAGTTGCAAAATCAAAGTCTGTTTGTGCAAAATATTGTTAGTATTGACTTTGATACAACAATATTTAGAAACAGCAGTACCCATAATATTTTTATTTTTTATCCCATACGTCTATATGAATACGAGATAGAAAATGAAAACATTATGGGTACTGCTGTTTCTAAAAATCGTAGTTCAACCAAGGCCAATACTAACAGTGTTTTGCACAAACAGGGCTTTGATTTTGCAACTATTTTTAGAGCGGTAATGTATTTTAATTGTTTTTTCTACCTTGTATACAAAAGACGGTTAATATTTGTTCTCCAAACCGAATCTACTTTTACTATTAACTTACAGGAATGGTCCTCTATCATGTGCTTCACTTGCATTGCATGCGTAATGTACTGACAAAGTAGGTATCGACAGACCGTAAAGCAGAGGCCGCTAGTGTCTTACATACGTAAAACCAGTATAATCCATTTGTTCCTTGTACGGTACCTACTTAGATTATGTTTGGCATTCTTACGCCCCCCCCCCTGCTTCCATTTACTCACCTGTAAATGTCCTAAATTGCGGTTAAAACTCGATATGAAAGCAGCCAGGAGGTTCCATTTGTAATGACAGAATGATTCACCTGCAAATATCTTTCATAAACAGAGCAGCCTTAGTTAAATTGTGTTGAAGATTTCCTTGTTTGAAGCTTGGTAGATAGTGCACAATAACAAAGACAGTTAAAAATTAATGTAAAAGAAGTCTAAAGGTTCAATCTGTATTTCTGTATTATCCTTAATAGTAGACTGACCCACCCGATCATCTTTTTGAATTAGAGTAGACCTACTGAAATTGTTTTGGGGATTCCTTATTAAACCCTTGCCACATATTGCAAATAAAAAAATAGTAGCATTCAGCAGATTGTTTATTTTATACCTAGGGTGGACACGCAAAATCAGGGTATAATTAAATGCTGAGCAGAGTGTTGAGGATCTATTCGAGAGGTCATAATTTTGCGACGTCGTGAAAACTTAACTGTTTTAAAGCATAGCTCAGGATTGCATTTAGCAGTATTGAGAAGACTGTTCGGTACCCACGGCACTATATCCTGTTTTTACCAAACTTTAAAGAAGGATGTTACTGAATTACAGACCATCCAGTCTGCCATTTTTCTCAGTAAGGACATGTCACTTCCACACAGCATTTCACACTGATGATGATATCGATGCTTACACCCAGCCATGGAGCATCTCGTAAAACAATAATTCCAAGTCGTTCAATTTTATTTCCGGTTGCTAATTCATATACTTCCAAAGCAGTAAATTCATATTTTTTGCCATGATGAGTAGATGCATTTCCCTGAAAATCAGAATAATAAAGCTTCTGTTTTCTTAAAGGCCAAATTTGGACTTTTATTCTTAATGCCACGGACCTTGTCTCGTAACAATGTACATCTTTATAAGAAGGGCGCGCGGTCACAACATCTGCATAGATACCTTACCACGGCTTGTCCCTTTTACGATGACCACAACCCCCAACATAAAAATTGCGCACGCTGATTGGCTGCAGGTCGCCCCATCATCCTCAAGAATATGTATAAAACAATCTGCATTTCGACTAGACCGTCACTGGATGCAATCATTTAGCGCTTCTCCTAGCCTAGTGGAGATACAGTCAAGACCTTAGCGTTTCTCCTAGCCTCAGGAACCACCTGAAAGCCCTGGCGTTTCTCCTAGCCCGGAGTATCGTCGAAGAAGATCTTGACTCTGCTCTGAGCCCGAGGCAGTACGCTGACGCTTTGGTGCTTTCCCTAGCCCAAAGCTGTCCGGCGCCACAGCGCTGCATGGGCGGCGCCACGGCAGAGAAGAACAGACGATGACGCCAACGACGCCGAGAACAGCACCTGCGGCGACAACGGTTACGAGACCGACGCCTACTCTACCAGTTCCTACAGCGACCGCCTTTCCCACCACGACCAGTGTCACCACTACTGCCACCACCCGTGGAGTGGCAAGCCGTCCCTTTGGACACCGACCGGATTCCGTACAACGGCGTAGAACGAACATTCGTCCACCCGGACGACCCCAGGAGGTTCGCTGTGAAGAAGACGTACCGAGACGCCGCGGATCGACGCAGAACGAACAATACCTTATAGATCTTTGTATATATTTCGCCCTTGTATGTGTATATATATATATATATATATATATATATATTACTCAAATTTAGACCAGGGTAGAAAATTAATTAACGACAACAAATAATTTTAATCACTCTGTATAAAGAAACAAATAGAAATTACGTGTGAAATTTATATTAATTAATTCAATTTTTAAGTAACGGGTATTAAACAAAGTGTACAAATAATAATTAATATTTAATTGGTATTCGCTCAAAATTAAAGGGTAGAAGTCAATGCCATTCATTATTATTTTAATTGGAGTTAATTGAATCATTAGTAATATATAATTAGCATAAAAGCCTGTGAAAATCTAAGGTTGGTAACAAACAGCTAAAAGGAAGGTTAAAATACCATGAAACAAAGCTCGGAGAATTATATTAAAACGTTCATTAGGAGCGCACACCTGCAAACTTTTAAATGTCAAGTTCTAATAAATTTCAGTAGATAAACATGCAGCTTCTACGTATATTGGAAACGGTCGGATGTTTTAGCAGGAAATGCTAGATGAGGGGTTATTTTACTCACGTAGGAATCCACGTGGATTTAAATAGCATATAGACTAGAATATCGATTTGTACCACTCAGACCAGGGTAGAAAGGGACGGATAAAACGCGTAAAGCAGAGACACTGCTAATAAAAGGCGTGATTTGTGAAGCGCACTAGGTCTACGATTGGTTGAAATAAGATGCAGATATGAGAGGTGGAAACAACAATTTCTAGATATAATTAATTAGTTGTTCACAGACGTGTTGCGAGTCGTGTGAAAATTTCTTAGATTTCAACTTGGACGTGTGCAAATTTTTAGTAGAATCGCTGTGCCGAGCCGTCGGAAGGGAAAAGAGAATGCGAATTTCTAAAAATTGTCCGTGGCGGGACAAATTCGACTTACAAGCGGGCCATTACATAAACCCGTGCTTATAGGTGTTTTCGCTCTCTTAGATTTTTGATTTTATTCGATACTTTAAACAGTTTTGCTCTTTATTTTTTGATTATTCGATACTTTAAGTAGAATACGTGGTGATTACGTGCTACAATAAAAGTTATTAGTACACTTAGAGAAGATAAAAAAAAGTAACAAAGTCTAGTTATATTTGCGGGTATTACTGTACCAATTATCCAAATTAATAACGATAAATAAATAAATAGAAGTATGCAGTTTTTGGGTATAGCGTGAAAGAATTATGAATTTCAGTGCTATTTTTCGAGGGTGTTAGTAATCAAATGTTATTCGTAAAAGTGATTGGATCCACAAAACAAGATTTCGGATATATCTAGATGAGTTCCTGAGAAACCCTGAAACCGTTTAGACGAATGGTGGTGTAGAAAAATTTTAAAGGTGGCTAGAAATCCGAGGACGTAAACATAAACCAGCTGGAATGGTGGGATGTGCAAGTCCGATGTACATTGAAGCCACGAGTGCAGTAACCTTCAGGTAAATTATGCATTTTGTTCGATCTTAGATGTTTTGGTGTGTGTTGAATATCTTTATAATTTGTTTGATAAAAATGGACAGTTGTAAATTTGTATAAACAATAAATTTTTAATTTTAAGGTAAAATTTTCTTGTATAAGTAGAAAGGAGTATTTATCAGGTTTATGTTTTTGATTGTGATGAAAATTTGGGTCTGCCTTTGAGCTCAATTAGACTAACCTGTTAAATTAACGTAAAGGGGTGGGAGATGCTCCCTTTTATTCAGACTCAGGTCTGCAAATATTGTTTATTTAATTAGTATGCATGCTACAAGGATTCTAATTCCGGATGCAAATTAAAATGATGACAAATTTGAACTTGAAATTTTATAATGCTGAAATTTATGCAAAAATTTAATGTTGAAATTTTAATGTATTGTGAATACTGGTGTAAATAGAGTTAACGTTGATGTTTGTGGTAGGAATGAGTTTTTTTTATGAATGAGGATGAAAGTTTTATCTAGGTGAGCAGCCGAGGCGGAAGGATTCAAGAGGCGATATTCAGGTAAGAAATCGAATATCAGAAGAGATTTCACCGTAGTAACGAGGATCACAGCAAATCTTGCCGCCCAATTCGTGAGGCTCGATTCTTATAGGGAATCACAGCAATATATATATATATATATATATATATATATATATATATATATGTTATTTCTTAGATTGTAATTGTTTTATATTTCTCACCCTTGTATATATGTTTGCTACGTGCAGCGACGTAGTCAAAAAGGAAACAAAAAGAACCAGGGAAAGAAACTGACCGGGCTTAGTTGGTAGAGAGGGCGGGGTCATATAAATACAACAAAAGAAACCTAAAGAAAAGCTTGAAATAAAAAAAAACATACTTAGTAGGTAGGTATTTCTTAAATTGTAATTGTTGTATATTTTTTACTCTTGTGTATATGTTATTTCCTAGATTGTAACTGTTGTATATGTTTCACCCTTGTATATATGTAGTTGCTGAATCCGTCTCCAAGTACAGCGTAAAACAGCTATTTTCTTAATCACGCCATGCGCGTGTCCTCCTGTACCAACAGGAGCGGCGGTTCAACCAGATCTTTTCTCTCCACCAAGTGGAGCTATACCAATTACCGCAAACGATTAAATCCCCTTACCAAAAAAAAGTACTTTTTTTTAAATAAGGTACTCACCACGCAGTGTGTGCATGAAATTTTAAAGACAACACAAAAGGTAACGAAAAGTAAAATTAACGACGAGTCATTATTGTCGTATTCATACAGAAAGAATCGAGTACAACATAATTCGTTTAAGTAACAAGAATTCAATGCAATCCTTCCGTTATCATACTGTAATGAAAATAATATACATGGGGTAATTAAAACTTTTTGTAAGTTTATTACTCTTTGTCCTCGTGACTATCAGCTATATACTAAAACTCTCTATTTTAATCTGATATCACTAGGTCGAGATTTTCTTCTTTATACTCCAAGCCCAGGGTAATGTCGGATGGAAAACGGCTTTAGACAAAGAAAACTCTTAAGGGTTAAACGGCTAGTAGAGTGTTAGCTCTGGGTAGATCATGAGCATGGGTCATGGGTGGATAATCGACCAAAAATATTTTTAATAGGCGCCACCGTATTTTTAATACAAGTGCCAACAAAATTTAACTGTGTTTGTATAAGGGAATGCGGAAACCTTATCTTAACACCACTATCATAGCCATAAAACTTGAATTTCACTCTTTAGCACACACTTACCAAAACCTCAACCACCAGATGTCAAACAGTTGTCTCAGCTTTACCTGTGAACAAACAAAAACACCACATGGACACTATCTGTGTCCTCAAAAGCATATGCCCAAAAATATAATAAGTGACTTTAAACATCTGTGAAATACTAAAGGGATTCATTTTCATTACTCTGTCTTTTTACTTAATGAGGGTTTGCTCTAGTTTTCTTTTTCCTAATTTAAATGTTGAATAATAAAACGTCTTTCAAAAGAAACAAAAGGAATTCTATTTATATATAGAAATCTGATTATATACATGTGACTGCAATATATATATGATTACTATCTTGTCATAAAATTTTTATAAAAAGAATTTTAGTGAAGTTTAACATTCAAAATAAATATGTATAAATGGATCATTTCTATAAAATTTAGTTTAAGCAAACATGTAATAAATTATTAGTTCATAACACATGAGTTTATTTTTACCATAATCATTGAAGTACTTCATTGACCATTTACAACAAAGATTTGTCATAATAACAACGATTATAAAATGCAAATACTCAAATTTAACTGTAATCTACCAAGAAAATACGCGAACTTCAGCACCAATAAAAAGCTTTTACATGACCTGAATGTTTTTAAGCAAAATGTGAAAATTAAATCAAGACTACATCTAGCGTCTAGATTAGGAAAACAGAATCTATATTATTTTTTATCTGACATAAGTTGTCATTCTAAATATCTTAAAACACATTGAATGCGTGTACAAATAACTGACAAACTAGATATTCATTCGTTGTGTTACTAACTTTAAAAAACTACTTTATATTTTTGTTACTCTAATAATCAACGTAGGAAATCTCATAATAATTTACTATACTTTCAAAGTAATGGAAAGTTTCAAACACTCACGTGTATCCAAATAAATTGCAGGTGCAAAATCATGACGTCAGCTGTTGTATTTTTTCCAGCGTATTAATCATCAGTTAGTTTGTAGTGTCAAGATTCCTTGTAGAATAAATTACTGCTATACTGCGTAGTTATTAAAGAAGGAAACCATAACTGCTTGCTTTAAATTATTGCGACGAAAATTTATTATAATTTAACATTGAAAATTGTTGTTGTAGATATGTCCATAAGATATTGCACTAAGATGAGAAAATATTAGTAAAATTTATTGTATTAATCTATACCAACTGTCTTAAATGATGTATATTATCGTTCCATGTTCTCAATTCAAGTTCTTCTTCTTGACTCTATTAGACGCCTCGTGTTTTAGTCGGGCCATCTTGACTTTTATCTCTAGTCTACAAAAAGCGACTTCACTCTTGGACGTTGGAAATAAAAGTGCCGATTATTAACCTGACAGCGCTTGGTAACAAGCCTCAGAATATATATCTTCTAGAATCTATGTGTTATTATGAACATTATACTTTAATTTTTATTGGCTGAATATTTACGAATTAAATGCTTTAAAATTTATCTGTTTTATTATTAATTTATTAGGCTTGGTGTAACTAAGAAAAAAAATACGTTACAATACCATACCAACAGGTGATTGGAAAACTCAAAACACGGATAACGAAAACAGGATATAAACTATTTAATTTATTGCATAAACTTTTGTTCTAAAGCAAATAGATTTGAGTTGATAATTATTAGAAAGTGTATTTATTATAAACAGGTAAAATATACAGGATGTTGTTGAAGGATTTAAGAGTAGAAACGGAATCTATTTGAATGGGTAATTAATTAAAAGGAAAAACGGGGTACTTTAATTTATGCCGAAAATGAAGGTAACATGTTATTTCTTAGATTATAATTGTTGTATATATTTCACCCTTGTATATATATGTTATTTCTTAGATTGCAGTTGTTGCATATGTTTCACCCTTGTATATATGTAATTGCTGTATCCGAAACTGACGAATAAAAATTAAACCTAATTGTTTTACTAGAAATTGTTGCACAATATCTAGTTGCGATAAACCCAGCCGGATAACATTAGTATAGATAAAAAATTATAAAAGATGCTACCTGTTATTCTTAGTTTCCTGGCATTATACCACAACTTTCCTAACTAAGCAAGGGTTGCTAAACATAGTTTTATGGAATCATCGTATTTAATAAATACACTATCCGCGTAAAATTTTGTTACTTCTTCGGACAATTCAATATTAATTGAGAAAATGTTGCAAAATAATACAAGGGTAATTGTAATAGATCATTAGAATTAACTGGTTGATCCTCAGATTGATTGTGAACTAAACCATTTTTAATGTTTGTTCTAATTCCGAGCCTTCTGTTCTAGCTAATAAAATGTTCAATATTTCATCTGCTACTACATCACTTTTAGCTAGACGGCTTCAAGGGCTGATTTTGAACTCTTTTACCCAAATCACAAAAGCCACTAGTAGGAGTAACACAATCATAAAGCTTGTTTTTCTTTTTAAGACTACCTCATTTTTGTTTTTGATCTGTTGTGTTGAGGTTTTATAAATTTTCTATGCTATGCCTAGAAACAAGAAATCTTTATGAACATGTTCCGTTTATTTTCTACATAATTTATAATAAACACGCAATAAATTCCTCAACTCAAATCCCTTTTGCTTTTAAAACAAAAATTTATTCGGTAAATTAAAAAGTCTATGCCTTGTTTTAGGTATCCGGTAATCTGTTAAATCCTTCAACATAATTAATAATAAATACGCTTTCTACAAATTTTCATTTTGAACTTATTTATTTTAAAACAACAAGTTTATGCCACAAGTAAATAGTTTATATCCTGTTTTAGATACCTGTTATCTTGGTATACGTTACGACCGAGTACAATAGTTTTTTCTATTGTTTCGATGTAAAGACTTGTTGAAATAAGATCGCGCACTATCCGATAAAACCCGGGTTTTTCTGTTTCAATCGTACTTCGATAAGCGAGGGTTTGCAGTTCAAATTCGTGTTAGTTGAACCATTTTTGAATTTGATTCTTCAGCTTGTGCGTTGAAATATTTTCTACATTATTCGTCACAGTACTTCAAAAGCAATGCAAGTTTTTTGTTCAACAAGTAGAAGGTTGCTCTTAGCTGGAAGCCAAATTGGTTCTTTTTTGTATGTAGACCCAACTGTTCTTTGCCACAGATCAACTGTCGTTGCCTGTAGATCGCTAGTGCCGTTATGGTAACAGGGTAGACAGATCCCGATAACCGTGGCGATACGGTGCTGACTCACCCCGACGATTTGCAAGCTAAGTATCGAGACACATACAGGTATAGAACTTGTTTTCTTTTGTGATATCGATGGCATATTCCGCATTAGCGTTTGGTGTAGCTACGTGATAAGAAACGTGACACTGTAGGACTATTGTTTGTTGCTGCAAA